>OU015658.1:3012500-3410000 GCA_907165275.2 Zygaena filipendulae | reverse complement strand
AGTTTTGACCCGAGCTCTATTGGTGAAGGTTAGTTCAGTCGGGAAGAAGGGGTTGTCAATTCCAGGTGCATCCAACGAATATTTTTTAATAGAGATCGATAAAATATTAAGTAACAAAATAATCACAAATATTATAGCAAAAAAGTGGCATAAAACATAGCTAAGCTACGGATTACAGAAGCACCTACTTTTTTAAACATCTATAAAAAAATAAAGAATTCTTTTATTTGTAAACGTAATTTTGTATAGTCTTTACTCTTTATATTGTTCACCATAAAAAAATTATGCTTATCCGCTGTTGTGACAGTACTCTATCTGTTATAATACTTATATAGGTATATACTTGTGTAAAGAATTAAAATATGTAATGCCTTTGTGACGACAAAAATATACAAACAATGGAACTTTATAAAACAATGGTCGTACAAATCTAGGCTTTATCGCTTCAAACATTAGTTTTGAGAATAAAGTCGTCCAATCACGAAACATGCTGCTTTGTGTGCGATCACAACGCGCTACCGAGCCACTATCCCTACACGACCATTTTGAATATAGTACTGGATGTTTCGCCTCTTTTATTTGCACTTGACATTTTCGGATGGCTGCATAAAAACGACGTGATAAGAATTCTTAAATGCTCATGGAATTCGCTTTCTTTCGATGGCATTTTATACTCGAGACGAAATTAGAACTAATGCACGGGTGTCTCCCATCCGAGGGTCACCTATTATCGCTAATGTCGCGCGTACACTGCGTCTGTGACGTGAATATCGAACAGTAGTGCTCTGTATTGGATTTACGAACCGACCAATGTATTTAAGCGTAAAGCGAGCACGACGCTCACCAACTGCCACCACAAGTCATTACAAAACTTTAGAAAAGCATTAATAATTTTATTTCAGGTTATTTATGAAACCAACAGATTAATAATAATAACACTTTAGGTACATAACAATAATACTTCAATTATAATCCAGAATAGTTTCACATATTGACTGATATTTACTAGATAGCAAAACTGCTTTGGAATGAGTTACCTACTCTAAACAATGATTGTAATCGTACAAATATTAAAAACTACTTTGAAAGAAAAAGTATTTGATTTTGTTTGTTTGTTATCAAATAGACCAAAAAAGATGCTCAAGAACTGAATATTCTAATTGTTTATTAGCTATTTTCAGGTAAGCCTTCTTCAATTTCTAAATAAATTATAAAAACAGACAAAAATGATAAACTTTCAATATAACGACATTTATTGATGAACAACGATGCGACGGAATGACTTGCACACAGCGACAACTTCCGTAGTTCCGTCTCACGCGCCGACCGCTGTCATGGCGCTGCCCGTAGTGTTGCCGATCCCCAAGCCGAGTCTCCCAACACTATAATATTATAGATGTTTCCCTTAGAAAGTGCTCTATTATTCCTTCCTTTATATTCATTACTTATGTGCATTACATTTTCCTTACATTCATTACATATGGACTATGGTATTATTACCTAAATTCACAAGATTCAATAAATAAAGTTTTATATCTTACAAATTCTGTTTTTTGTTTATACTCATATGTATTATACTTACTTATATTTTTAACTCTTAGGCCCTATAGTGTATCATTTGCTGATTTGCATTTCATTTGCATTTGAATAAATGATTTTCATAATTTTCTCACATCTGACTGAAACACTGGAGTCTGCCCGATATTATGTTAAACTTTTCATTTATTTTTTTAAAGTTGTAGTCAACCAGGTGGGTACATACACATGTAATGTTTTCTAAGGAAGCGAATTTGTGTCGTTTTTTATGAAAAAATTAAAGTCCTTAATCTAGGAGAAAATGACTGACAATAAATAAAGGTGTCTACTCGCTCTAACTCTTTTAAAGGACAATGTATTTGTATACGCCTTTACTTTCAATCAATTAATAAACACAAGACCCTTATTAAACACATGATTATGCGATACAGCATATTATAGGTAGTGTAGTTGATTATTTAAATGATACAGACGTTTGGGAGCGAATTGCTCTATTTAATTACTGTTTTTTGTTCTCTTACTTTATAAGTACGATCTTATTCATAATACAAAACGACAGCCCTGCTGAGTTTCTTATCAGTTCTTCTCAGTAGAGGACACATTTCGAACTTATAAATTACTTAGTAATTTATAGTTCTAAGAACCTGCTGCCGATTATAAGTGATGATTGTATGAACCAATCCAAAGTAGGTAATAAAGAACTTTTGAATTGAATTGAAATTACATAATATATTATGTATGTATACCTACCGTCGGTGTAGTGGTACTTAAGGTAACTGACTGACGCCAGGTGTCGCGGGTTCGATCCCCGAATCAGGGTAAATATTCATATATGAACATGGGTGTTTACTCTGAGTCTGGGTGTGTGATATTATATTATAATATGGTGGCGTTGTGTGGTAATGTCCAAGCATTATTATTATTTTTTTCAATATTCAATTCAATATTTTCAATTGTAGACAACGACTTGCACTGAAGTGTATTTTAAACTTTAAACAAAAAATTAGTGCCACTGAGCGAGCACTCCGTTTGATGGCAAAAGAAGTGGTCGCCTCGACCACTCAATGCCAAGTCATGTTTCCTTGACGGTTGAGTAACATGTTGGTACATATCCGCCTAGTAGGTATAGTGAGACAAATAAAACAGGTAAAAAAAACAAGTTTAAAACATCCTGCACTTACAAATACCATAGACATAGAGTATCTAAGGATAGTACAGTCAATATTATTATTACTTACTAGTTAAACCCGGTCAATTAATCTTTCAAAAATTTCAAATAAGTAGGTATCTACTTTGTTTGTTGACTGGGACGAAGCACAACTTCAATAGTAATATATGGGACATACTAAGAATTTTTTGGAATGTGGGACTAAACTTCAGGACGAACGAAGAATAGTTATCTATTGTAATAAAGTTTTCTATTGTAACATTTGATTTAAAAAAAACCGTTTGAAAGTGGGAACTTCGGGATACAACGTATACGTGTGTAGGTACAACCGTATAGGTACCTACTCTTGGGTAAAAATGCAATGACCTGTCAAAATTTCAAATCAATCCATGCCGCTTGAGCTGGGTTTTTATATAATACTAGCTGTTCCCCGCGGTTTCACTTGTGGTAGTTTCGGAGTTCCCGAGGAAATTCCGGGTTACAATAATATAGCCTTTCAGGGATAATGTAGCATTCTATTGGTGAAATAATTTTTGAAATCGGTTCGGTATTAGCTGTTATAGTTACTTTATATCCTGCTACTTACTTTATACTTTATTCCTGCGGGAATTCCGAAATGAACGTTGGTGAAATCTCATGAAATTTTGCATACACTTTACCAGGGGTATTAAGGATGACATAGGGTACTTTTATCCTGGAATTTCCGCGAGAACTCCGAAACTGTTGCGGGTGGAACCGCGGGGAACAGCTAGTACCTATAACTTAGGTATGTTTATTTAAAGAAACTACGTTTGCTCAATAATAAGAATGACGTTGTTATGTACATAAAGGTAATAAGTGAAGACCTATCTACAGTTTCTGGCCCTTTGCCAACCCCCTGCCAGAGACAGGTGTGAGTTTATGTGAACATAACACAATTTATTTATGGAAATTCAATTCGATGTTTTATAATAATAATAAAAAATTATAATAATACCTAACGAGTGCGTGCAAGTGGTTAAGTAGGTATTAACTACTAAGAAATGAAACTTAGAATAAAAAAATATACCTATTAGAGCTGTTCCGATTAGTCGGCGACTATTCGGTAAAGCCGACTATCCGGCTAGTTTTGTAATCGGCGACTAGTCGGGAAATATTTGGCAAAGAGCGCCGACTATCCGGTTTCTCACTTTGCATGTATTTCTCAATAAAATGTATGTAGGGGGAATCACATTAAATAAATTCATAATAATTAGGCGAGTCATTGTCCAATTGATCAAAAAAAGTCCATACACGAGAGTTTATTTTTGACATTATAACGGTAACAATAATATAGAGTAAGAATAATTTTTAGACAATAGTACATTGTTATCCAAGGGGTGAAAGTAACTCATTTAGTGCCGAGACGGGGTTTGGCGCCCGAGCGTAGCGAGGGCGCCAATAGTTCGAGGCACTAAATAAGTTACTTTCTCCCGAGGGTAACACTGTGCTTTTCATTACGAATGCAAGGAAAGTCAAAATAAAAATAGGAATTAGCTAAAGAAAAAATGAGTGAAGATCGGATAGTCGCTTGACACTTTCCCACCTATTTCTTTTTCTTTGGCCGGCTAGCTATTCAGCCAGTATTTTTTATTTACATTGTGGCGACCTAAAAAAAATATTTTCTTTAATTATTAAGTATTAATTAAAGAAAATAAAAAAATATAAATAGGAATTAGCTTAATAAAAAGTGAGTGAATTTTATTTTAATTAATACCTACTTAAACTTTACGTTATTTCAAGTTTACATCGCGCTGGCTGTATAGAAAGTTGAAACATGGTTCAATAGAAATGTGAAAATAGACCTAGTTTTTTTTTAATAATTTGACAGTTGTCAGTTGAAAGCGATTCTCCCTAGGGCTGAAAAGGGCTACTTTCAACCCGCTTCTCAGGCAACTTCAGACCTACTTTCCGAGCATGAGTAATGAAATAGTACATTGTTATCCTAGGGGTGAAAGTAACTTATTTAGTCCCGAGACGGGGTTTGGCGCCCGAGCGTAGCGAAGGCGCTAATAGATCGAGGGACTAAATAAGTCTTTCTCCCGAGGGTAACACTGTGCTTTTCATTACGAATGCAAGGAAAGTCAAAATAAAAATAGGAATTAGCTAAAGAAAAAATGAGTGAAGATCGGATAGTCGCTTGACACTTTCCCACCTATTTCTTTTTCTTTGGCCGGCTAGCTATTCAGCCAGTATTTTTTATTTACATTGTGGCGACCTAAAAAAAATGTTTTCTTTAATTATTAAGTATTAATTAAAGAAAATAAAAAAATATAAATAGGAATTAGCTTAAGAAAAAGTGAGTGAATTTTATTTTAATTAATACCTACTTAAACTTTACGTTATTTCAATTTTACATCGCGCTGGCTGTATATAAAGTTGAAACATGGTTCAATAGAAATGTGAAAATAGACCTAGTTTTTTTTTAATAATTTGACAGTTGTCAGTTGAAAGCGATTCTCCCTAGGGCTGAAAAGGGTTACTTTCAACCCGCTTCTCAGGCAACTTCAGACCTACTTTCCGAGTATGAGTAATGAAAAAATATTTTTTTACACAAAAACGCCGCTCTGGCCTGTGCAAAAGCAGAAATCAATAACAATGCGAAGTAAACGAAAGTTCCGACACGCTCGTAGGCGGCGGCTGCGACTTGCGCGCGAATCAGCTGTAAACGAAGCGTCACGGAAATACCCTAAAAACGTAGTCGGCTAGTCTGCCAAAGTGATAATCGGCACATCTCTAATAACTATGTGATCAATAATGGATTAAATAAAATTAAAAAACAATATTAAAAACTTATGTTGATAAAAAGCGTGTAGAAACCATAATTAATATTTAACACGTATCGCGCAACGAATTTCAACAAAATCTGTTCAATATTTGTCATCAAATGGAGCAATGGAGAATTGACATTTGCAGAGTTTTACCTACCTACCTACTTTTTATAATTATCCCACTGATATTATTTAAGTATCAAAATCGTGTGCGCACGCGCACAATTGCGGGGAAAGCGCCCAGCAAAAACAACCGCACAAACCGCCAACTGGAATAAACAATTTATATTTTAATACTGTCTACGGCAACATACCTACCTACTTAGTCGTTAAATTTTACGCGTCAATTACTTGCAGCGAAAATGGAATATAAAGAAGTGAAACGGTCGGGACCGTCGCAAATTTTAATACATGGTAAAGTTAAACGCTAAATAAATGGACTGTAAAGCGAACGGTAGAATGTCACCGTGAAATTTTTAAATCAGTTAGTTTATAAACTAACGGTAATTTTGTATAATGCTGAGCAAATAAAATGAGTTGGGGACTTGAGATGGGTGCTCGCTCGCTCTTGAGAAATTGGTACAATCGGTAGGTAGGTACCATCTGACTCTTTTGTGGTTACCCTAGCGTGTCGGGGGTCGGGGCATGTAGGTACGTATCTGGGCAATGTCAGCACTCAGCAGTTTACAAAGTAGCTGTCATTACTTAACTTAAGAGGTCTGTTATATATCTTTAATAATCTTCCTCTCCTAACTCCTTAAACTCCTTCCTTCTTTCGTATACGTTATCACTCTTGACAATGGTCGTGGTCATCAATTAAGATTTTACTGCTGGTGACACTGACAACTGACACGAATAAGAATCCGCCACCATTCCTCTCTCATTGCCGCCTGGTGCAGAAATAAGTGATGCGTTTATTTGTTCAGTCCAGCGTAACCGTGATCTGTCGGGTGCTTCTGCGCCTTTAATTTTCTCCTGAATCACAAGTCGCGACTTCGTCGTGAGTTTGAAACTTCTACTAAAAGGAAAAATTGTTGTATAAACGCATTGTAAATAAACATAATATCGCAAAGATCGGTCGTTATCAATCGACTGAGCTCTCGTATCAGTCGTTATTGGCAATATAATGAACGATAACAATATTATCACGACCAGCTAGCACATTCTGCGATTTCTAGACATTGAAGAGATTGTTAGGATTTCAAAATTTTACTTTCTTAAGTCTCATTTAGCCGGTCGGTGTCCATTATGCTTTCTTCTAAAATAAATATAACCAGTTTTGGATGTAACCATTTCTTTTTTTAATGTACCTACTTAGTTGTATTTGGTGCGGTATCCCTCTTGTTCGGGTGTCCTGAATATTAAAGACTGAATAGTATGTATTGGATTTACCTTTTTAACCGAATAAAAAAGATATGAAAAGAGAAATATTTACATCGACCTACCGATTGAAATAAGGTAATAAATATCTACTGTATCGGTTTACTATATATTATGTCTGTAACGTCAATTTGTGGCCTTTTTTAGCAATAACTTAACTGAAATACTTGACGATAATATTTACAGCCTACAGCACCAAGATTTGTAAATCCAATTTTGCAGGATCATACGTACTTAAGGCAGGTAACTTTCGATACACTGCAGTTGCTAACATGAGCGTCATAACTACACGATTAATACATAATAATATGAACGAGTTTGTTATTAAACTAATCACGCTCAGAGGTCGACCACCTCGTACAAACTAAACACACATCTCTACACACATAGGTAGCGTGTACGTACGTAGTAACATTCACAATAATAACTATTGTATAAAGGTGATTACTTAGACACACTACGGCGCGGCGTATCAAACAAGAACCACTGACGGTGGCAGCAGGCTGCTTTATTTATACGTGTTATAGTTCATATCCAATTTTGACCGCTCTCCACCATCGATTGGCTACGTGCATGATGAATCTAGTGAAAATTTTCTTTCCTAACACATAATCGATCGAGGTGACATTCAAATTTAGGTACTCAAGTTTTCCCCGTTGTCTCGGGCTAGAACTATCTTAAATCGGATATCTTTAGATTATGATATTTTTTGTTGCAATATGCAGAAGTTCACAGAGGCGGCTTATGCCTATGCAATATGTTTCTTTACTCCATAATTGTTCCACAGTTACCTACTATAATAGTAGGTACACATAATATAACATCTGGCATGGCATTGAGCGTGCCGTGACGAATGTGATAAAATGTTATACGCATTTTATAGAACCAACCATTCTAAATAGGTACATATATAAAGATCATGACATATTGCTTACTCTTAATACCCTTTGTGTCAAAATAAAAGAGTTAAGAATTTAAGAAGATATTCATAGGTAGGTATGTTGAGAAGAATCTTAAGTTCGTATTAATAAAATATTACATTACTTGTTAGGCTCTCGGTTCGCCTTTTTCCTTTTCAGGAGGTAACTTACAATGACCGGGCTGGTAATATCTTCATACAGCCGTTTGCTAAAGTCTTCAAGAGATCATCAGTTCATCTCGTAGGAAGTTTGAGGGCCAATTCTTTTCACGGAAAACCGTGGCAGTCGCGCCTCGATAAGGATCCCCAAGTAGGTATATCGATACTAGCAAACTCGATCGGCTGACGCGACGGGAGTACGTGTGGAGTGACCCTTATAAATGAACGAGCTTTGGGTTTTTGTGTTTTTGTACAGCAGAACAGATACATTACGGAGTGATTCTGTTTGTTTTTGAGAAACTGAACCTTGAGTTTTTGGCACGTATGAAGAGAAAAACCCAAATAAAATTTCCAATATTAGGTAGGTAACTGTAAACAGAAACGTTGAAATTTTTAACATTCGAATACTATTTTAGGTATAATGATTTCTCGAGAAAGGTGATTTAGAGCGTGACAGATGGAACTCCATGCTATAGTTTAGATCATAGATATATAGATTGATATACTTAGATACTTTAGACGATTTGGTTTGACGATTCCCGGGCCAATACTCGGCATGGACTAAACAGATCAATCAACCGGTATGTGGTGGTGTATGTACTTTACATTGTAACTAATTATTTTTTATCAACTCGCGAGCAGCGCGTCGTACAAAAAACGAACGGTTATTATTATGAATATACATATAAAAGATATAAGTAACTATGGTGTTGTTTGTAGGTAAGTAACAGGGCGATGAACCTTTGCAGACAAGGTGTGCCTTCCACTAATCACAGTCGTTAGCGAAGATTTAAATGCCCGAGGACTAGAGGCTAATGCCATACAAACAAACGCAAGTTCGCCAAGTACTTAATCTGATTAAGTAACGACTATTGCTAATTTCTCTGAAAGAAATTCATACTATAAAATCAAATTTTTCTGAAAGCAATCATTCCTTTCATTTTAATTGTTTAAATAGATACCAATAATCCTTCGTATAATTTGCATGACATAACGGTGTAGGTAGGTACCTACTGAGAACAAAATGACATAGAGTAGGTAGGTATGTGTAAAGATACGATCAGTACACATTACGTACAAATTGAAATTTAAACATACTTTATTGCTGAAAAAGAAACGTTATATATGGACGCAGATAAGCTGTAACATGTTAACCCACAAAATTAAGTTACCTATTCAGAACGATTTATTGAGAGTTTGGGAACGTTTTTTAATTATGTGTTTACCTTATTACATTTTTTAAGTATGTAACTAAATATTGAACATAAAAAATGTTGACAGAAAATGGCGCTATAATTTTAAAACATGATTTACTCAAAATTTCTCCAGTGTGGGTTAACACACTATTGCTTATCTATGTCCATATTTACATTAGGCGAACAAGAAGAAAGGACAGAATCGGCTTTATTGCTTTTCAAGGCAACATTATGGTGCGTTACCTAACTGCAAATAGAAAATTAAAGATGCCAAAAGATTTTTCTCTGTAGGAAATCCTTCATACGTTTTATTAACTATCGGATGATTGACATTATTCGGCGAACCAATATAGAGAGAGGACAATTATTATGACCGACATTTGACCGATGATATACATCACATTATTATTATTGCAATAATTTTCAACGATTTTCATATTATATTATTTTATATATTATATTATATATATTATATTATATATTTTTGAGGATAACTGTACCAACATAAACGGTAGTTTATGACCTTGTAATATTAGACGTACGCCTCAATTTCTTATATATATATACGTACCTAACACAATTTACAGCCATAATTGTATTCATAACACGCACTGTACCAAGAAATGAGGCGAGATTATCATACGAACGCGTCGTAGATTCGATAAAAAAATTGATCCATAATGTAATCCTTGGCATATTTCACAAAATATAGTAATTCACGTGCCACAAGCGAAAGTCGTCGCACCTCATGTTTTTCAATTGGTCCAATTATTACTTAATATTCCCTACAGGGTTGCGAATTATCAATATTTGATCATTCCCTTTTCCCGTTTTAATTTTAAACAGAAAAATTTTAAGTAGATAAAATTGTCAGCTACATAAAATAATATCTTTACAATCTATGCAGAGCACAAGAGACATTTTAGGAAAGTGAACGTTTTGGGAAAGTGGACATTTTAGGAAAGTAGTCAATCTCGACCCAAAAGACTAGAATAACCTTCACCAAACAAATTATAAAGAGTTAAAGTTTGTAAGTTTGGATGTCGGGGATAATCTCTATTAGAACTATAGAACCGATTCTGTAAATTCTTTCACTGATTCCCACGGGAATACCGAAATATTACTGTTTTGCGAACTTAATCTTTTACCAAAGAATTAGAACGCGAGCTATTTACAAAACATGTACTGCTAAATGCTAAATTACACATTCATCATTCCAGCCTTGTTACCTTTTATGTATGGAGTGTGTATAAAAAATTGCTATGTTGATTACTAAATATGGTATAGTAGATACTAAAATTGTAAGTCAGGAATTATTTAAGTATAGCTATTCAGTTCCCAGACGTTTCTGAGAACTTTACAGAGAGGGACAAGGGTCCACTTTCTTTAGAGTTTAGTTTTTTTTTTAATACTTTAAAGCTTTATTTGGTAAACAAAGCATCGAATCTTATACATATACATCAGATCTTGCCATGTCTTACAACTTGTAAGTGAAACTCGCCGACTGTCATTACAAGCTTGTCTTGATTTATTTCGTAATTACTTATACCTGCATGCCTTCTGGTGCTGCAGATGTCTATGGGCGGCGGTAATCACTTACCATCAGGTGTACCACTTGCCCGTTTGCCCCCTATGACATAAAAAAAAACCTGTGCTTATACATAATGGTTTCACGTAGGTAATTTTTTTTAAATTCCTCGGTAACTCTGATGTATTAAAATAAAAAATATCCTAAATACGTAGGATAGACTAAAATATGGTTAATAACCTCCCGGGAGATAAGATCTACATTCCAAAGTATTATTTTTTTAGATCTTTTTGTCGATCAAAATCTTCCGCGAGTATGCGCAAAACAATACATCAAAGTTTGATCGTAATCGGATGAACGGTATAGGACCACACAGTCCACAGAAGACGAACCAATGAACGTATAGGTACATACTATATTACAGACCTTAGTTTTTATTCTTTACGAACAATCTAAAATTTAAACAAAAAGTCGTTTGAGAAACCACGATAAGAATTAGTGCTGCAAGTATAACCTGTGAAACTTCTTAAAGCAAGGTAGAGAAAAAAGTTCGTAACACGTTAATAGTTTGGTATAACGTCAAAATCTGTGAAAATCTTTGCCTTTTTGCTCTTGCCAAAAGAATTTCACATCACAATTATCTATTTGACAACCATTTGGCAACTTCGATCGGTGTGTTGTCGTGTATTCCGGAAGTTTTCCCAAAGAATTAATCGCACACTTGGCTTCGTCATTTCATCACAAAGGGATCCGACGGAAACGATCAAACGTTAATATCCTTTCGAGATTGTCAAATGTTTTTGGAAACTGATGTAAGTAGTTACTTAGTTAATGTATTTGTGTTACCTAACTTTTACTGTGAATCTATAGTAGCGTTTTCCCTATGTAAATCCGTGTCTTATTATATCTGACTACACCATAGGTGTAGTTGTTAATAAATCCTTGCTACGCCCAGGTATCGCGGGTTCGATCCCCACATCAGGATAAACATAATACAGAATGAACATTTTAGTATGTACCAATCATAAAAAAGTAAGATACTCGTATTGTTTTGCGCTATTATGTGTATAACCATAGAAAAGTATATACCTACTGAGGTATAAGTAACTCCTTCTAACAATAAATACTTGGGTTCTTAGTAACACAGGAGCTGGCTTGGTGTTGCGCCATATTTCACGCAGACAAACTACCATTACGTCTTGTGGCGCTCTACCACGCTCTACCCATCGTCTAGCTCTTATTTAGGTCTTAGTTACGTAATAGACTTGCCTGCAGGGACGTTAACCAACTAAACGGTTTAATTTGAATCTATGTATTATAAAAAAGGTAAAAGTTAAACAAGGAAAAAGCTTCTCAAATAAATTGTCACGAACTGAATCATGACATAAGAGACTCTCTCAAACCTCAGAAGAATGATCTCAAACTCACGGGCTCGAATAACGCTACCATTGCTTGATCATTCTTGACCTAAGTAAACACTACGCTTTAAATTTTAATGTGTCAATTTTCAGGCACCAAACATCAACAAAATCTTTATTCTTTTCAGTTTTTTGTCTATTATCCTCCTTGACGCTGGCTAAATATACTACATTATATGTAAATCCATAACAAGAAGACGAAGTACCACACATGCAAATATATGCAGTACTAATGCATAAGAAATGTCACTGTGACGTCGGTTGGTGCCACAGAACAGATAGAACAGACAGATCAACTCGGTTTAGCACGAAAACAGATAAAAACCAGTGTCGCCGGCTGATTCTCGCACACACAAACATTCAGTCAAGCAAAGATACGGCCCCCGACCGCACACGGATGGTTTTCGCGTCACGTCCGGTTCCCCAATAAGGTTAGCAACACAGTCGAAAGTTGGGACAGTCTAAACTCGAAAGCATCAGTTCTATACAATAGAACATCATTCTGGTGCCCGATCAATCGGGGAACAATATACGTCGTTTGGTTACTTACATATTTTTATTTACATATACTTAGGCGGTTTTTGAGATTTACAGTGCGTGGAATATTTGGACATAGATAAGCAATAGTGTGTTAACCCACACTGGAGAAATTTTGAGTAAATTAAAGTTTTAAAATTATAGCGCCATTTTGTTTTAACATTTTTATGTTCAATATTTAGTTACATATTTAAACAATGTAATAAGGTAAACACATAATTAAAAAACGTTCTCTAACTGTCAACAAATCGTTCTGAATCAAGGTTTAGGTTTTAAGTATTTATTTCTCATAAGAACAAATTACATATTATTCACTTAAAATGAGAAAAATAGGGCTATAAATCAAATGTAAGTAAATAACTATCTGAAACATGCAACACTTCACGTCTGTTTGACACGATTTACTAACTAATTTAAATATTTTTCTATAATGTGATCTTTTAGTTGAAATTTGAATTTTGGCAGTGATTCTGAATCCTTTACATCAATCATCATCAATAACTTTGTTTTGTGGGTTAACATGTTATTGCTTATCTGCGTCCATTTAGGAAATATAATATTTGAGATGGTAACAAAGAATGTTGCTGGGAAGTTAAAAGTATTTGCTCATAACTATGGCGCACCTGCCCCGCCTACGTTGCATCTCTATTTAATACATTCTATTCTCTGTGGTTGGTAGTATTTTATCCGGAGTAGGTCGAGTGTTAGGTTACTTGCGAGGAGCGAAGTCCGAGTCGTCAGTCACCGGAACTAGTCTCCATGTACGAGTGTAGTACTGCGAGTTACGAGCCCGCACATACTGAGAAGCCTTGGACGTTTAAAATAAAACCTGCGACTTGACCTACTTCGTGAAGAAATGCTTTTATTTTATTTTTTTATTTCTATTCGTATAGTATTTTTAAGTCGAGAAGGGTTTGTCTTGTTTTGAGTGCACGAGTGCTGTGTCATTTTTAGCATAGTTGCACAGTACCTAGTAGAGGACGAGATCTGAATTGAAAAAAAAAAACATACGCGTTGAATTGAGAACCTCCTCCTTTTTGCGAAGTCGGTTAAAAATGAAATAAAAACATTTCTAAATAAATTGCCATTTGCCATTGTTTTCGGTCAAAATATAATTTTTTGTTGTTAAACTTTTCGGTCATAGTTTATACTTTCTGGCACGTGTCGAAATTTAAAATTTTAACTCGTCTCGACAGATTGGCGCGCGTGAAATGTTCGGCGAGATTTTTCAGCCGAAAATGCAGTTTATTAACTTTTTTTTTTTTTTTTCGCCGAAAGTTCATACGATAATAAAACCATTTTCGACCGAGCTCACAGCAATTTTGTAAATCAACTCTTCAACTTCTGTCTTCGATAGCATACAAGGAAAACCACTCAACTTGAGCGCCTCTTATTGAAGCACAATTCTGTTAGAGCGACGTACAAGTGATCTGAAGGAAATGTGGTACATAATATATTCCAACTAGTTGTGCCCCGAGGTTTCACCCGTGTTAATTTTAGAGTTCCCCCGGGAATTCCGGGATAAAAAGTACCCTATGTTGACACATAGGATATATATATGATGTATAAGCTATATTATTGTTAAGTTTCATTTAAATCCATCCAGTAGTTTTTGCGTGAAAGAGTAACAAACATCCATCCATACTTACAAACTTTCGCGTTTATAAGTCGGAAGTAGGATGGGATTTTCATTGTAGATTAACTTGGTTCTTTAGTCTCAACTTATGTGCATACATTCACTTTCATAATAACTAATACATACATACTTTTAATGCAAATAAGCAATCTGTCAGAGATTAATTTAATTTTGTGAATTAATAAAGTTTAAAGTTTATTGTTAGGTGTTTACTTAGTTATTCGCATTTAAGGTTCGAATAAATATTGAAGCTTAAGAAAAAATGTACTAAATCTTTACAAAATATAACTGCGAATGTAAGTTCATTTATTTATTTCATTGTATGTTACGCTTTCATGCCTTAACTACTCAACCCATTATCATGAAATTTTGCATTTATACGTTGTCATGGGTACAGACATAGAGGTAAGAATAGAGGTAAGAATATAATTCTGTGGGTACAGAAAAGGCAATAGGGTACTTTTTTATATCAGAATTCCCGCGCAAACTTTGAAGTCGACGCGGGGAACGGCTAGTACCTACCTAATAATTGTATCCTTGCCAATATGAACAGAGAGTATTCTAAAAAATATTTTAAAACAAGAAATTCTTTGAACACTGAAAATAAAATTGCTCCCCGGGAAAAAAGCACGTGGTTTATTTATTTATTTATTTATTTATTGCACATCCATTAAGTAACATAAGTAGTTAGTAAACAGTTCTTTATGCAAACATTTCAAATTCGGAGAGAGCAAGATGTATCACATAGGTACTTTAAAATTTAGTAGTTGGCATTTTGAGTAGCTATTTATTTTTATAAGTATTATTTATCAATTTTAAGATAGTATAAAGTAAAGTAAGTTTTAACTAGAGAAACAAATTATTCTTTGCTCGAGAGGCTAGTTAGTTCAGGGCCCTTATTCACTATGACAAACAACATGTCTTGCCCATAACGCGCGTCCCAAAAACGCATTCCCAAACGTTCTAGATGCCAAAATATTAGAAATTTTTATTCTGTATACCATAAGTAACGTTGTAAATGTATTTTTTTGTAGTGAAACTTCTTTGATTAGGAGGAAAAGACAATTTTTGTGGCGTGTTACGGTCATAGTGAGTAAGGGCCCAGTTTCCAACAACTTCTACGACACACGCCGCGGGTTGATAGCGGCGAGCCACTAACGAAACAGGCACGTATAATTTAATTACTTACAAATTACAATTTGCACCTTACTTTGGACAGGTGGTATTTTATCTTGTCCTTACATTCATTAAGTGTAAAGCAATTAAGTGTTGCGTTCTAGAAATAAAAATAATTAATCGGCGAACACTGGGCATAATCAGTGGTATTACAAAAAAGTTATAAACAGCTGCGTTGAACTCGTCTGAAAAAATTCTTTAGTAATTTTCTTTTAAAAATTTAATGAACTCGTTACATCATAATTCATAACATTCGAATTCAGACAAAATATAATAGGTACTTAATAATTTTTTTACATTTACCTTTCGCTCAGAGAGCAGATTTCCTAAGAGAAGAGACGAGCGAGAAACTCTTGGGTAGCTCTTTCAAAGTTACAAGCATTCAATTTATTATCTACACTAATATTATAAAGAGATAAAAGTTTGCGAGTTTGTGAAGTTGTAGGGGGTAATCTCTGGATCTACTGAACCGATTTAAAATTATTTCACTTATTACTTAGCTACAGTGATCCTGAGTGACATAAGGACAGGGTAATTTTTATCCCGGAATGCCTGCGGGAACTCCGAAATTACCGCGGGTGAAACCGCGGGGCACAGCTAGGAAGTTCATAAACGATAATTAAGGGGCCACCGTATGTTGTTACATGTAGCACTTCATAAAAAATAATGAAATGGAACGAACACAGACCCAAGCTTTTTTGATCAAGATAATTCAAAGTTTGTTACAACAAAAAATTAAAATCAGCATTCAGCACCGAATATAATATTATCTTCTACTGGCTATACTATCGGCCAGGCAAGCTAAATTCAATTCGCCTACGAAGACCGCATGAAAAATTACTGAAGTTTCGGAAAGATGACGACGGAAATTCACAGACGAACAGAGAGATAAGTTAGGTACCTAGGAAATAAAAAATAAATTGTTTTTTTCTTATTCCATCTAAATTGAAATTCAATAATTATATTCATTACTTAGGATCGGTTGGTACAATCATCTAAAATCATCAGCAGGTTCCTAAAATAAAGTAAAAATTAGGTACTGTCAATTCGTAAAGCGCTCTCTACTGAGAAGAACTTTCAAAAACCAGCCGGGGCCCCCTTTTATCATTCTTGCCATCTTAGATATTAAATGTACAGACACGCAGATTTCACTGTATTATATGTGCAGATATGTAATATAGATGTTATTAATTACTTTATATTTTAACTACTGTTCGAACCCACTTCAAACATCTAACGCAAACCAAGCTACGTCCGTGACATATGTATCAGTCGAGTCAACCAACACGTAACCCGATCCCCTTTCTGGGTAGCAGCACACTCAGAGCGATCTGATGAAGGAATGCGAAACTCGAACCAACTCTGTACGTAAACATACATTAGTTTTTACATCAACATAAACTCATAACATAAGAACTGGGTACGTAGGGATTCTACCGTCCTGACAAACCTATAAAATTCTTCAGAACCGAAATCGGATTCAAAATTCGAACACTAATTCGAAGTGAAATGGTTTTTTTATTTCATAAAATATTACCTACTTTCAAAATACGATCACTAAATTAAATGATTATGATCCACCTAAATTTTATTCGATGCAGATTAATAATTAAAAAAAAATTTTTTAATCATTAAAAAAACCAGATTTCAGTAATACGTACTAATTTGGTAGCGATTTGCCGATAACTAACTGTCCATACTCCGTTTAGACTTTAGAAAGTGACAGGCTAGAACCAGTACTGTTAGGTTAGAAAACGTTACAAAAAACAACTACAATTATACATATCTACATACGAGTAGGTATACATATATAAAGATATTATTTATATCACTTTGAAATTTATGTTGTTTATTCCATTCGGAGACTTTTTAAAACGTTCTGATACAGTTCTGACCGATCGAAGAAATAGTTTGTATTTACATATTGTACGTTTGTATTTCAAAATCGAAGTTTAAATTTAAATTCTGTTCGTTTATAGTGTTCTTTCTGGACATAAACATGTTCTTTATTCGAGAACAACCCCCCGGGCCCCGAGTACCTTAGCTTACGTGTTCACGCATTGTTATCGTAAACCGTTCGCAGCTAGAATAGGTTTATTGGAGAAGTCAATTTTATTCGAGCACTTCGCAGAGAGAACTGTGCTGAAAATAAGTCCCATGGCGAATCAATAGCGGATGCTCACGACTCTTAAAACGCTAGATTTAGAAACGAGAGTAGAGTTACAAAAGATTGGAGATTTTATGTATTTTTGTAACTATTACACGTAGGTTAATAAACAAATGACTGAACATCAACAATTTGTGAATAAATTGTAATATAATGGGCATGATAGTAAAATTTTTATTTTTAGTCCGTTATAAAAAAAATATTAGACCCGTATTTTTCATTTTTTTACGTAATCAAAAAATAACGGCGATACATTGAGTTGTAATTCCGTGTGACGTCACGCCTTAGTATACACTTTATCCTTAGTTATGACGTCGTTACCTCCCACTTTAATGCGTTTTATCCAAAGACATTATATAATAAAGATATCATTGGTAATATCTAATTATTTTTTCGATAATCGTGTCAATTTTGTTACTATCTGACGGGCTAAATAGAATTTTGATTTTTATGCCTGCCCATTATTCTTAACGTTCAATTATGAAATCGTTATAAACTGCTATATTATACATATGAGACAGGAATGCTTAGATGGTTCGGTTAATTGATGAATAGGATATTAAAGGGAAATAGAGTGACCTGCATAGAGAATGAAGTGTGGGAGGATGCGTCTGATATCATGTCAAAATACTAAGTCAGAGGATATAAGTAGGATTTTGAATGTCGACGAAGCGAAAGAATTGTGTAAGGTACGCAGCAAATGGAAGTCCATAGTCTCTTCCTTCCTCTCCATGACTAGTTATTATTATGAAATTCTTCTTCTTCTTCTTCTTCTTCTTCTTCAATTAAGGTGTCTATTTAGACAGTGTTTTAGTTATTGAAATACCTTGTGACTTCTTTTTCTCTGATTAATGCCAAACCTTTCCCAAGATAAAACACGATTCTCTCTGTACTACTAGTATTTTTCTTGGAAAACAAAATGGCCGCTGAATGGTGATTGAAATATTTAATATCGTGACAGGCGTGCACTGACTACTCATACCTCCACCCGAGCAGCAAAGCATTAAAAATGTCCAAAGTTACTGTCGTAACGACACAACCCGCGACGTCGGGGTATGGCGTAAACGTCGTATTCATTTATTCGTACCGTTCACAAGATTCACGTAAGACGGTGAGGCGAGATTATGTCGAGTTGGTCCATTCATAAAACGAGAGTCATGAATGAGTTAGTAGAGAGCCGAGGGTCGGAGAGGAAGGGAGTTATAGCCTTATGTATTATACAAAAGGGTACAAATCATGCTAAATTTTTTCTTATCTCATTCTTGTGATGCTTGGTATACCTACTCTTCGAAGTTATTGGACTGCGTTTATTAAGCACGCCAGCTCAGTTATATAGTTATACGATGAGGATGCAAAATTGAAGAAATGCGAATAAAAATGTATAAGGATAGCCACAAAGGGGATGCCAAGTCGAACAGGTATCAAAATGTCAAATAATCGGGTTTCGTAATTACTTACGAAAGACTAGTCGTTAAATATTTTATACAAAATCCACCGGTTTTAGTGGAGTACCACTTAAATATACACATTTTCAACAATATCATTAGCTCAGTGCCTACATGTTTATTATTCTAATTTCTGTGATAGGTTCTTCAGCTGCTTAAGCAATATGTTTGAATGTCATTTATATGCCTGCGGAGCTAGGATGCGCAACATGATATGTTTATCGAACGAAATATAAAATTGTCGACACGACAAATATTTGTGGGCGTCCAAGCAAAAAAGTGCAGTAGTGGGGTATTGAGTTAAGACTAGATTCGGTTAAATTTTTTTACCACAAGTAGACAAAACGATATATTATGTCGACGAGAATCGATAAAATGGCTCGATAAAATTTTATCATGTTGCGCATCCTAGCTCCGCGGGTGATTTTCTGTTCTTAAGTCGTCAGACAATTCGTCGCTAGCGTTTAACTGTATGTTTAACGATTCAGCTACATTTTGTCCATACTTATTACATTCTCTCCAAAAACATTACGCGAACGTCAACAAAAACATCTCTTACGGCCGCACTCAGAGTGGACTTTAATGATTACTTAGTTAAGTATAGATTTTTAAAACAAAACTGCCGCAATCAGAGACGTTCAGTAAATTAATGTTAATTGGCATTTAATGAGATGCAACTTAATTAGTTAAATGCCAACTAACATTAATTTATTAAACTTGTCTGATTGCGGCAGTTTTGTTTTAAAAATCTATACTTAACTAAGTAATCATTAAAGTCGACTCTGAGTGCGGCGGTTAGACATTACCCGGATCCGAATTTAGACGTTAAAACTAGATGCACTAGGACTGTTAATTTGTGTACCTACAATAATTCATAAATATCATAACTCCACCTTACTTAATGGACAGGACGCAATCATCCTTTATAAACATGTTAACGGTTCACGGTACCCATACAAAACATGCACTTCCAAGAAAATATAGAAATACCAACATGTTTGTGTAAATTACGGCGTAGATATTCAAAATTAAACTTCCGATACAGTACCATGCGGTATTGAATAATTTAATTACCTACCTACTCAGTCGTTTTAATGTTTACTTAATTTTAAGTAACGATTTTAAAACAAAATTGCCGTAATCGAGACGTTCATAAAATTATTGTTAAATGGCATTTGAGTAATCAAGTAAAATTAAGTTAAATTCCAATTAATTAACAATAATTTAATGAACGTCTCTGATTGCGGCAATTTTGTTTTATAAATCATTACTTAAAATTAAGTAATAATTAAAATGACACTGAGTGCGGCCGTGAGTGTCCTAACTCACAATACTACGATATTCTTTCTTCTTAATTTAAATATTTTTTCACCATGCTCTTAAGTACGAAGTGAATATACCTCCTTAAGTTTATGTGCAAAACTATAATTATTGCAAAAACCGAAAACCAAGTTAAATATGCTAATAAATTTCCGATTTCTTCATGCACCAATCCGGTTTGACAAGCTTCAAAATTGGTCACGACACGACACTTTCGCTTTAAATGTCTCTCGTTTTAAATGGCACATAATCATTATTCTCGAAAGCTTTTATCTCCAGATTTTTTTTATTAATGATGATTACTTGGACATAGATAAGCAATAGTGTGTTAACCCACACTAGAGAATTTTGAGTAAATCGTGTTTTAAAATCATAGCGCCATTTTGTGTCAACTTTTTTTATGTTCAACAATTTGTTGGTATTTAAACAATGTAATAAGGTAAAACAAGCGTTCTGTGTCAATAACTTAATTTTGTGGGTTAACATGTTATTGCCTATCGGCGTCCACTTAACGTTTGCATATTTTTGCAATGGTACATCAACAAAAGTTAAAAGTATTAAGTAGTTAGTGTATGAATCGTAACAAATGATAATATTATGTAGAAAGTTCTAACTCTTGGTTGTGTTTCTCTCGAAGCGTGAATTAAAGAAACAAAGACCTTTCTTGTTTAAAACTGGGTCGGACAATTCGTAACCCTGTGCCCTACACGTAGTATTATTATCCAGGGTCTATAACTCCGCAGGTCTCGAGGCGCTGCAATCTACATAAGACGGCGAATCCGCGAGATACAACCCTGAATAAGTAAACTGTTGTTTGGACGAAATTCGGGATTCCCTAAATTTTAGGGTTACCACTGCGGAAGGTAATTTATATAATAATTTTGAATACAAAAAATGAACTTGTTCCGAGTGTAGTATTATTTTATAATCTATCTATATTATTATATTATAAAGAGGTAAAGTTTGTGAGTTTGTGACGTTGTAGCTTGTAGAGGGTAATCTCTGGATCTACTGAACAGATTAAAAAAAGACTTTACGATAGTCCTGAATGTCATAGGGTACTTTTTATCCTGAAATTCCTACGGGAACTCCGAAATTACTGCGAGTGAAAACGCGAGGGATAGCTATAATACCTACTCCAATTCTTAGGGTACATTTAATTTAAAATATTTGTCAGTCCGTGAAAACATTTTATTCTAATCTACAAAACTTCTGTGCCTACTTAAAATGGAAGTAGCAAACACAATAAACATCAATACATCGTACCCTGATAAAGTTCGGGACACATTAGCGAAGCCCTAAAACCGCATTCCGACCATTTAAAAGGAACTTGACTTATCAAAACGTTGATATTTTGCAACCAACATACCATGGTCCTCCACGCTTTCTTTAACTCAAATCTCCAATGCGCAATGGGGAATATGGTGGGAATTTTTTTGGTGTCCAGTTTTATTGGTCGATAAGTAGGGGCCAGAAAGGTCCACAAATAAATTGTGATTGATTGTTGTGTGCCCACCACGGACGCGAGGCCGTATCGATTGGGCCCTGATAACCGGCATTAGGTTTATTAAACTAAAATAGCTGTGCGTGTCGCCAATTTGCTATGTTAAGTGATGTTAAGAGATCGTTTTACTTAATGAAAAATAATGTTTATGTTTATCTATGTCAATAGTATAGTGAGTGGCGTGATCAAGCTTCAGTGCGTTGAGATGCAACCTTTAGTTAAGAAAATATTTTCTTAATTATAAGTCATTGGTGGCCAATAGCAAAAAAATATTTTTACTATTTACACATTTTTACAATTCTTAAAAAAATTCTCAATTTCTAAAAAAAAATCTTTAGTAGGTAATCTAAAAGTTGATTTTGAAAATGATGTTTTTAGAAAATCTCTTCTTCATGGTAGTATAGTATAATATTAGATATTATAGTAATGAATACACACTTATATATATGTATATATATTAGATATATATTCATCACTATGATAGGTATATTTAAACCCAAGGTACTAGTATAGTATTATATTATCTGTGCCCAAGGCATTTAGTTATGTAAATTATAAGACATCCACAATGGGCATGTGGACTAATTTTTATTTTTTAGTCCGTCTTGTAGATAATTCAAAAATATTGGACACGTATTTTTTCTTTTTTTACGTAATCAAAAAATAACGGCGATATATTGAGATGAAATTTCGCGTGACGTCACTATTCTGACAGTTTGTATGGCGGTTTTGCGGTTAGCGACGTCACGACCTCCTCATCCTAAACTTTAATGCGCTTTATCTCTGTATATTTTAATTTATTTAAAAAAGCAAAAAATACGTGTCTATTGTTTTTTTATTTTCTAACTGACGGACTAATTAGAATTTTGATTTTCAATAGTAGTCAACATCCCTATTCGAAAAGCCGTGTTGCCCGACCTTGTTCAATCTGGATTTGATACAAAAACTATCAGATGGAACTTAATATTCATAAGAGGTTCAGAATAACATCCTCTGGTCGAATCACTCCCCGGAATGAATTAAATTTAATGGAGTAACACCATAAAGGCGTCATTCCGTATAAATGTCTTCCTTGGGGCATTTTGGACCCTCATTAGGTGGGCCTTTTAAGTAAAAACACAAACACAATCTCCACCACTCTAATCTAAAATTCTAAACGAATTATACCTAACCCAAGACATCTCGTATCGTATAGGTACATTAATTTTTAATAATACAAAGTGTTTTTTGATACTGAAAAGTATCTAACTGCAAACCGTCCCCTTATAATTTCAAACGTCTCTCCACAAGATGGGGTTAAAAAAAATAGGATTTGGCAAAACATAGATATATAACACTTATTTGATTTTTTTTATTATTCTTTACTGCTGCTGGTTTGTAATTTAAAACTGACAACCGCACACGTTTGACACAGAACATTGAACATGAGATATAGAACATCTATATAAGTATATTTATAGTATATATATAAAAAAGAGTCCCTATTTCCCCTGGTCATGGCATCACGCGTGAACGGCTGGACCAATTTCGCTTACCTATTCTTTTTTTTGTGTTTGTTATTGTATGGACAAGAATAATATGATAGAAATTTGAAGTTCCTGCGGGAATTCCGAAACTCGCGCAACAGTTGGACCGATTTTGAGGGGACTTTCACTGTTAATTAGCTGATGTTATAAGAAGTACCTAAATTAGGCTACTTTGTAATTGCTGCTGGAGCTCCGAAACTCACATGGGTGAAACCGCGGGACACAGCTAGTCAAATATAAAAACAGATGAAAACAAGTGTCCCCGGTTGAGTTTCGCACCCAAAGCAATGAATGACCCAATCATGCAAACAAATATGTAGGTATAAACGCCGTTTGGATATTGTATTAACTCAGACTTTATAATATATTTATTTATTCACTAAATTCAACTTGATCAGTCATTATTATTAATTGGCATTTAACTAAATTCAACTTAATTAGTGAATTAGTAATTTTTACATCTCTCTCTACCAGAGGAGGCTGCCTATGAAAAAATTGCTTTCAGCAATATAGGTCGCCTCGTTGTACGTATCCATATGTTTCTGTGTTTTGTAAATTTTGTGTCTTCTACTGTGTGTGCAATAAAGTATATTTGATTTGATTTGATTTGATTTGAAAATATCTTGTAATTAATAGATTTAATATTATATATTTATTAAGTATTTGTGCTTACACTATATACTAAATTTACTGTGCGTCGGATATTGTAGAAAATATACGTATACTTATTAGATAATTTGGGATGTCAGCAAAGAAAGCTTTAGGAAGTTTTAGGAAGTTATGAAATTATGAGCAAATGCTCATAACCGTATCGCGTCTCCTCTGCCTACACTGCCTCTCTAGGTAATATACGCTTTTCTCTGTAGGTTTAACACGTCACCACCAATCCTAATAGCATGTGAAACAATTATGTCTGAGGTCAACGCCCACGATATTAAAGTTGAAGCAAATCATGTGAATAACATTACCACGGCATATTAGCGCTTCCTTATATCATTGTGTCTCGTTAGTTTATTATCATGTAAATAAGACGTGTATGGGCTACAATAGTAGGTATTAGAATTGGTAATTTTTAGCTTTATTTCACATCTTGCATACATGATATTATTATCATCTCGCGATCGATGTAAAATTGAAATATACTTGCCTTGTTTTAAAATTTTATTCTTATTCAGATGAAAGTAATATGTTTCTCTTAAAAGCTAGATCAGCATAAACATTAATCTCTAGTCTCTACGACAATATTTGTCATCTTATTAAAAAAATACAGTTTGAAAGTCTTATTATATTATTATAGCGAAGGAAAGGAATTTACCGAATAGATAGTATCTCATTGGAGTTCACTGCGTATTTTCGGCGTCGCGTCCGATCGCTTGATGACAGGACGCCCCAGGGCTCTAATGCGACCGGACCAGTAGCTATTCGATCGGTCACGCCGCCTCTCGGTCAATTTGTCGGCATCAAATAGCCCTTATCTATACCTTAAATAACTTCAGCCGGTTGATTACAGAATGTCCTCGAGCTTAGGGTGGTTGTGATGATAGACTCCATTTTACTTTTAAAGTTAAAGAGCCGTTCTTGTAACAAGCCTCTATTATCTGTGAGCTGGTAGGTTAACGACCCTTATCACTACTGGTTCTAACCGTGCTGACACGATAGGCTCTAAGACACCGAGTAGGTAATGTTAATATAATATATTTACGTAAACTAACTCAACTGTTTCACGACAGACTTCTTTTAACTGAAGTTAATACTGGTGCTGTTCTAACTTGTGGAAACCTGACCTAATCTTTAAATTTATTTTCAACATATTTGCTCGTTAAGTGGCTCTTATTGGACCGCCTTTAAGTTAATTGTTTTACTTTACTGCATTATTATAATAATTTCCACCCTGCCATTAGAGTGGTAATACTTTATTCAAAACTCAATTTATTTTTAGCGATTTTAAGATAACTGTTTTCTTGATTTTTGTTTTTTTATTCTTAGTATAGAGTTCTATATGTTTTTATTTTTTTCCCTGCAAATGTGTTTAGTGTGTATTAGCCTCGTAGTACGGTTATACATAAAACTGATCTACTACTGACTGCAGAATCTTTTGGAATCACTTTGTGAATACCGAAAGTATCAGCTGGAAACGTCGTACCTATATAACGTATAAAAATATAGATTTTTATGCACATAAAGAACCGTCACCACGATTCACTGAAACATCACCCTACACGCAAAAAAACCTACTTTTAGAATGTTTGTGTCAGCAAAAAATTCATAACAACCGACATCTTCAACTGCCGTCCAAAACCTGTTTCATGATCTATCACATACTTCGTACTTTCCTATTCTATTTGAAGTACTTATGCCGATTATTACCATGTATTATAGGCACATGCCCTCACCAACTAAAAGCTTTTGATCAAACGGAAATTACAAATTGCTTGAATGAACATGCCTATGTTCGACACGAAACAAAGCAAACCTCATCTGTTTGGTATCACCACACCACTAATTATTGCTCAATCTCCATGTTCCCTTACTAATACTTAATTCCAACAAACCTTCAGTGCTTGTTCACGTTTGTTTTTGCGAAAAATTAACAGTGCCTCGTTGCTTCCGTCTGACGTCTCTTTTAGAGTTTGTATTGAGTGAAAGTCCCTCTAAACGGATACGAATACAAATTAATGCAGTGTATGAGTGAAATGATTTGGTTCTTTTACTTATTTGCCCAGACGGATTCGATGTGAAAACAATACGCAGTAACAATGGCCGTCTATCACGTTTGGCATAGTAGCCAAAACATAGCAATTAAATGAACGATCCATCAAAACGTTTTGCTTTTATTAATACACTTCAGCTTCATTATGTTTTATTTTTCTGAAACATTAAATGCTTGCTTATGTGATCAGTATTTAAAGAAACTTCTAGATACATATACCTACGTCGAATATTTATAAGTATTTATGATTCAAAACACGCTGGCAAAGTTTGGGAACTTTTGACTGTGATCCATGGACATAGTAGGATATTATGTTCATGCATTCATGTATAATTTAAAATTCAGTGCAAGATTCCTTTTTTATTCATCTTTCTTTTTAAGATTTCGCAAACAAACGGAAAAATTGGCACACTAAGGATTATAAATTATTATTAACCAAATGAAACATGTTCAAAATTCAAATATTTCAAACCTCTAACTTGATTTTTATTCAATACTTAATTTTACAGTTACATGGTCAATTTTAGTAGGATAATTTTTTGTAAGTATAGTGCGATTCAAGTGAACGGGTAAGTATCACTGTAAAGTTTGTCACTCTTTACGAATATATTATTACTATTAATGGCTGCATAATTTATATTACGATCCTGGTTTAATAGTGATAGCAATATTGATTAGGTATCAACTTTCGAAAGGAGAACACTCGAGCCAGTTAAGATATCGGTTGTTTTTTTATGTCTCTCGTTTCACTTCGTTCTGCGGCTTTCTGCAAGTGATGCAATTTCTTTTTATTTAACGCGTTTTGGATGATTTTGATATCATATTGGGACCTGCTGCCATCTCTTTAACACTCTTATTATATCTTCATTTGAATTTTCTGCCAATATCCTTCCTTTATACCTAATTTCGACGATACATACAGTATGTATGCAAGATTGTAATTTCAATGTGCGATTAAACAATATTATTGAAGAAATGGTAGTAGACATCTTGGCTGCTTCATTTGGACCAATACCTACACCTGACTATGACGATTTAACCGCGTTAAAACTTTATGCACAGCAGACTATGATGCATGATACCACACAGAAGACTTTACTATCACAATTTAGACTCTGATTTTCAAACCACTCTATTGTTTTGTGTAATTATGAATCATACTTGCAACATATGAACCCGGGTGTAAAAATGCTAGACAAAATGTCATCCTCAAAGACGTATGTACCGTAGTGATTATAATATTATCTTTGGTATGTACAATGTACATAGGTAAGTAGGTATACATATGTCTTTGAGGATGACAGTAGGTAAAACCTAAAATAAATCGATGAATCGCATTCCTATTTCGAGTCTTGTGTATTTAAACACACTAGTTCGGATGAATGACATGAAACGGACGGTTTGGTAAGTAGTTACAGGTAAATAAATAAATAAATATCCACTATAACTATTAAAGACTTACTATTATAATTGATTAAACAAAATGAGTAGATTTACCAGACTCTGGAATGCAATAAATAACTCCTAGTTAAAAAACTGAAATTCTACTTCTGATGACTTCATCTATCTATACTTACGGAAACTAACTACCTAACTCGAAAACTACTCGTCGGATTTGAATAAAACTTGATATGTTGGTAGTTTATATCTTGGATCAACATATAGAATAATTAGAGTTCCCGTGGGAATCCCAAACTTTTGCTCATAAGAATGCGTATACCTACTAGTTGGTAAAAATATTGAGTAAGCAAAGATACTAAGTATATTATAATAAATATTTGTTCACATATTATTCTTCCTCTAATCCACCCACGTGTAAGTACATATGTATTTAAATGAGTATTTAACCATACCACTATTTTCAAAGAAAAACTAGGCAAAGACTGACTAGTTCTACAGACCTTGTAAAGTATCTACTTTTGACCTCGTCTTAGAAGTCTTACTTATTGACATTTTGTTGCCAGTGATCGATTTATAACTTTTATGAAGGATATTAAATATGTATCCATATTTGAAAGATTACCCCTTTTGGATGGCTGGTAAATGACATTTCGCTGAATATGGCTATGGGAGGATTTATGCGGTGTTGTGAGATCTACCACATTTAGTATCTCCTTCAAAAGCCGTCTACATTGACACGGTAAATTGCGTAACTTTCTGAGAATTGATTAGGTTACTTAATACATGGGTAGGTAATGCATATTATATGTCTAGATCGAATATTAAGATTGAACTTGGCATATCACTGCAATGTAAAAAAAACGTGTGCGCCATCAGAAAAAGTTCTCCCTGTTATGTATGTAAACATCTTACTCTGTTGCCATACTTAATCTGTTGTCATGGCGTTTAGCGTGCATTTTGCAGTGAAATCGAAATCGTTTACCGCTGAGTGGGTGAAATGATGCGTTGCGGTGTGATGGCTAGGTACGATAACAACTTGGTGTACGAGTAAGTGCATAGTAATGTAATGAGGTGTATTCGAACGTTGAAACGTCGCTCCGGAGATGAAGTTTAAAATAAATGAATGCCGGAGGGAAAAGAAAAGACTGGGAGAGCAGAGAGTTGTGAAAGCTATACAGTACTAATGTCCGTTAGATAGCTATCTTACTATTGTGAGGTTCGTGGTAGTAATAGCCCTCGGCTAGCTCAAATAAAAGATATTTAATAAAATAAAATGGTAAAATAAAATTTATTGAGAGACAAATAATTTAGATGTTTATTGTGCCGAATCTGGAATTCGAGTCCTTAATAAAATACAAAATCAGAATATAAAAAATATTTGAAATTTATAAAAAGAATATCAATAGAATATAAAAAAGGAAGTATCTTAAAAATAAAAAGTAATACAAATGAGGCAGGATATCGTAACGAGTGGCATACGGCCGCCTCGTTACACTATGTATACGTATATAATATACTGTATCTTTTAGACACTTGTTGAAAAATTTAACTCATAATAATCAAACTCTACACCAATGTAAAGAAACTCGTATTACTATCATTTTGTGAAATAAGATAAAAAAAAAATTAGGCAATAAAACTTACAAAAGAATGTCAACATTATGAACACGTCTTAATAAACAGTAGGTATTCAAAATATAGATGAATAAAATATGTATTTTTGATAACTAAATTATAATGCTTGGGCCAGTAAGAAAAATCATCGATTTTATTATTGTTATTATAAAAACATATAAGTACTTACTCACAAATCAATAAGATTCGATTAGAAAAACTTTTAAAACAATTTGTACGGTTAATAATATTTTTTTTAATTTAATTACTTAATTTGAATTTGATCATAGTTTTCTTAAATAACAATTATTCAAGTTAACAAAGTAATTTTGCTGCTGCTGTTACGGGATCGTACCCGTTAAAAGACTACTTCCTACTCGTAAGCACCTTAAGATCATAAAACCCATAAAATTACATACTTTCGGTAGGTGCCTATGGGTAAAAAAAATCTCAACAATCCGTTGATTTACGGTCAAAAATGTTGCGAGCTTTAAGGCATTATTTTCAAAACCACGAGTGTACGTGTTAAAGCTCGGTCATAAAACATAGTTAACCTGTTTACCGACGAGATAAGTAATCAAGTAGTCATATCTCACACTTAATCCTAATGGGAGTTAGGGGGAGACCAGAGACACTTCGAAGGCAGAATTTTATACAGAACCTAATATTTTAAAGAAGGTACCTACTTTTATTAAAGCCAATTATGGTATGCACGTTACGTGTCAGGTCACTAAGTGTCTCATAACTACAAAGTAATATTCTATTGACTTTTTTTTGTATATATATATGTCTGTCTGTGTCAATATATTTGATACCTTAGATATTATAAATATAAATCTAAAGACGGACATAGGCTAAGAAAAATTCAATAAGTACACCAGAGTGTATATCATGGCATAAAAATATTAAGGATAGCTGTTTCACCCGCAGTTTCACCAGTGGTAATTTCGGAATTCCGTAAAAAGTACCCTTTGTCACTCAGAATCACTGTCTGTAGCTTCCTATAAGTGAAAGAATTTTCAAAATCAGTTCAGTAGATCCCCCCCAACAACGTCACAAACTCACAATTCACCAACTCACAAACTTTAGCTATTTATAATATTAGTATACCTAAATAAAAGACATAAAATAGATAAATGATATAAAATGAGCAGGAAAACTTATATTGCTATAAGAACTGTAAATGCTAGTAGTCTCTCAATTCAAATCCCAATTCTAGTGTTTGTGGAAACACTTGGTAAAACCGGTGACACAGATAATATAGCCGGTGACAAACGTAACGTAACAGCTGACAAGGTCAAGCTAGAAGGTAAAATCTATCGTCGGCGAAGTAAAAATAATACTTTTGTCGTCATCGTGCATTCATAGTTCAACACCGCTAACTGATCGTATCGCTAAAAATTCAGCAGTTCCTTAAGTACCTATATGTACCTAATAAATGTAGATCCATGAAAATTCTTAAAAATGTATTATCATATTTTACATATTTTTAAATTATATTTTTTGTACTATTCTAATAATTAAGTAATGTCTGGGCAACCGCTCGTGGTAAAGTTGCTTATCCTAGGTAATTGAGTTTAGTATAGCTGCAAAACAACAGATGTTGATATCTAATATTACCCAACGACAGGTGGAACTCTAATATTATATAACTAGCTGTTCCCCGCGGTTTCACTCGCGGTAATTTCGGAGTCTCGCGGGAATTCCCGGTTTATAAGTACCCTATGTCCTTCTCTGTATCTCTGAAAACGTGCATGCAAAATTGATGATGATCGGTTGAACCGTTAAGGCGTGAAAGCATAACAAACAAACAAACTTACTTCGCATTTATAATAGTAGTTGAAAAAACTGAATGTTACTCTTCATTTCCAACTAACCATCTAAAACAGCATAATCAAGTTCTTAATTCCATACAGATAACACGCCACGACATTTTGAGTAAAATTAAAAAACTTGATGCAGCCAAGAGTGCAGGACCGGACGGCATTCCACCATTATTTATCAAGAAATGTGGCACCGAACTTAGCGTCCCGCTTGAAATAATCTTCAATCAATCCTTACACTCTGGAATCTTCCCAACTTACTGGAAGACCGCGCACATTATACCAATATTTAAGTCTGGCAACAAATCATGTTGTGAAAACTATCGTCCAATAAGTTTGTTGTCATGCATGGCTAAACTCTTCGAGTCTGTTGTCTACGATAACTTGTATTTTCACATAAAGCCCGCTCTTTCAACTTTCCAGCACGGATTTGTCAGGAACAGGTCAACTACCACTAATCTCCTTGAGTATAAAAACTACATCTGTACTTCTTTTGCTAGCCGTACACAAGTGGACTCCATATACACTGATTTCTCCAAGGCTTTTGACAAAGTTAACCACTCCATCCTCTGCTCGAAGTTGAGTGTCCTAGGAATACATGGCAACTTGTTACGTTGGTTAGAGTCATACTTGTCACGCAGGAATCAATTGGTCGCACTTGGAGGAGAAATCTCATCGCCCGTCCCCGTAACATCTGGTGTTCCGCAGGGATCTCATTTGGGTCCCTTATTATTTAACATTTTCATAAATGACCTGGTGGAGAACCTTGAGTGCTCATGTCTCCTGTACGCCGACGATCTCAAAATCTATAACGCAGTTAAAGACGCGGCGGACGCTATGAGACTGCAAATTGACTTGAATAAAATATCCAATTGGTGCGCACTCAACAGAATGTTCCTTAATGTAAATAAATGTTTTGTAATTTCATTCACCAAAAATATTAATAAAATTCATTTTGACTATACTCTGAACGGTGTTCTACTCGCTCGTAACTCTATAGCTAAAGACTTAGGTATAATATTTGATGAAAAACTTACATTTAGATACCATTATGATCATGTAATTAATAGAAGCCTCAGTCTGCTGGGCTTCATATCCAGATCCACCAAAGGTTTTAAAAAACCCGCTAGCATCATTTATCTCTACTGCACCCTCGTCAGAAGTACTCTTGAATACAACTCGGTTGTATGGTCTCCTTACTACACGGTGCACATTGACCGAATTGAAAGAGTTCAAAAACGCTGTCTAAAGTTAATTACTTTCAGGTATAAAAATTCCACAAGATCGCTTCAGACGTACGGGGACAGGTTGAACAGATTCGGTATGATCTCTTTAGAAACCCGTCGCAAGTGTAGAGACCAGATCCTGCTACATAAAATAATACACCACCAGATCGATAGCCCTTACATCCTATCACTTTTGAATTTCAACACCAATTATCGCTCTCGACGTCCCAATACCTTCTCACTTCGGATATTCACTAACAACACATCTTTTTACAATCCAGTTGTACGGATGTGTCGCCAATACAATGAGCTCGTCGCTAAAGGTGCAGATGTGGACGTTTTTAATTGTAATTTTAGGGTATACTTAAAAAATATCAACGACTACCTCCGTCGCACTTGCTAATTGTGGTTCTATTTTTTCTGAGATCCATAAATATCAAAATAAATTTAAATATTACTTTGTACATTGCTCGATATTTTTAGTCTTTCTATGTATGCATATCTCTGGTTTGTGGTCGGAACATATATTAATATATAATAAGTAAAAATTGTAATGACTACAATCTGTTTTGTGTACTTAAATAAATAAATAAATAAATAAATAAATAAGTAGTAAGGATTAATAAGGATGTATAGTTTTTTTGGTGGAAACAAATTTTTTGATGATGACACCTACCTGGATATACACTTTTAAAGTAAATCATTACGTATTTATATACAAAACATCCAAATCCTAAAATTTAATAAAAATTAGAGCCATTTACAAGAAACCACAATTTTATCCAAAAATTGCCCACTTAAGGATAGGTAGGTAATATGTAGAAACCACCTACAGGCATTATCCAACTGATAACCATACAGTATTTACATACAGTATTTCCTGTCACAAGGGACTGAATGTGAACTGTTTACGTTATCGGTTGGCATGCTTTTTACACGTCACATGTTAATTTTAGCCGCACTGTTGTTGCCTGGCGAGCGCGTGTTGATGTATGCGCCGACGCATCCGCCCGACTAGTCGTGAGTCTCGAGTCTAACTAGGTACATTTTGCTCATTCATTTCCGTACTAGGTAGCTAGTCCCCGCGGTTTCAGACGCGTTAAATCCTGAGTTCCCGCGGGAATTGCAAGGGAAAAAGTGTCGTATGTTCTTGAAAACGTGTGAGTTAAGTGTAAGTAAAATTTCATGATGATCGCTGGAGTAGTTAAGGTGTGAAGGCGTAACAAAAAAAACATCACATGGATTGTAATATACCTAATATTATAATAGTATGTTACCTGCAATTCACATCAACTCTAGATGGAACAATGATGGAGGTTTCTTAGAAAACTATAACTGTTCCCGCGGTTTCTCCCTCGAGAACTCTTTGTATCGGGATAAAACGTATAGGTATCCTATGTGTCAATCCAGAGCATTTTCTGTGTGCTAGTATAAATGACGGTTAATAGTACAATCCTCAGAAAATATTAATCTACTCAGATAAAGTATTATAACAGTAGATAATTAAAATTTATAGGTATTAAATAAATCCTGATCTGAATAGATTAGTCTCAAATATCATATGCATTATTGTTTTCAGCGAAAATTACTGGATAGGTACACCAAAAAAATATTAGAAATACCTGAATATTAAAACGTATAACGTTTGTGATAGGTACATGCATTTATCGATATCTTTACCCTATGTCCTTGGATAAACTAATGCTTATCTTCGTTAACTTCAAAAAATAAAAAAAATACTCCATTGCAAACATACACCACTTACATATAGATTACCGACGCTCAAATAGGCTTGTGAGATATGCAGAGGCAGTGAATATGTATAATATGTGTGTATAATCAATAATATCTCTATCGGAGATTGCATTCCTGTCCCTGTTGGCTCAGACATCAACAGAGCGTTACGCAATCTCTCTACACCGTCGATACCTGCCTGACTGTACATTTGAGACAATCGTTAAATAACATATATACACCTTCATGACACTTTCATCATGACTCACGACTAGCCAAATAGCTGATAATAATAACAGCATTGACAGTTTCTTGCAAAAGTGTTACTAGCGTTTATAGAATGCGTTTCCTTAAAAGCCCAATAATATCAAGGAACTGCAGTTCTTAACAAAACCAATAGTTGTGTGTATGTTGAAGAGGAGAATTATGTGCTCAATAACAAATAAATCTTTAGCTGCTTTAACGACATTGATACACTTTTTAAACAATATAAAACCAAAATTAACCACATACTAACTCGTGGGAACATTCCGGTCGCTCAACAATGGCCAGTAGAATAATAAAAATAACAGCTCATTTATTCACATATAAGACAATTTATTCCTTCAATAATAATACTGACGAGAGTAATCTTATTATATTATAATATAAAGAAAATATATTAATCGCCGAGTAATATTGAGCTCAAACGTCAATGAAGACGATAAGGGACCAGGGTTATTTAAAACGGTCGGATAAGAAACGGCCGGTATTCAACGCTGGATAATAATAAAGTCCCCTTGGGTCGTATATACCTTTGTAAGGACCCCTTAGCTGTTGAATTATAGGCTCTAGTTCACCAACTGTTCGGTGTTGGATTCGATAAAAAGCATGAAGTTCTGAGCCGTTCCCATAATCATGGAGTAGAAGTAATTTGAGAAGTTTCTTGAATTTAGAATTGGATTTTAACTTCATAATCATCATATTTACTGGTAAGTTACGTACCTATCTAGATAAGCTTACTAATCTTCAAATGTAAGTAACATTTGAAGATTTGAATTCTACTAAATACACGATGATATTCAACATGATGGTGATCTCTACAGATTGCATTGATCTGTCACCTTTAACGACATCGGTTCGAATTTCGGAAAAGCTGGGAACGCTTATTCTTCATAAGCAGCACAAGCCGGTTATAAGATATAATCCCATTCTCTTGAACGAAATGTATAAGTAGGGATTTAGCCTCAGGATAGGCTCAACCTTAGCTTTAGCCTTATTATTGATTTGGTCTTGGCTTCTCTGTAAAGGCAGTTTTACCTTTCGAATTCCGCAGACATTTAATTAGAAAACAAAATCATTCGATTCCCTTTAAGTAAATTTAAAGTTAATTATAACTTTTTGATTAAAGTTAAGAGTTTTCTTCCAAAGTACAGTTATCGGGCTTGTTTTGAAAAATCAACCTTGAAACTTGGTTTAATTGAATACCTACTATGATCTTTGGTCACGGCAGTAACTTTTATTTCATCCACCTCTTTACAAAATCTTAAATACATAGCTAATTATATTCGGTACATATAATTATAAAACATACTCGCTATCGGTGTCTATCTCAAAATTCACAAGCACCACACACTTAACTACCATATCTACTATAATAAGTAAAATATTACGTAGATACCTTCAATGTTTTTATAGAAAAAATATTATTATTTCAACGTATATCGAATCGAATGATTTATACAATCTCTCGGAAATGGTAGTCAGCGATAAAATTGCATCTCTTTCGCGTGGATTGCAATTGCAAAATGTATAAATTGCCCAGGTAGTTATTTCAAAATTATTTCAACTGCTCAAGGCAGGCAACATCTGAAATCATCTGCTATGTCAATTCGAGCTTCCAGAATCAGAAAAACATATTATGTAGTTTTGTCATAAATCAATGAGTTTTGTTCTAAAATTCTTTACGGACTACGATCTCTATCAAATTATAAATACGTTATAATATCTTATGTCCTAAGGGCTTTGGAATTCATTTACAATGTCGATTCCAGTTTGCAATTCAGAGGCAGTTCTTCATAACCTCAGATGAGATAAGAAGACTATATTTAGAACAATATACCTACTTAAAAAAAAAACAAACTGATTGACTGACAGCAAAGTCGAAAACTGGAAACACTATGTACTAAACTCAAAAGTCAATTAAATTTTTTTTATTCTGACGAGTGAAATGGTTCAAAGTTTATATGTATAAGGAATTCAAATTCTTAACTAACGAGGTCGTCGACAGAGAAGCTAGTGTATGCTTTGAGTCAGTGGATGAAAAAGGAAGTAAATAAGAATGGAACTTAAGCTTTAAGAGTTCACTATACGTGGATTCTGGACATGCCACAAAAAATACGATAATTCTGAACAAGGCAAGAAAAATTTAAACCGTGTATCCGATCGTACTGCAGTCATAGTACCAACGATAGAGGGACCTTATACCTTAACATTTAATATTAAATTTTTAACTTCGATGATCTGATGATGGAGTGAACTAAGACAACAAAACCCCAATTATGACATTTTATAATTCGGTGTAATTATATTGAAACTCGTGGGAGGTTGCGACCTTGTGCTACAATGGAGCGTTAATTGTACAATTAACAGGCTGTTATGATCACGTAAATAGACGTGGTATAAACAGAGATGCCAAGTGCAATGTATATGCTATTTAATTGTTACCGTTATTATTCGTAGATATGAGTTAAACTCGTATTATGAATGCCGATCCAGACAAGATATTCATTGTTACATCATCATAAATCTTTTTGCTATAATTTATTCACTGTATTTCTTTCTTTCTTGCTTAAAATGTAAAGTAATCGCAATCAACGACCTAGTCAATAAAACTCGCAGTAGGTGAAAATGATGAATTTGATCATAACTATTGCCTTTAATTCCCCTTATATTTAAACGAAAGGTAGAATAAGCGTGTATTTAAAACTGGTACTTACTAGTTTATGACAAGAACAAAAATCCTTCCACCTGGCAGCCATCAGTTAGCCAACAATAAAAGATTATTTCACCAATAAGACAATACTTCAGTCTTTATTTGTAACAAAAACACGATTGTCACTCAACCATTATAAGAATACATTCTGAGGATCGAATCTAATTTGCTGTTTTAACACGATAAAGGTCCCTCGCAATTTCTGATTAGATAACAACGAACAGATAAACAATGCGTTGAATAAAACATAACCAGAAATTTTCTTTCTTCAACAATTCCTTTGATGACAAGTTTTTTTTACTTTACCTCGGATCTTTTGGAAGAGGCACATAAAACCAGGGTATATACTCTCTATAAGCGTTTGAATATTATGTCATGAATATACTTCAAAATTCGTAGGTATTTGATAATAAAAGTGTATTACGAAAAGGTATCTCGAGGGTTGAGATTTGGACAACTTGACATGGGTCATCGATAAATGACTGACTGACACATGATGTCGTCGGCTAAGATGTGTGTTCAGAATGAAATCATTTTTGCATGCGGAATTTTCCAGTTAAATATTTCGACGAAAAATACCTACCACACACCTTAAGAACAAATGAGGTAAATTGAATACAATTCAAATCAAATAAATTTCCTTTATTAAATTTGTATTTTAGGAATTATAAAGTTTTTAGTATTCGGATGGAAAATTTTAATTTTTCAGAACGGGATTAAATTAAATAAAATAATAATAAAAAAAGTTACAAACATAGTAGGTAAACGTCAACACTTATTTACCATCTATTAAATGGCCAAGTGTCACTAACTACCTACTAACAGGACAGGTGCAAACTACATTTTCAATAGTGTTGATGAACAAATAGACATTAAATCGATCTACATATTAACATTATTGAAAATCGAATTTAAGAGTCAGTAATTTACTAGACAAAAGCATCATTCAAGAATCACCATAATGACTGATACCGCGCTACCTTGCTCTTTAACAGATCGTCGGGCAATCTTATGGGATACCCACATAGTACTACCAGTACGTGGGGCTTCAATAACCGTTCATAATATTAAAAAGTCATCCATGAAAGCGAAACACAATATTAATAACACTTCGGTAACTTTGGTACAGTCAGAACCACAGAACAGAAAATAACTGATAGAAGGGACATCAACTTCGAAACCAGTGTCGCCGGGTGATTTTCGCATACAAAACTATTCATCACGCATTAAAACATTCAAGATTAAAGAATTAAAGAAATGTATTAAACGCTTTTTGGTTACATTTTTACTTAGTCACTGTTTTCAAAATTCTGCACAGTTTTGGGAATATTGTGGAAAATATAAGTAACTTGGGATACTAGCAAAAGAAGTTTTGGGCAAGTAACTTCCTTTGCAACCGTGGCGCGCCTGTCCCGCCTACGGCTACATATTGTCATCTCTAGTTAATTTATTTTCTCTGAGGTCAGAATACACAATACTCTATTAGTGTATGCAAATACGATAATGCTGATTACATAATATGTGAGGTTAGCGACATTCTGGAGGTATGAACCTACTTATGAATGTACATTTATCTAAGTAGGTCGACACTAATTAGTGTAGTAATTAAGTAGCAGTAGGTACATTACCTTATGGTAGGTACTGCAGGGAACCTAAATTATATTATGTGTTGAGGATGTAAATTTTTAAAATATAGCACTTGGCCTAATGCACTGCTGTGTGCCTACAAACGTAATAATTTCGCTAAAATACAAATTAACTCACATTCTTATAATACGGTAGATAAAAAATAAAAAAGGCAATTATTACTTCACTTACCATCATCACCGATGTGTGCATTGTTAAATCAACGCCAGATCAGCATAGTTTCAGACACGGGATCGAACCCGGGACACCCGCTGCCGCCAAACTACATCACAACCGCCAAAATAACTGCCTCCAAAAAAAAAACTCACGTCAATCAAGAAACACAAGGTTACACACCAACAAGCACTGAATGGATAAATTAAAACAATAGAAAATTATAATCGAACAAAACATTTAACACATTCTGTGCAGGCAGCAACGGACAACAGTATATTACGATCTCACACAATGGTGTGATTCTTATGAAAAAATCAAACAAAACTGTCACTATCAAAACAATACGGTAAAGTTTGTAAATACGAGAGTTCGGATGGAAGTGTGCAGGGCACAAAAACCACCTCCGCTTGGTCGAGCAACGCTGCACTAACTGAGAATACTGGCATACGATTCGAAGTTTCAAACGCTCCTCCGACCATTGATAACTCCATTCCTCTCTCCGGTACCATGATATCCACACGATAGAAAAGGACCGCTATATAAATATTTGTTACGTTACTAAAATGCATTCAAAGTGCATTCCTTTAAATTTGACACAGTTCTATAATTCAACTATGAGTTAACTCACGCATAATATTTGCATGGAACGTTATAGTTTGTTAAATAATTAGAACCTTGTCGTTATAAAATACAATATGTATTTTGGGATATCACATAATATATTCGCATTAAAATCATTATTAAACACGCAATTGTTCGGTGAGATTCGCGTGCTTGGATCATTTTTAAACTAGATTTGCGGCGTGCAATTGTATTTGAAACGCCACTGACTCCACAATAATGACCGTGAAGACTATTAATTAAAGAAACAAGGTACTAATCTCAAACTGAGGTAGGCAAAGCGATCGCAAACATAATTTTAGGTATTATTTTATTTTATTTTATTTACTCAAAAGAACGACCAACAAAGCATACACCGTAACATTGGTAGTGATACAATATAGGATATTATAATGAATCACTTAAGTATACCTAAGTACATAACTAATTAACTATTATTCTATTATGAATTAGACTAATTTACTACAGTAACTTAAAACTATACCTACAGATTTAAAGTTCGTATTTTTTAATCGGAGTTAAGTTTTTGAAAAGAGCCGACCGGAATTTGGTGTTTCGGTTTTGGCTAGTTACCGCCAAAAAATCTACTTTAAAATGTGTAAAAACTGATGTTGATATGATATTTGTATGTTTCAGTATACAATAGAAAATTTTAATATTATGTTTAAGTAATCTACGGTTTCGGTTTCGGTCGGCCGAAACTAAGATCATGACCAAAATTTCGATTTCGGCTTCGGCTGAGAACCCTGTTGCAGTCCGCCTCTAGTTTTTGAGTAAGACTTGTAATTATGCACATTTTCTATCGTAGCGATTTTTGAATGCCTATCTAAAAACAAGTCTGAAACATTACTATTTTGAGCTGCATTAATTTCGGAGTTCCTGCGGGAATTTCGGGATAAAAAGTATCCTACGTCCTTTACTGAACGATTGAAAACGTGTATGCACATGATGACCGATCGAGCGGTTAGGGGCGGGTTAGGGCGTTAATGTGCAAGTAACAAACAAACAAACACACTTTGCTTTTAGTGTTTACAAAAAAAAATAACTTATAAACTAAGGAATACAAAAGGCGGTCTTATCGCTTTACTAGCGATCTCTTTCAGACAACCTTTAGCTAGACAGGACAAAAACAAAAGATAACGCTATATTTATTTTAACGTTCAATTACAGTCCAAAATTGTCTCTGGCTTATTAACGTTACATTCCTACGCACTTGTAAAAAAAACACAACAAGGGATTTTTCACAACACTGACTCATGTCGACATTATCAGTTTTACCAGCGAGCTAAGGTAGGTGTGCATTGTTGGCGTGCTCCCGAGGTCGCCGTGTCGTTTCCCGGTTTTTAAACAAAAATAACCGGGTTTCGTAATATACGCCCGCTTCTGTTTCTCAAAGAGTATTATGTCGGCGGTATATTGTTAGTTTACAAAGACGGTGTTTTGAATAACAGCGACGGCAGAAGATGCGTTGTCGTGTGTTCTCACGCTTAGGGAATAATCATGGTTGTATATAACAGCCCCCTTAGCCAAGTTGTCAATCTAATATTTATTTATCACGAAAAAGAAGTGACCACGTGACATGACGAATGACGGTACTTTCCTAGGTTTTCTATGGCGATAACGATTATTCAAATCAAATCAAATCAAATATACTTTATTGCACAAACAGTAGAAGACACAATATTATTATTTATTATTATTTTAGATTGTCAACTTGACGCAGGGATCTTGGCAGCTAGACACACGGCAGTGTGTCAGCCAAGTTCGCAAAGCAAACGGTGACACAACCAGCCATTTTCAAGATTGTTTTACTAGATGTTAAGTCCAAGTTCAATTATAAAGCACTAGAGAAAAGAAGAAAACTTTACATATCGCACTAGTTACAAAGAATCTCGTAACAAAATTTCTATTAAGCAACTAAAGAACCTTATATACCTGACTGGAGCTTTTATTTATGGAACTTCAAAAAACTTGGTAAGTACCTATCCATTAAGGTCTGACTTCCTTTATTAGATATTAAGCCGTATCGTGCAATTTTTTGGTACGAACTACAAACGTTGCATTCTTTAACATTTATTTTTTCTATACAAAATGCCAAATTACACGATTTGCCTACCACACATATTATATCTTTAAAATGTTTTGCGGTCGGCAGCTGTCTGTATATTAACCGCTTCTGCAGTGTAACGAGGCGCTGATATAATAAGTACATATAAAACCCATTACCTCCTTGCCCATTACATAGTGATATACTCCTTCAACGTGTTTGTGTTTTCTATAATTTTTGTTAGGTACGCTGACGGCCGCGTATATTTCGGGATTCCCTCGTTAACTATTTGAGTACACCTGTGACTATGCCGCCTGTGATGTACTAGCCGTTGCCCGTGGTTTCACCCGCATTAATTTCGGGACTCCCGTGGGAATTTCAGAATAGAAATACCTCTCTCTGTCCTTTTCTGTTTACTTCCCCTGACAACGAGTATCCCAAATTTCATGATTATTGACTAAGCCGTGAAACCGTAACAAACAAACAAATAAACTCACATTCACATTGTTGATAATAAGGATATAATATGCATAATTTCTTTAATTCCTACATAAAGACGTTAGAAGAAACTCGTTTAGCCAAAGTCTTCGTGGGGGAGATCGCACTAAGTGATAAGACCGCCTTTTATTGGTTTTTAGAGAAAAAAAAAAACCAAATTATTCTTAGAATGAAATACCTATAATAAAGAGTTCCATTTTATAGGCTAACTATACCTATACCAAGTTTCATTCAACTGTACCTATGGTAGGTACCTACCCAGTTATTGCAAACAAAAACTTTTTGATTATTAATGTCTTCAAAGAGTTTGAAACCTCCTGTATCATAGAAGGAAGGTTTTAAGTGTGTGGCGTTAAAGAACGTGACATAAGAATATAAGATAATTGTTTAAATCTGACTAAAATAATAATTATTATTATAATGACCCTAATGAAATAACACAAAACATTTTGTATCCATCTTTAAGTCACACCTCCGTAAATTATCCATACCTATAATCTAAAAGGCAGCCTTATAATAAATATAGGTTCTCTGCATCAAAGAAATGAAATACCATTTTAATTAAAACTTATCTTTTTTTTACTAATTTTTTTTTACTATATAAGTTTGTTGTATATTAAATTTTTTTGAGTTGTGTCGGTTAAAGTCTTTTCAATTTCAAAAGATACTGTAAAAATACCCTGCGAGAATACCTTCCGCAGCTCATAATTAAAGAATGCCGGTCCTGATATTAATCGTAACTTACCTACCTATGTAGATATTAATGTAAATAAGCCTATGTAGGTTACATACTTAGTAGATAACCTACATAGTTTGACCTATAAGATATTTATTTTTAAACAAGCTGTGCCTTGCAGTTTCACCCGCGTGCAACGCTTTTATACATAGGTATAACAACTTTTTTCCCGACATCGACATCCTAATAACACCGGCTGGTTGCGTTTCTTGGGTTTTTTTAACAAACCATATTGTTAAAAAAGGTGGAAATAACAAAGTTAACATAATAAAATATTGCATACAAACTTTCTTGTACAATGTGTTACGGAAAGGTGTAGTCCTATTTGAAGATTGTGATCTGGCAATCTTGCACAACAATTTGACCGTATCGTATTTAGCACAAAACCTTACTTCAAAATTTTATAACGAAAATAAAAAAATATAAATTATCGACCACTTCCGCAACAAAATAAACATGTCACATAAATGGGTAAGTCATGAATTGGTTAGAGGTGACGGGTTCAAGATTTTGATGCAATTTATCGCCATGGGGTGGGATGGGGTGCAGAGACTAGTTAATAACAACAAACCTAGCAAACTTTAGGAAAGTTCATTTCATGGTACCGGTTCAGTTATAGTGTCAAATCATTGCAGATGATAACGTAATCGTCAAATATGACTACACCTTTCTGTAACATCCTGTATAATAAACGTGCCTTGTGAAAAAAAATATGGTCAATAACACAGTTATTAATATATATATATATATATATACTTACCTTCCTAAATCTATGGTGAGTATACCTACGTAACAAATTAAATTGAAAACATCGGTCATATAAAAAAATTGGACAAGCGCAAAAAATACGATCTTGTAACTAAGGTGAAACTTCTAGCAGAAGTAGATTATATAAAAAGTATTATAGTATTTAAGTTCAACATCGATCACCTTAATCAAATTACGAGAATAAGTTACTACAGCGATTCTTTCCTGAAATCTTTAGATAGCTGTACTTCTACGGTTTCACTCGTGAGTCGTTTTATTACTTCGAACTAAACGTTTTCGTATTTTGTAAATGTTCTTATTTGTGATCTTTAATTTATGAATAAAAATATTTCTGTTATTTATTTATTTATTGGAAGTTAACTCTACAACACATTAAAAAAAAAACAATTAACCATAAGAATTAGGTAGGTAGGTAGGTAGGTAGGTATTAGGTAGGTTATGACAGGTTAGACAAATCGTAGAGGAAAGAACTAACAAGTTAATTAAAAGAAAAGTTACCTATGTTTGTTTTTCTGTCTAAGGGAAAAAACAAAATATGTTCATCGCTTAAATGTTTACCCTGATGCGGGGACCGAACCCGCGACACCTGGCGTAGCAGTCAGGTTCACTCATCACTGTGCACCAACGGTGCTGGTAAAATAAAACAATTTTTCTCACAAAATTAAGGAATGCGGTTTAAAAATTGATTATACGCAACTTTAGGACAGACATTTGTACCTAAGTAAATTCTGTAAATATACAAAAAAATATGATTCCTTTGTCATCTGAGACAAGGGTCTCAAATGAAAACTAATTGTATTACCTACTGATGTTTTCCGGGTGGTATGTATTGTATATTGTATATACGTACGGTCAGAAGATATTTACAAAATGAGAAAAATCTTACGTGCATACCAATAAGTACGAAATACTTTACAAACTGAAAAAAAAATCCGCGTCCATGAATATACTCTTAATAAAGTAATTTTTCGGGTCATAGCTACGTGGGGTTTTAGCGGACCACAGTTTATTTCCAACTCCAGTCGTTCAATGAAAACTTTACGCATAAAATTTCCTAGTCCACCTGGGGGGATTTATTTATTTTATAGTTAAGAAATACGTATAGGGAAAGTACAATGTACAAAAGTTGGTAATTCATATACGGTTACCAACATAGGCCAACAAGAGCAGTTGAACACATTTTAAACCCTCTTCATAAATCTACTTTAGTCTACGGATGTTATAAATGACACTAGTATCAAAGAATAGAGATTATTTAAAGAAGCGACACTCCGCCTCCCACCGATTTCATGCCCCCTCATACCCCACGAAAATTTCTTTAAAATGTCTAGGAAACTTTGACACATATAGAATTTACATGTGACAATTATTCACTAAAACCTGAGCTGTTACTGTCAGCTCGCTGTCAACCTTACGATGCACACACACGCACAACACGTGTACGTACAAGCCGGCCGTTTTTACTTGTGGGAAAGTAATCAAATCAAAGTAATCAAATACAAATGAATTTGAATCAGTTCATTTGTATGGAGTGTCACCGGGCCCTTTTTACGTCCTGAAAAAGTCTTCAATCATTTAAAAAAAAAACCTGACACACGTTTATAAAGTGACAGAAACGTGCAGTTTCCGGTCAATGTAATACGAGTTGTTTAGTTTTAATCTCATATTCTTCTGAGGTTTTAATCTTTCCGATCTGTCACTATATCGTAGCTCGTTCAGATTACTGTTATTCATATTTTTTTCCTATCCCGCATTTTTTTTTCCTTGAACTACTATATTTGTAACTAACCTTATTAAATTAACCCCAAGAGGTTCGGGACAGAGAAGCTGATGATTGGTTTGAAATAACCTGATATTTTTAAACTTTGGAAAAGGCACTCATGGGTAGGTATATCTCGAAACCCTTTCGATATTGAAACAAAAATCAGTCAAAGCTTTCAGCTTGATGGTTTTATAAACTTTCAGTCTCACTTTCAGTTTGATACTTATTCTTAATTCTTATTCTTGATTATTAATGAATTTCGAATTTATTAATTTATTCAATCAAAATAAACAGAGAAACGTTGAACCTAGTCCATTTTAGATTCCTTGTATAAAAAACTATAAAGTATTCCATAAAAGAAATAGTACCACCTACCTCTAAAATAAATACCACGTGTTACAAATATAAAAAAATGGCTGAACCGGTGAACCCAGCTTATAAGTACCTATATCTACAATAGGTTGGTTACAAAAAAATTCTAACATAGCATAGGCTAGGTTTATACAGCGACTCTTAACAGAAGTTATGTAAAAAAATGGTTTATAAAAGCTTCAGAAATATAAATTCCTAAGATTAGGAGTTGGATTTTCGAATATACCGTAAGTACCTATATAAAAATTGTATTCTGAAAGCCGAAAAAACTTTAAAAATAGCCTCTGTAGGTATTTATCACCCAGTAGAGCTGAAGTATAACTTACAAAGCTAGACTTTCTTCTTCTTCTTCTTTAATAATGGCGTCTATAATTATAATTTGCCAATGACAATGTTTCTTAAAAATCTCTTCGTCTACTTCTTCAATTATGGCGAAACGCCGATGACAATGTTAGATTGTTCCCCAAGTTAAAACATAGCTCTCTTAAAAGCCAGTTTCCTGCTCAGGGTCCAAAATAGATGCTGAAAAGTGACTGAAATAACGAAGACAAACGTGACACGCGTGTTTTCGGTACGGCTTTCACTCGTCAACAACCAGGTAGACTTTCATTTAGATAAATAAATTGTAATATAACCATGCAATCATACCTACATATTATATACCTTTAATATGCTACCACAGTCTTTTCAACTAATATTATTTATTAAAACGAAAGTAACTCTATCTATCTGTCTGTTACCTTTTCACGCCTCAACTATTCCACCGAGTATCATGAAATACGGGTACCTACAGAAAAGGACTACTAGGATACTTTTTATCCCGGAATTCCCGCGGTAACTTTGAAATTAATGCGGATGAAACCTTTCTGAACAGGGAGTATAGATAGATAGATAGATAGAGATAGGTATCGACATAGCTACTCTACCCTAGTTTAGCGCCCCGCACAGATTGGGAACCCCAGCGCTATGCTATTTACAATTTTTTATACAATTATTATAAATCATCGCACCCTATTCCTACGCGTCCCTGCGGAGCGAACGGACAAGTGCCTCTAAGCCCGTAATACAATGGTATTTTACAAAGATATTGAAAGAGAATAGATTGACAATACGCTCGGCCGCTAAGCTTTCCTCTTAAACCACGCAGCGGTCAAATGATCACATGCTAACAAAATGCCGTTGGCTAGCAGAGACTTTTGTCTATACTCTATAGATACCACTTGTCGGAGAGCGATGTGATTGGCTATTTGAAATGTAGGTACTTTGTGGTGACTGGTATTTGATTGCGTCGCGAACGATGTGATTGGTTTTTATTTTGATCATTCCCCCCGCAAAAATTGGTTGACGTGGATTGCATAGTAGAAGTTCGTATTGTTCATCTATTCTCTTACAATGTCTTTGGTATTTTATAATCCACTTTGCCAAGGGGGATTAATTCGCACACGATACTCAGTGTGAACACGGTCACACGGCACAGATAGGTAGAAGGGACAACAACTCAGTTCAAAGTGAAGTTCAACTTAGTGAAGTTTTAAAAATTCACCGTTTTGGAAATATTGTGGAAAACATACTTAGAATGCCTCGTGCCATCAAAAAGAGTTTTAGGAAAGTTAGGGTATTTGCTCTTACTTCCTCCGCAGCCGTGGCGCGCCTGCTGCGCCTACACAACCTCTCTATGTAATATAAAATCTTCTCTGTGATCTCATACGAGCCCTCGCGTGTGAAATCTTTTAGGTTTTACTCGCTTCAATTTGGGAATTCCCGCGGGATCCTTTGTATCTAGATGAACGTACTCAATCTCCTATTCCAAAACCCTAAATTATGTATCTAGTTCAAACTGCACAATACATCGAATAAATGACTCTACTGCAGCTCTACCGGTTTTACTTACATGAATTTCGGTATTCCCGCGGGTTCCTAGTTTGAGAAGTAGAAGTAGATCCGGTGTCACTCAAGCATAGGTGTAGCTCAAGTGTAGCTTCCTGCCAATGAAAGATATTTTCAAATCGGTTCACGTAGTTCCAGAGGTTAGGTACCCCCTAAATTCAAATAAACAAACAAACAAACTGTATACAAACTTTACCTCTATATTATAAATTTAGATTTCGTTATTCCCAGCGTGAAGTCAGCAGTTCAAATCAAATCAAATCAAAATAGCCTTTATGACCTACTGATAATATTACCTACATTAAATTACTTATCAGTTATTTTTAGAAGTCAGCAGTTGGACAGCCACAAGTTCTTCGCATTTATTTGCGCGCCACATCCCTTGGGCACATTGACTAAAATGTAAGTACCTAGGTACCTACCTACCCCTTTATTTTTTTACATTGGTGTGGTGATACTTACTTCAAAAATGTTATTTATTCTATCTGAACTTCAGTTTGTCAATTTTATCGATCGGATTCTAAAATAGACCACGCTTTAATTTTATTTGCTCTAGACCGCTCTTTGACTGCTGTGATCAAGGTAATCAAATAACTCGGTAAAGATACCTACTAATTACGATATTCGTTTAGAATATTACAGCCTCATTTCATTCTATCCAAAATTGAATACGCCATCTCGATATGTTGCAATAAACTCACACATAATATGTATATCCAACTGAACAATCGTGGTACCTACTCAGAAACTACTCGCTTTTAACATAAATCTTACCATTTTGGATAGATGGCGTCAGTTGACACAAATGTAAACAGAATAAACATGAACATAGTGATATAATATGTATATACTACTAGCTGTCCCCCGCGATTTCATCCGCGGTAATTTCGGAGTTCCCGCGGAGGTTGCGGAAAAAAATACTCTATGTCCTCCAGTTCCCGAGGGAATTCCGGGATAAAAACTATCCTATCTTTTAAGGTGGACCATATTATAAACGGTTGCAAAATTTTATCAAAATCCGTTCAGTAGTTTCGGAGTCCATCACGGACAAACAACGTGACACGTGATTTATATATATTAGATTAGATAAATAAGATACCTAAAATACAAGGAATACTTATAATATTATTACGATACTAGCTGTGCGCCACGGTTTCACCCGCGTTAATTTCGGAGTTCCCGCGGGAATTCCGGTATAAAAAGTACGCTATGTCCTTCTCTGTACCCCTGACAACGTGCATGCCAATCCGTTCAGTAGTTTTTGCGTGATTGAGTAACAAACATCCACACTTTCACATTTATAATATTAGCAGGATTAGTCCGTAAAGAAGCGACACTCCGCCTCCCTCCAATTTCATGCCACCTCATACCTCGCACAACTTTAGTGGTACCTAGTTCCAATCATATAGAATCTGCATGTGACTATTTTTCACTGACAGCCCGTCAGCTCGCTATCTATCTTACGATACACACACACGCTCACGCACAATTTTTTGTTTTCTTTCCCGGAAAGTTACAGTGCCTAGGTAGGAACTTACTTAAGTACATACCTCAGAACAATAACTATTATTGTTCTGAGGTACATACTCAATACATACTACATACCTATTTAGTCAATGCAAAATACAAAAACGACACTAAAAATTATTACATACCTGAAAGTCATTAGCTATACAACGTGTTAATGAATTAACTGAAAACCTGATACACCCCATTTTAAAAAAATAAACAATAAAATGATTAGGTAATAGTACATTGTTATCCTAGGGGTGAAAGTAACTTATTTAGTCCCGAGACGGGGGGGGATCGAGGGACTAAATAAGTCTTTCTCCCGAGGATAACACTGTGCTTTTCATTACGAATGCAAAGAAAGTCAAAATAAAAATAGGAATTAGCTTAAGAAAAAATAAGTGAATTTTATTTTACATAAATCAACCATTAGGTGTGCTACTGGCCAGTAAGTATGCCCCCTATGACATAAAAAAAAACTTGAGTTTCTGCAGTATCCAGCTGTCAGTTGAAAGCGATTCTCCCTAGGGCCGAAAAGGGTTACTTTCAACCCGCTTCTCAGGCAACTTCAGACCTACTTTCCGAGTATGAGTAATGAAAAATATATTTTATTTCGAAAAAAATTATACTTTACAAGTTATTCAACATTAGTTTGGAGGTGACCTATCTACGACATTTTAAGCGCTACGACGGTGCCTACCGGTTCGATTTTATTGCTGCGGGCGGCGTACGCTCCTAATATTGTGTTATAAATAATTTAGACATAGGCTAGTAAAAATGAAAAAATATTACCTATATTAAAACATAGTGCGATCAATTCGCTAGTTGATTCTGAGCAAACTACTTTCTAGTTTTCAGTTAATTCATTAACACGTTGTATATAGGACCTAGGTAACTCAAAACCATTACCCCATTACCATATTAAAGACAATTAAAACAGAAAATTCCTGTTTTAATTTTTCTACAATGTTCCAAATGTTCCAATTTAAACTTACTTGTAAATCATACAAATTTGCGCAAGGAGATTTATTTAGGGATAAATATGTATATAAATAGCTAGGTATTTACCTACTGTTTAATTAAAGCTTTGTAGCTCCAGAGAATAACCCATTACATCGCCCTACATTTGTATCGAAGAGTTAATAATCTTGGCTGGGAGTTTGTTTTTCTGTTTAATAACAAAGCTAATAGGTATCATATCGGTTGTTATTAGTGCGGAACCCTCCGTGGAAACCTTGAGACAGGGTCGCGGTTGAAAGAATACTAAGTACCTACCTATTCTTAATTTTTCTCTACCTAAGCGCGGAGTGAAATAACAAAGTTATCCTACTATCCTACTAATATTATAAATGTGAAAGTGTGGATGTTTGGATGTTTGTTACTCAATCACGCAAAAACGGCTGAACGGATTTGGATGAAATTTGGCATGCACGTTGTCAGGGGTACGAAGAAGGACATAGGGTACTTTTTATCCCGGAATTCCCGCAAGAACTTCGAAATTACCGCGGGTGAAACCGCGGGGCATAGCTTGTATTCATATAAAAATACCAACCTGGTACAGATGCAGTACGTATTATAGTAACTAGGAAGAAATATTGTTTTTTTTTATCGCGGTGACTTGATCTGTTACGAACTTAACCGGAAACGATTCAGTTGATTACTATGTTTTTGAATTGATAATTTCGATTTTATGTCATTTAAAATAAGTATTAGGTAAGTACCTAAGTAGGTACCTACAGGGCCGTCTTTACCCGAGCGTTCAAGGGGTGCGGGTGTACCCAGGCGCAGAGTCATAACTCATAAGCCCAACTATGGACCAATTAAACTATATTTAATTGGTCCATGGCCCAACGAACGTCATTACAATTTGCAACCTACCGACAATTTCAATTTAAACAAGACGCGCGCGCCAAAATCAGTCAAAACACCAGTCGAAAGAGTAGTGCGCCCTTTGTCATAGCTGCCGCACTTTAAGCAAAATGAATGCTACGTTATCCTTTAAGGCTATATTGTAAACCGGAAACCGTGGGGAACAGCTAGTAAATAACTTCAAGGCTTGGTGCAGCTTTTAGACTAATAACAATTTAAGTATAACTATAATAATATGACAAAATGTAATATGATAATTAAAGGGAAAGGTAAATAAAACATATATCTGCAAATCGTGACCGGAAACTCATAAACATGTAATACTGGTATATCTCTGAGATTTACTATCTAAAACCACAATAAATGCAATAAGAACAATCTCTGGCCTTGTTCAAAAGTTTGAAAATAAATATATATATATAATTAATCGATTTATACATTACATCCGTATGTTCGAATTTTTCAAGTGGGCGTGGTTTTTCAGTCCCGCTTTTCGGGGAGACGATGACTCGGCCCTCAGACTCATTTCTCAGACTGTTTACAACATTAGGTGCCTATATTTTTCTAATGAATATCTACAACTTTTTTGACTTTAATGTAATTTTTTTATTTTTTTTTACTCAGAAGACGAAGAAGACTCAACTATCTAGCGATAGGGTAAATATTTATTTTAAAATGTCATATTTTTATTAAAATACATTTTCTATGGCTATTTTTACTATCTATTGTTACGTAAACGTAATTTAAAACTCAAATGAAAAGATAAATATTAAAAAAATCTGATTATATTAGTTTTTTTACTAGGTACCTATGTCCCGCTTTCGACGAAACAATCCCGCTTTTTTCAGTCAAAAAGTTTCAAAATCCCAACTTGCCAGAATCAAAATCTGAACGTTGGCGTGAATACTGGATAGTAAATCCAGCCCGGAGCACTCCATACAAATGAATACTTTGCCACAAGTAAAGACCGACCGGCTTGTACGTACACGCGTTGTATGTGTGTTCGTAATTTCGTATCGTAAGGTTAACACTCAGAAGAATATTGTTCTGAGGCTTAACAGCGAGCTGACAGTAGGTAACTGTCAGCTGTCAGTGAACAATTGTTACATGTAAAATCTACATGTGACAATTGTTCACTGAAACTACTACTAAACTTTCACGGGGAGGAGGCGTGAAACTGGTGGAAGGCGGAGAGTGTCGCTTCTTAACGTAGTATACCTACCTAATATTCTGTATGCTTTGGTCAATCAGAAACTAAACGAAATAGCGAAAAATCATGCCCAAAGTACTTACAGGGCAGATGTTGATAAGAAATTTAACACTGTATACCTAAGATTTTATTTTAGATATTTATGAATTCAGGCACAAAACAAAAAAAAAATGTTTTACATAATTTTCTTAGCCGGTAATCGAACTCATTGATTTAGGAAACAAGTCCTGTAATGAATTCTGGGAAGCCCGAAGTAATGGTAAATGGCAAACTACTGGAAAGTTCTTACTTCTAAGAAAATACTATTTTACAATTCAATAAACTTTAACTTTGTTTGAATTGAAATTGAAAATTTATTTATTACCATAACACACATTTGTACCTACTGAAAGAAAAATTTAAACCAAAACAAAAAAACCCAAACTAAAATGATTACCTACATAATTTCTTTCTCTTTTAAACCCACTAAAAATCATCCCCTACTCCCCTTAATAAATATTTACTTCGTTTTTAAAGTCGGTGCCAAACTAAAATTTTAGGACAACAAAGAACGCATTAGTTTGGTAGATTCATCGTAGTAATTTTCAGCGTTCTGAACATATACGTTTTTTAGTGATAGGGAAGTAGGTATACCTACTTAAGTCGGTTAATCTGCAGTAGTGTGACTCAGTTCCTTTTTTCAGGATTCTGAAAAAACTACTGAACCGATTCATGAAAATTTATATTTACATTTTCTTCAGAATATAACAAATACTTACCTGAAAATCACACCAAAATCGGTTCAGCCAAACGTGAGATAATCGTCCACAAACATATAAATATACTTACAAACATACATACAGCTCAAACTGAGAACCTTTTTGAAAAATTAAAAAAAAAAACAGGTTCAAAGTCAAATCATTTATTCAAATTAGGCCCATAATGTGGCTCTTTTTGACGTCAATAAAATTACAGTTTACAGTTTTATCATATTGTGTGATTTTTAAATCGGGGTAATATATCCAATAATATCCTTTCGGCGATAATAATAATAATAATCCACTTCACAACACACAATTCCTATGTGAAACGTGAAACATTGATAACTTTTTGTATTTTGCTGAAACTTTCTATCATGGAAAATCCTATAGCAAATTACGTGTATTTTATACCTACCTAGAAGGAAGTTTCGAATCTCTAATTACGTTATCATTAACATCAGAATCATCAGAAACGTACCTACTGACTATTATACATTCCATTGGGTTCATCTTCGTTATCTTGCTCTGCCTACGTACCCTGGCCCCGGTACCAAGTGAGGCGAGTAGCGTCGGCAAGAAACAACCCAACAACCGAAACCGATAACCTACGGACTACGCTACGGTTCTACCGAAGTACCGAATGGTCGACCGTCGAACAGTTTTGGCGTACGCTCCGGTCGCAACGGTCGTGCTCGCAGCGTGTCCTCTGTTTGACATTTCGATAAAACTCGCACAAACTATGCACTAAGAGGAGACAGTGAAAAATTTATGAAACAAAATGTGTAGTTACAAGTATTATCTGACCATCTTCGTTCTATCTTTCCATCTCGTCGATTCGTGGGGTGAGTAAATCAGAGTTTGATCAGCTGACGTCTCTTTTGAGACACGTGTTTATTTTTTTTTTGTAATTATATAACTATGTTGAAGTTTTATTTGAGAGACCTAGTACAATTGATATTGATTGATGCTATTGTGTGATTAAATTAGTTGAATATGTTCATTGATGTCGAAAAGGCGGCATTTCGTTTGGCGCCACGGCTCCATTGCGGGACGTTGGCTGGTCACGTAGGCACTTCGATTTGCGAGTAGCCCGCTACGAAATAAACCGGCAAAATTGCAACGTCGCGTAGCGGGTTTCGCTGCCTCTATACGTGCGTAGCTAACTTTAATTAGACGTATTGCGTTCCTGAAAAATTTTCTTGGGTTACGTCGCGTCAGCGGGTAAAGATACAGTTTACACCTTGCAGTTGGCTCGCTAATCGTTAGTTCGTTACATAACTGTTGTTATAAATATAAATAAATACCTACTTACAAACAAGGTTGTGTGCGTTTTGTTTACTGTATTAAATAAGTAATAATAAAATGCAAGTTAAGTTTAATAAAACAACGTGGAATAAGTAGGTAGGTGCTTACACTTTTCACTACACTGGTAGGCACTTCATACTACACAGGTCTACTCATAGTCAACAGAGTATTTATACCTAGGTCCTAGTGGCTAGTTGGTAAGAATATATTTGGGTGTCTTACCGCCGCACTCAGAGTCGACTTTAATGATTACTTAGTTAAGTATAGATTTTTAAAACAAAAGTGCCGCAATTAGAGACGTTCAGTAAATTAGTTTTAATTAGCATTTAATGAGATGTAACTTAATTAGTTAGATGCCAATCTACATTAATTTATTAAAATTGTCTGATTGCGGCAGTTTTGTTTTAAAAATCTATACTTAACTAAGTAATCATTAAAGCCGATTCCGTTTTCCAAGAACTAGAATTATATATTAAGTAACTACACAGTAAAAATAATATAGGTAGGTATTCAGTCAAAAAAATGGTACCTAGGTAAGTACCTACATAATATATCAAAACATAATTTTTTTTAGTTGTAGGTATCACAAATAACAACGAAAGATTTTAAAAATTAAATGAAACTGAATAGGTAGGTACTAGGTACCTATTCGATTTAAGCAATTTATTCAAATGCAAACTCAAATAATATAGATGTAGATAGTATCTAGTAGATAGGTACCTATCTACTTTATGGCCCCAAAAGAAAACATTCATTAGATTTTGCCTATAATAATTTTTTCACTTACTTATTTAATTAACAGGTTACCAGGTAACCAGTTGATTTTAGGTACCTACCAATTTTATTCTAAACAGTAGGTACATACCTAATACTGTACATGTAGGTACCTACTAGGTAAGTAGGTACGGACGTAAGTATTATCAATAACTACATAGCTGTATGTACCTACCTACCTACCCCGCGGTTTCAACAGCTTTAATTTGAGGAGGAAACTTACTAAAATACTTAAGTATATTCCACAGCTTATCATTTACCTATGAAACTCAGCGATTTGCCCACTACTTATTATTTTCAACTCTATTAATTAATATTATAAAGGAATAACTATGAAAGTGGCAAATAACACTCAATGTTGAGTCCAAAAAGAAGGTATTTTTATCTAAATAATGTAAAAAATACTAAGTACCTACCTACCTACGTGCAAACTTTTGCGTGTTCAAGATGATTTATTAACATACTAGCTGTCCCCCGCAGTTTCACCCGCGGTAATTTAGGAGTTCTCGCGGGAATTCCAGGATAAACTATAACTATAAACCTTCCTCTAGAATCACTCTATCTATTGGTGAAAACCGCATGAAAATCTGTGTGTCCTGTGCGTCGCATTAGGCTCGGCTCTTAGTGCACTTTTAAACACCACTCGAGTAAAAACCGTGAGCAACATCTAGTCACCAGCTTCTGTTGAATTCCGTCCATTGTAACGAGAATATTGATGCTTTCATAATAATCATTCATTTAACGAGAAATCATAAATAATTAAGTTAGTTATCTTAATAATGATAAGATTTACGCAAAATAAATGAATATTGAATAACCATGCAGACCAAGATCAAGACCTTGCGATTATTATTAAGCCGAGGTAAAAAAAGTAAGACTGATTTTGTAACAATCAAACGATGTTTAAATCATGAAACCTTGGTGGAGGATCGAGTCGTGACGTCATCGTTGCAGCGTCAGAGATCACAATTTTATCACAGCGAAAGCCATTATGGACGATGGAGATCAATAGGCCAGCGCCAGTTTTCATGCATAAGAAAAAATATCTTTTAGGTACCTATCTGCATAGTTTAAAAAAAATCGTAGCATATTATTTAGTACTAGCTGTACCTCGCGGTTTCACCTGCGGTAATTTCGGAGTTTCCGTCGGAGTACCGGATTTCAATATAGTCTATGTTACTCAGGGATAATGTAGCTCTCTAATGGTGAAAGAATGTTTTCAATCTGTCCAGTAGTTTTTGAGTTAAATCGTAACAAACAAACAAAAAATCTAATCTTTCTTTAATTCTTGTTTATAATATTAGTATAGATTAGGTGTGTCCCGCGGTTTCACGCGCGTGAGTTCTGGAATTCCCGTAGGAACTATTTTTGTCTAAAATAAAAGTAGCCTGAGTTACTCTTCATAACATCAGGCTATCTGCCAGTGAAAGCCCCGTTAAAATCGGTCCAGCCGTTTCAGAGATTAGCCGGAACAAACATTTTAAAAATTGATTTTTTATGTAAATAGTCTAAATACCGTATACTTACATATGCAATTAGTGAAAAGCAGTTAATTTGGAATTACAAACAGACACTTCAATTTTATTTATATGTATAGATTTGTCAAAACTCATAGTGTACCTATCTATTATAATAGTGTGGGTTCATCTTTAGGTACATACCTAGTTATTATTATAACTGTGTAGACGTGTCGTACATTCAGGTAGAATAGATGTTTTTATTGAAATCCAAATATTTTGATATTTTCATGAATATTTTTTTCGTTTATCGATCTTTCGGTTTGTTTGGCCACGCATTACTTAAAAATTACTGAATGGATTTAAATGGAAGTAGCTCATACCTACCTATTATTGTTAGGTACTTAAAATTAAAGATTCCATTCCATCCCATACACAGCCAGCATGTTCCTGAAGGAATCCCGAGGATCACTCTAGTACCTTGCTCTAGAAAAACTCTATATATCCTACTAATATATTAAACGCGAAAGTTTGTAAGTATTTATGGATGGATCGATGGATGGATGGATGTTTGTTACTCTTTCACGCAAAAACTATTGGATGGATTTAAATGAAACTTTACAATAATATAGCTTATACATCAGATTAACACATAGGGTACTTTTTATCCCGGAATTCCCGCGGGAACTCTGAAATTGACGCTGGTGAAACCGCGGGGCACAACTAGATATACATAAATGAAGGATCGAATACAAAATACATCATTTTTGTAAATGTATCTGCATAGTACCTCCACAAATAATCTAAAAGGGATAAAATAAATATTATGTACCTACTAGGTACATCAAATTAAATACTAATTAATCGTAATATTATCTTAAATTTTCTTTTCATGATAGGGTTTCACTATAGAAAAAAAATGAGCTAGTTAAGTGGATATCATTAAGTAGAATTCTTACCAATTGAAATAATTTCTAATGCGCGTCGTTCCAACAATCATTTTGCGGCAATCCGGTAACCTTTGGTAGTCTATTGTGATTCGTATTGATAAATCGTTTCTTTGGAAATGTAACAGCGTTGTGCACATCCATACAGAAACGTAAGCGTAACTGGGACACGGTCAATAAAAAACCGAATATATATACCTACGTAATTCGTTCATCAACGGTCTTGGAACGCACCTACTTACGCTAGTAGCAATATAATGAGCCCCAATTCGTACTTGTAACAATTTTTTATTTTATAATTTCATTAAAAAAGAGATTTCTTGAAGCATGACTAGTAAAGTGTGTATCGCTTATAAAAGCTTGAGCGTGTACGTAACCTTTACGCGCGTTCTTTGACACTTAGATGTATTAAATTATTTTCGAAGTTGCCGCCTTTACACTCAGCGGAAACGGATAGCCACAGATAACATAATACTGGATATACTATATATTACGTTTCCATCACTCTTTTGTACAGTTAGCTGTCACCTTGACTACTAACTCGCGACTAGCGACTAAAGCTGTTTCACTAAAAAAATGTTGAGTTTTGTAAAACTTCTTTGAACACGGTAGGAAAAAGATTCGTTACATTACATACCTATGCGGTACATAAATGAAAGAAAGAAAGCAAAAAAACAAACAAACATTCAACAAGTTGGTTTAACCATATGAGATTTTTAAAGTTTCAATTCTTGCCCGAAAAATGTCACAAGAGCCTTGAGAAATTTTTAATCGTTTGCAATATTTATTACCAACTCTGTTATTATTTTGATGTTTTTTAAGTTAATAAATAATAAACCGATCAAGTGCGCATCGCATCGGGTTCTGTAGTGAAAAATAAGTTCACCACTTAAAGGAGATTGGGCATTAATATAGCCTCAGAGTAATTTTATATATTACGTATATAGCTCTGTCTTAACTCTTTATGTCGATGGCTTCTTTCAAGGTTATCGTAATACATGTATAATACCAGGCTATTCATACCCTACATATCCCATATTAGGGATAAAATCGACCACAAGTCATACAAAAAATTTGTTAGTTTAAAAAAATCAAGTCAAGTTTTTATAACACGCAGAATTTACGGTTAGTAACATAAATGGCGCGTTTAATAAATTGTGTATGTTGACGAAAAACTTGGGACGGACCCGCCCATTTTCTTTTAATAAAGGTTTTTCTTTTATCAATAATATGCCATAGGTGTTTCAAAACTACATGAAATCATTCAATTACAAAATTACAAAATTGGTTTTTATTTTCATCTCATTATTTTTTTGATATTATCTCACTGCGCCATTATACAACCAATCATTTCTTATAAACCCCCACAAAAAGCAGGTCACCTAGTAAAAATACTGACATGGACAGATCTAACATATAGACATTGATTTATTTTATTTTATTATATTTTTGTTATTGTTTGTTTGACTTCTCAATTCATTTTTTTTATATATATTTGATAGTACCTATTTGTAATTCTGGTTTATTGACATTTACTAATATCGAAATTTACCCAAATGACGATCAATTTATTCTTTAATTTGATGTAAGTAATTTTTAATCTGATAATGTGATCTGATAATGTGAAATAAATTAATCTAATCTAATCTTATCTAACTAGGAACTAACCTAACCACATGTCCCTGTTATCTTGCTTGAAAACCAGTTAGCATTCCAATCTAGGTGTATTTACAATCTTCGTCCCGTCTTGTGATGTTAAATTTGATGGCATTAACATCACAACACGTGAAATGTGCTCAATCGTTAAACTATTATTAAAAAAAGATGTACGGGCATTATACGCTTATAAAAATTTCGTTTTTTTCATTTTTCTATGGAACCCTAAAAATGCAATATCAATACTTAGAGATATCGATATCAGTGATGTTTGATAACTGATAATGTAAATACGGGTTAAATCTATTTTTAAGATTACCTACACTTGCGATAATCGGCAATTTGTTTTTATTTTTCGTATTTTTTCGTATATTACATATCTTTTGAAAAAGGGCCTATACTACATAACACTCGTAGTTATTATTATTGAGTAGTACCTGGATGACCGAGCTTCGCTCGATATTTTTTTATTTTTTTTGTAAATCTTTGTACGGAAACATCGTCAATTTTTTTGCTCTGTGGATAAAAACGAAAGCTCGCTCGTAACGCCATCTGTTGTTAAGTAGCAACAGATGGCGCGACCAGCAACGTGACCAGCCGCGGGGGCCTCACCCGCGTTATTTTCGAAGTTCCCGCGGCAAATACTCTATCGGCAACTTGTAGGTATGCAAAATTTCATGGTGATCGATCGGTTGGGTCGTTAGGCGTGAAAACGTAATAACAAAGAAACAAACTCATCTTTCGGATTTATAATGGTGAGGATTAGCTATATTATTGTTTGACATTTTTAAAGCTGGCAAGTTGACAACCCTTAATTGCCCTTGACCATGATTTGCTTTCTTAAAGGCCCTCCCTTACTTTATACCTACCTGATTAATATGCAACCTGAAACCTGATGAAACTTAGAACTAACACCAAACATGTTTTACCTACTTTAGGTGGCTGAAATACTGTTTTTAAGTGAAAAAGCTTCTTCAATCAATTCGTGTTTATGATTTTTTTTATTGTTATTGTACATTTAATACGTGTTGCAAAAATATTCACGTTGTCCCAAGACAGGATGACGCGTTGTTTATAATAAATCTATTATATTATTTATCAATCCAACTACGTACAGTCAGTATCAAAAATATGTAAACACTATATCAGTTGTTGAACTTTATAACTATTGCAATAAGCTGTATAACGACTGCCAAAATGGATTGCATATTCCTGATGCCGACTGTACATATTTCTATATTATTTATCCACAGTTTATCGTTCTTTACCAAAACAAATGTGACCTACGGTTAATTGATAGATAATCTATCTATAAAGTAATATTTACTCAATAGTAATATCATTTTTAGATACTTACTCCAGCCGTATGGGTTTGAGGAAAAAAAAATTTTTGAGTTTCAGTTCTAAGTATGGGGAACCCCCAAAATTTCTTGGTTTTTTTTTTCTATTTTTGTGTGAAAATATTAATGCGGTTCACATAATACATCTACTTACCAAGTTTCAACAATGTATTTCTTATAGTTTCGTAAAAAAGTGGCTGTGACATACGAACGGACAGACAGACATGACGAATCCATAAGGGTTCCGTTTTTGCCATTTGGCTACGAAACCCTAAAAAGGAATTTAAACTTTAGAACGTTGATCTGTATCAATAATATTATGATATATTATGTTATGTAAACTATAACATTTTGAACAAATTATGTGATTGCTGAGCTACCTGCTGTTGACGATCAAAGAAGACATACCTAATTATCACATGTAGAGCTAGCTAGGTCGGGGTCAGACGCTAGCATTTTTACCCAAAAACATTAAAATATGAAATGTATTTTATTTTGGCACAGATAATAATATCTACCATACCCTATCTGGGTACCCTTTTAGTTTTCGATTCCGGATTCCTAAAAATATTTTGGGTTAGTCTTTGGGAAACTAAAGTCAAGTGTAAAGCTAATTAGTTTCTCCAAAAAAAAAATGCTTTATATTTTTTTAAAATAATGTATTTACTTTCTTGCCACGTAGACCAAAAGATTGATGAATTTTGATATTATGTCAAGGGTGGGCTATCGTGTATAGTGATAACGATAACGCCGGTTATATCTACTTTAAGCGAATGACTTTAAAATCTATGTCAAATAAAGCCCCTAAAAACCATGCATTAAAACCGCCACTGCCTGCCTACACGCCACTAAACTAAAGTAATTTTTATCAAAAGGAAAAATAATTAGCATCACGATATGACCTAACATAATAGGTAGTATTACCTATAAGATTATTTAGTATCGTTTCCATAGACTAACTAATAATATATTCTTATTAAAATTATATTTGGGATAATATTTCTAACTACTACACATAAAGTATAGTTGCTTATAAAAATCGGTTGAGGTGATAAAAACTTATTAGTGAAATTGATCAAAAATAAAGCACACGCTTGTTCCATTCCACGCATGTAATCATTATGTTGAACTCCGATTCTGATGTGAAATTTTATTATCCCTGACATTGATATTGAAGTCGGTTGTTTGCGAGGCCACCCATACTTATACCTCCATACATACATATTACATATTTATAGCTTCTGTAGGTATAGTTGTACGTACCTACCTACACAAAGTATTGGACACGTGTAGTGTGTTGTGCTAAAAAAAACGAAAAGCTCTCTACTTAAATACTTAGTATAAATGCGAATGTGAGTTTACTTTGTTTGTTTGTTGTTAAGCTTTCACGGCAGTATTTATTCAATTTTTCTTTTTAAAATATACATACATATGTACCTACCTACCTAGGTACTTAGATAAAACCAATGTTAAGTATTAAGGGAGGATAAAACGCATTAAGACTTAGTTTGGTTAAGTAGGGGCTCATGACGTCATAACTACGTATAAAGTGTGCTTAGGCGTGAAGTCACGCTAAATTTCGACTCAATGAATCGCCGTTATTTTGTTGATTAAGTAGGTACGTAAAAAAGGAAAAAGGTGTCCAATATTTTTTATAAACCCGCAAGACGTCATCTAGCCCATTGGAAGCCTAGTTTTTTTTTTGTTTATTTAGGACAACAACAGCTACAAGTACATTGTTTTGAATGAAACAATAAATACTTGCGCTCATAACACATAAGAAAGTAGGCAACTTGTATCAACATTCTCGCCATGATCGTAATTGTGACGTCACAACTTCGAATACACATACATCACGTGCTCTTACTAGGTCTATAATTTTCACACACTGCCACCGTGTGAGATCTCTCCACTTTTATTTTTAACAGATGAGGTGTGCTTATGTGTAGCTTTTGCATGCTTTTACTCACGTGTGAGAAAGTACTCGCAATAGATGCCATTATAAAGGGAAAGTTTATTTTTTATACTTATAAAACTAATCTGAAAATATAGACGAATAGGTACCGTTCTTCATTTTCCAACACAATGAACGAAATACACAATATCAGCTAAGAGGTAACCAGATCTTCAGTAGTGTTTATTGATATGGGAATTTACGTAGAATTCAAAGAAAATATTTGAGGCTCAACTGACGGGAAAACAATTCCGAAAAAAATTGTATTTTTCCACTGTGTAAATTAGTTCTTATAAGTATTGTACGTGGGAACCTAATAAAATACATCATTATAACTGCTTGGGTCGGTTTTGCAAGTCGTGTGACGTCAAGGGCTCGGCCGATACGTGACGTGTTAGATAGACGACAAGTCCGATTATCATAATAATAATATGTTCGAACTCCGTCTGTTGAGCGTCGGATTCAAAAAATGCCATGTATATATTTTATAGAGTTAAAAACAAAACTCGATTTTTTCGTGTAAATCAAAACAATGGCAATATCTGCCTACTTCGAAAATGTTTTGCGATTTTATAATTACGTGTAGTAAGTATAACGATCGGCTCAACATAACAATAATAAATAATTTAATCATATCTATAGGTACGTAGGTACCTACATAATCAAATTCACACTTCGGAAAGTTATATCATCAAATTATAGATAAGTAAATAAATTTATTTTGGTTCCTTTTTAATAGAAGTAGCGTTTAGGAAATTCAATTACCTATTATTAAGAACCAGGTGATTATCACCGCTCACACATAAATTACTAAACGGATTTGGATAAAATTTGGTACACATCCTTACATAATTGTTATAAAACAAAGTCCTCCGCCGCGTCTGTCTGTCTGTCTATCTGTCTGGTCCCGATAAACTCAAAACTACAGAACGGGTTTTCATGCGGTTGTCACCAATAGATAGTTCAAGAGGAAGGTTTACCTATACGTATAGTTTATCCTGGAATTACCGCGAGGACTCTGAAATTATCGCGGGTAAAACCGCGGGGGACAGCTAGAAGACATACTCTATATGTATAATGTTATGAAATCTACTTTTATCCAGATATCAAGAGTCCACGAGAGAAGACAAAATTAATAGTCTTATAGGATCATAGGAATAGCTAGAAAATTGTCGCTTTCCCTTTTGCTGCTTCGGTCTGGTTATTTGTTTTATTTGTCTGGAAGAGATCGCTTTGAGCGATAAGACCGTCTATTTGACATTTGACATTAATAAAATAATCGTTATTATTGTTTCTTTTTCAAGGTTTTCGATAAGAAGTTTAAGTATCTAGCTATCTTTTAAACTCTCTGACGTTATAGAAACTTGCGTAACCTCCACAATCACCTTTGTAATAATAAAATGACATGCTGGTGTGTTAAGAGACTTGAAACTCACGCGACTTGAGTCGATTGCGTCTAATGCCAATGCCAATATATATAAATAATGTATAATAATATATTTTATATATGTATATCGGTACTTATTGTTCAAAAATACCTACCATTGCCAGCTTACATGCTTCAAGTTCAAGGTAGGTACTTAATTACATAATATCATTTACCTACTTTTGGTGCTAAGTTAGGTATATTGTAGGTAATTAGGTATAACTAGCCGAACCGACAGACGATATATTGTCCAAACTACAATTTTACAAAAATCTTTCGGTTTTTACCGAATTTCCCATTTTTCCCACATTTTTCCCAACTTAATTCGTAAAAATGTTATTCGGATTGCAGCTAGCCACTCTACAATGATGCGTTTAAACCATATAGTAAAGCACTTTTAATTTTAATTTATGCATCGGAACTCGGTACCATTTGACTGCACTCTGTCATAGTAACTGCAGTTCAAACCTAACCTAGGCTATAGCGTGTCGGCATAAAGCAAATACAAAGTACATAATATTAGCTATAGTCATACAGCTAGTAGTTTGGCATCAAGTTACGCTTTATGGACGCCGATAAGCAATAACATGTTAACTAACAAAATTAATTTATTGATACAGAACATTTTATTGAGAGTTATGGATAGTTTTTTAATTATGTGTTTACCTTATTATACAAAATGTTGAACATAAGAAAATATTGACAAAAAATGGCGCTATGTTTTTAGAACACGATTTACTTAAAATTTCCCGAGTGTAGGTTAACACACTATTGCTTATCTATGTCCGTATATTGTTTATGATTCTCAATGTAAATTTAAGGTCTACAAACAAATGGAAATTTAGTTTAAGATCTGGTTCTGTGAGTGTCGAGATAATATAGGTATACCTACCTACCCACTACCTAGCAATTTACTTTTCGAGTTGAATCATTTCGGACAGACAGACAAAAAATATATTTTAGTTTCACATTCACCGGACTTAATAAGTCATGTAACCACAACAAAAGTCATACAACATTACATCGAAACTACGTACAAGGAAATTTCGACTTAATAACTGGCTGTGGATAAAGTCGAAATTACAACGGACTAAAATTTCCAGGTCTTGTGTGCGTGATTATCACTATTCGATGTTAATTAGCGCCCTAACATTTCAACTCTGCGCTCTGTTGTTCTAGATATCGCAGTAACAAAAGGTGACCAAATAGATTTTTACAATGGTCCAGTCAAAAGCAGCAGCGAGGGTGAAAGATTCAACGCGCTATCGTCGATGGCCTTCGACGCCGTGTACAACATGTTGCTGTTTGTTGACAAACAAGCCGACAACAACGCCTCTATATATACATACCATTTGACTAACAAGAGATTCGAGCACCTCGTGAGCGCATCTCACGCGTATGTAGAGGGTATCGCGTTCGATCCCGTTAAAGATTTGCTCTTCTGGACCGTGAACGGTGAGAAAAGTATTTTTTGGAGTTCGATCAATTTGAAATCTGGAACGTCAGACGAACCGAAAAAGTTGCCCATCGTGTTGAACAATGAAATACCGAGGAGTATCGCCGTGGACAGTTGCAGAGGGTAAGTTACTTAGTTATCGAGCTAATCTAATAGGGTACTTGCATGAAATTTATTATAAGAAATTCTGCCAACATTTCCAAAATAGAGCCTTAGAAAAGCGTTATCGTGAAAGATTTACTAAAAAAATTTGAATAGTTTCCAAAATATTCAACTTTTAATTTTGTGAAACGGAACGTGGCAACGAAACACCAATCACAGCCACGCTTAACACATTACGTCAATTTATTTTTTTAGTGAACATTTACCTCTTTCAGAGAAGGTAAAAGAAACTAAGTGCATACAGTCAACCTATGTTTTCCATTTTCTGAGGTTTTTTACTTTAAAATGCATCGGTAAGATGCATTTCAATTCTGCACTGGAACTTTTGGAAGTAACTCGACAAAATTCAACCTTAACGTCGCTTTTAGATATTGAAGTTATCTGTCTGTCAGTGTCACATGACCCTGTCAATACGACAGTGACATTTCTATCACAATTTTAATTGTAATTTGGAACTAGTGACGTCATTCCGCGTTTCGGCGGCAATGTTAAAAGTACGAACTTTGAAACGCTCTAATAAATTAATTTATGTATATATATTTTTTCTTTTTCTTGCTTTGTTTAAGTAGGCCACATATCTTTAAAATAGACTGGGAAAAAAAAATCATGCAAGTACCCTATTGTAAGTAATATAAATGTGAAAGTTTGGATGGATGTATTGATATTTGATACTCGCCTCACGCCAGAACGGCTGAACAGAATGGGATGGAATTGGGCGCAGAAATAGATTATAATGTGTAATAGAATAAAAGGTACTTTTATCCCAGAATTCCCGCTGGAACTCCGGGTATATTACAAAGAATGATTTGTAAGTTTGGATGTAGCGGATAACCTCTGAAATGGGCATGATGACAAGGTATAAAAATCAAAATTATAAACGTACTTATTATTTAGTTCATCAGATAGGTAGTTAAAAAATTAATAAGTTATTTAAATGATTAAAAAATACTTACATATAACGCATTAAAGTTCAGGAGTGGGAGGTCGCAATGTCATAACTGTGGCGACCCCTACGCCACAAATCACGAACTACAACGAAGCGACGAATACTGGCTATTGGATGTCCTGAATCGCGCTAACGAAGTTCTCACACTGCGCTGCACGGCGCACGCTGCATACGACCTCCGACGATCTACAGTCGGAGCCGCGGTTCCCCGAGCATAACACCTTGCCCAGCGGGAAGTTTCCCCTTTGGTGACGGTCGAGCCATATCACCATCCTGCTCCCGGTACATAACTATGTATAAAGTGTAACTAGGTGTGACATCACATGGAATTTCAACTTAATGTATCGCCGTTATTTTTTGAATACGGAAAATAGGAACAAAATATGTGTCCAATATTTTTTAGAGACGGACAAAAAATCATAATTTAGTCATTATGCCCATTACTGAACAGATTAACACAATTCTCTCACTGGCAGGATGCTACAGTATCCCTGAGTGACATACAATAGACTAAGTACTGATAAAAATATTCTTTAAATTAACAGTGTATAGTCAATGATACTTTAATACATATAATATCATTGATTGCAGTTACATCTACTGGGCAGATACCAACATCGTGAACGCTAAAATTGAGAGGGCCCGGTTCGACGGCACCGAAAGAACAACCATCGTCGATACCAGCATCTTCAAGCCAGTTAGTATAGTCGTCGACCAGAGAACGAAGAGACTATACTGGATAGACGACAAAGAGGGCATACATTTCTCTATAGAGAGTTCGGACTTAGACGGAAAGAACCGCAGCGTCATATACGAAGGGACGCATCACCATCCAACCACACTAACGGTATCCAACGACACCATTTACTGGATCGACTGGGGCTACAAATCTGTATGGAAATTACCCAAAAACGCCAAAAAGGCGACACAGCCGTTGGCATTCATAGAGTTCACAGATGAAAATAAACCATTCGGAATCGTAGCCAACTATGATATAACCGAACAGACTCAAGGGGTGGCGGAATGCAGTAATTTAACGGAGTACTTACAAAAGAAATCCGCTTATATCAACGTCACACACGCACCGAAAGATATGGATGACGCTCTTTTCTGTATAAATGGCATAAAGGAAGATGGCAAAACCTCATGTAAATGCAAGCGAGGCTACAGCGGCAGTAGGTGTGAAAACTCGCTATGCAACAACTTTTGCTTGAACGGCGATTGCGTTATAACTCCTGACGGGCGACCGAAATGCAGGAGGTAAAATATTAATATCACATTAAATCTGTGTACCTATATATAAATTGCTTGGTCGTTGGTGTAGCGATAAGGTCACTGACTGCTACTCCAGGGATCGTGGTTCGATCCCCACATCAGGGTAATAATAATAAAATGAACAATAAAAAACTGTTTGCTCCCTGTGTGGGTGTTTAATATCAGTATCATAGATATGTACATATTTATAAACAATAATTATATAAGGTGTTCCTAAATAAGCTACAAATATTTACAGGGCTGGAAGTGTACGTTATAACAAACTAGATAAGCGAAAAAATAATATAACAAGTTTGTTAGTTTTTTAGAATATGAGGAAAATAAATTCATTAAAAAACATCATCCTTACAAATAGCCAAAAACAACTGTGCACAAGGTGCACAATACACGTAGCTCACTTATACGAATACAAGGCACGCGCCACGCACACAGCGAGCGGTGCATCTGGGTCGGATACTATACTCAGATTTATTGATAGTAAACTTGGCAAGTTTGCATACGTATTTACACGTACTTAATGGAAGTGTTTTATTTATTTATTTATTCATTTTCGCACAGTAAAAACTAACTTAAAGTGTAATAATATAGACTAACATAAGTTTCTTAAGGTGATTAAAGTTAATATCCACTTGCTAAATTTCAGATGCAAGCCGGGATTCACAGGGGAGAGGTGCGAAATAAATGCTTGTCACAATTACTGCCTGAACGGCGACTGTGCCTTCAGTACAGAGGACAAACAACCAAAGTGCGTTTGCACTGTCGGCTTCGGAGGGCAAAGATGCGAACAACTTTTGTGAGTGCACAGTTTGACAAATACTTAACCACCAGTTTTCGTTTTGAGAATATTTGATATAATTTACTCAATCTATCTCATTTGATCCACGGATTGAGTAAACTTAACGCAGATCACTTTGCGAAACTCATTTCGATTACTAACTTAGTCTCACCTGCGTTTCACACTTTCCATTGGTTTCTTTATTGAGACCTCATAATCCTAATACCGAGTAGGTACTATGACTAACTTCAAAAGTAACGGTACCTACTTTCAAACGTTTACCCCCAGAACGGTCTCCCAGTGCTTGCACCTACCTATTAGGTACTACAAAAAAAGCAGTTTTTTAAGGTTCTAGTTTATTTTTCTTCAGGTTTGTCTGGACGGAATGACATACATATTATCTTATAAACGTATTTATTTATGTTCACAGAGAAACTAACGTCCAGGTGCTGAAATCGACGGTGGCCTCATCCGAGAGTGAGGTCGACTCCGATCTCACGGCAGCGAGCGACTGCACCAACCAGGGATGGGACAGCCTGAGAGATCCAATCATCATGCTCCTCGGCGCACTCTGCGGCGTCCTGTGCATCGCATGCGCCATATTGTTCACCAAGATTCTGAATCTTAAGAAGCGACCGAGGTGATTGGATTATTTAAACTTTAAAATCCTACTAATATTATAAATGTGAAAGTGTGGATGTTTGGATAGTTGGATGTTTGTTACTCAATTACGCATAAACGGCTGGACGGATTTGGATGAAATTCGGCATGCACGTTGTCAGGGGTACAAAGAAGGACATAGGGTACTTTTTATTCCGGAATTCCCGCGGTAACTCCTAAATTACCGCGGGTGAAACCGCGGGACACAGCTAGTAAATATCTAAATACAAATATACCTACTTTATTGCACACACAGAAGAAAACATATTTCCAAAAACACATTAACATATGAATGCGCACAATGTGGTGATCTAAACTAATAATATAAAGGGGAAACGGAAAGACTTGATTTTTAGTTTGCTTGTTTGTTACGATGTACCAAAAAACTACTGGACCGATTTAAAAAATTCTTTTTCTATTAGAATGCTACATTTTCCTTGAGTTTTCTTGAGTTCCTTGGCTTTATTATGTAACCCGGAATTCCCGCGGGAACTTCAAAATTACCGTAACGAAACCATAAGGAACAGCTAGTCTTCTTTAACCACCTCCACGTGTCCGCAGTGACTGTATCCTCTTTGCACCCGTCGACAACTGACAATATTGTTTCTTCTTCTTCCGCGATTTATGGCATTTAATTCTGCCAATGTGTGCATTTTTAGCAAATAAAGTAATTTATCGCGAAACGCCAATGCACGCGCATGTGAACCTCAAATCCTTTCGATATTTCAAAAGATGACTGGAAGAAATTTGAGCATAAATTACCTGCTTATTTAATTTTAGCAATTTGTAAAAACTTTGTGTTCAATAAATTATACAAACAAACGTGTTAGATTGTTCCCCAAAATAAAACACGGTTCTCTCTCGAAAACTAGCTTCTTTCTTGGAAAACAAAATGGCTGCTGAACGGTGGTCGAAATATCGAATAAATAATGCGAACACCAGTCAACAACCATATTGTTTATTAAATTTTTAGGATAAAGAGGCGTATAATTGTCAACAAGAACGTCACCCCGCTCACGGCGCGCCCGGACCAGTGCGAGATCACAATAGAGAATTGCTGCAATATGAATATTTGCGAAACTGTGAGTACCAACTACTATTTACTACTTAGTTTAGTCGGGTAGTTATTCTGTAATGTCGAAGTTACTTTCGAATGTACGTACGGATTTATTTAGGCAACGATCGAAATTCATTAGTTGTGCGTTCGACATTTTTTTAACCTGAATAAATTCGTAACCCAATCGACGGATTCTACTATACAACCCATTTCACTTTGTTTTTTAATATGAAATGAAGATTGTGGCTGTATTTGTTAAGGAAGGATGGCAATGAACTTTAACACAATATGTTAAAGACAGAGGCAATAAAACTCGGTAGTTGTACATAGGTTAGTTAGGTATACTCGGGAGGTTGTAACATACTATGTTGGATTCCTGCAGTGGACAAACAACAAGATGTTTCAAAAGTGACCTTTCAGGAACAACAACACAGAGCACAGAACATATTATGACGATTTGCTTAATTTTCCAGCCCTGTTTCGAACCAAGAACCACGATACGGCCAAACCTTTGCGGCAAACCAGGCAAAGAGGAGAAGACGAACTTAATATCCAACATGGAGAGTGCGGACGACCTGTATTAAGTGCGTGACACCATTATTTTATTTACGTATGTACAACATTTTGGCGTAGAGTCCAAAGGTTCATTGTGATATTCGATGTAGGAGACGGGACTTAAGTTTTTTTATTCAGATTATATTAATCTTTAAGGCCTGGTTGAACAGAACGCGTACTTAGCGCGCGTAAAATCGCTACGCTCCGTTGCACTGTGGGGGATACATAATGGGGCCTTACCATCATATCTTTGACAGTGTTATTTTAACCTTACATCGAAATTTCGCCCATCGACTCTTCGAGCTTGTGCGTAAATAAAATCGAAATTACCTACAATGGACAAAATTTTCAATGTAAGCCTTGGGTAAATAACTCAATATTGTATGTACTTACCTACTACAATTAATCAAAAAATAAACAATATTAGTTTCTTCGGGTTTACATAATCGCACCATTTTAAGTAAAATGTACCTATGTACAATAATTAAGGGAGTAATAGTCCGTTACGGAACTCTCTGTGACTTGCCGCACGCTAAGTTCGCCTTCTGTTTGAGCAAGCCTTAACTAAAAAATGGAGTCATCGGGCTGTGTAGCGCATTGTTGGCCACTTAAAGTCTCAGTGCAGGGGAACTAGATTTTAGGTAGCTATTTTTCCTTTTTTTTCCCTATATATAAATTATAATATTTTCATCAGATACCTACGCAAACTGTTCCTTAAAAAATAACATCTAAAATTCTCATGTGCACCATTTTAACTGTAACTATCACATAGTGCCTTTATAAGCTCAAAATAGCTTTGATACGCCATTTTTAAATTAAAAAACATTGCAAATTTTTCTGCACTGGCCAAAAAGCATGGGAATTTTAGCAGAAAAGTTACAACCTAATTATTTATTTATTTGCAATATAATATTACGAGTGAGTACTTATATTTTTATTCTATTCGAGTGCCAAATATCATATCAAAGAATTTTTAGCATTGTTTACCTACAGCTTGCTACAATCAAGTAGTTACCTTTTTATTTATCCGTTAGTGAAAATACTTTCCAAATGGAGGTTCGATTCTTGTTTGAAATATCATATTATGAAAACGCCTAAGGCTAGAATTAAAATGACTATATTAATATTTTATAAGAAACCCGATAGGCCGTAGTTATGATTTATGACATATGATTTATGATATCTACTTACAATCTTCAAAGTTTACTTTGTATTTAAAATGTGTTCAATACTAATAACTACAGTTGAGAGCAGCATAACATTGATAATAATAATAACTGATATTTGAATCTACAAACTGATCAACAACTTACTGTCAAGAGCTGCTTTCGATTCCAACTGTTAATGAAAACAATGAAATCTTTAGTTATAGGTATACCATTTTCATTCGTATCAAAAACCATAAAATAATACGATCATTTATTTAATACTGTTTATAATTTTTAATCCTACGATGTGTTCTAATTTACATTTGTGAAGTTGGATATTGTTAACTAATTATACATACATAATATAAACCGACTAGTATAAATTATGATGGTTATAACTAGGTAGGTACCTACTTTAGACTTAACGTGAAATATAATACGACCTAATTCATTTTGCTTCAATTTGTATACCTCGACGAAAAGATTAATTTTATTTTTAATAAATAGATATTATTTTATTTAAATACTTACTATTGACATCTTCGTCTCTTTACAAATGAAATTTAACTGAACACTAGAATGCGAGAGTAGGTATATATAATACTGCTCCCTAACCACCACTTCTTATAATAGGTTACTTATTTTTTCATCTTACTTACGGCCGCACTCAGAATCTTAATGGTTAGGTACTTAATTTTAAGTTAAAATTTTAAAGCAAAACTGCCCCAATCAGAGACATTCGTTAACTTAATATTAATTGGCATTTTACTCAATTTAACTTAATTAATTAAATGACAATTAACATTAATTTAATGACCGTTTCTGATTGCAGCAGTTTTGTTTTAAAAATCTTTACTTAGAATTAAGTAATCAACGACTCTGAGTGCGGCCGTTAGATTACACGACCTTATATAAAAAGTGTAAGGCCGAAATTTGGATATATGCGTATCCGCACCACAATGAAATAGTGATTTACAGGCACATGGCAGCGCTATATCATTGTCTAGTTCCATGTTCGCTTTTTAAAACATTTACTTAATTTCTTTTGCACAATTTATGGCCTAGGGCTCGCACTCAATTACCTACTTAATTTTATTGTTTACTCAATAGTTACAAGTTGTCATTTTTATTTATAACTTTTGTTGGTTCCTTATTAATTTAGGTATACCTTCTAATCAAATTACCGCGCCTCTCAGGTTAATATGTGGTTGAACAATGGGTCACCTGATAAACCCGAAGCTGTGGTGCAAATATCAACCGTATCACCTTTGCCATAGGGTGGTTCGCAAATGCGTCAGTAAATTTTTCTTAGGACAATTAACCTCCATACTGAATGAAATGAAATCCTATGACACTACCATTTATTGCAGAAGACAGACAGACGTCAGACATACTTGATATGCTTAATAGAATCTCAACATATTTATTGATACCTACTAAACATGTTGTTTATTTATCACTATAATAATATGTACTTACTTATTTTAAAAGGAAAATATTTCAGTACGGCGACAGTTACTGTACCTACCTACCTATCCTAAAATAGAATAATGAACCAAATTGTTTTTAGTTTTCCTATTATTATTTTATTAATCTTATGTTGGACATTAGAACACTAGTTGTGGTCAGTGGTATACATAGGGCATATTATTGGCTCGTATTAATAAACGATCTCTCAGGAATACCTACGTAATCACTCGAGTTTTTAATTGTCTTCTATCTAGCTCTTTAACCGCCACGTTTTGTACTCCGTAAGGCCGCACTCACAGTCGTTTTAATGGTTATACTTAATTTTAAGTAAAGCTTGTAAGAACAAAACTGCCGTAGATACTCAGAGACGTTCATTAAATTAATGTCAATTGGCATTTAACGAGATGTAACTTAATTAGGTAAATGCCTACTAACATTAATTTATTAAACTTGTCTGATTGCGGCAGTTTTGTTTTAAAAATCTATACTTAATTAAGTAATCATTAATGATTACTCAAAGTCGACTTTAAAGTCGACTTTGAGTGCGGCCGTTTGTGCGGCAGTTTTGTTTTAAAAGTTTTACTTCAAATTAAGTAATCTTAAAACGACTGAGTGCGGCCGTTAACATCAAATATCTATCATTTAATCTAATAAATATATAAAGTGGTTTGTTAGTAACGTAATATTACGTGTCTTGTCCCAGGAGCACTTTTTTCGTGATTTTAGACGTGATATTACAAGGATGGCGGTGAACGGGCTAGACAAAAAACTCTTGAGTAAAAACTACCTCTCGAGTACTCATTATTAATACGTGCCTTAATTAGTTTATATGTTTAGAATAAATATTAGATATAGTTCGTGGATTGATAATATCCACATGAGAAATGTGATATTATTGAGTCTTTGTATACCTAAGCCTACAGTTACTTATAGATGAAAACACATTTTAATATGTGAGAAATAAAGTGCTTTCTTTATGAAAACCTGTTTCATTTTACCCTTTAAAAAACCATTGTTTCATTAAACTTAATGACTGATATCAACTCACAGCCCAAACCGCTAACTCTAGAACCTTGAAATTTGGCACAAGGGTTTATTTATTTGTTTAAGCTTATTGCACAAAAGGGTACAAGAGGCGGACTTAATGCCACAATGGCATTCTCTACCAGTCAATCTTCACGATGTTCAGCGTTCCATAGGCTTTTAATCGGTGAAGTAGGGGTTCAGAGATCGCTTGGTGACAGACCTTTTCTATTTCGGGCTTAAGTGTCTTGCATATTTTGTTAATGTATTTGATTTTTTGTAGTAAATAAATTAAAAAAAGTTCCTAATTAAGCGGTGGTTTGGTAAGTAGACGTAGCTTAGTTTGTCGGGAGAAAATGTCAACTAAGGCCATTTTTCATCCTGGAATTGACGAGGAAATCCCATTTTGCTACACAGGTGAACAGTGGGAACCAGCTAGATATAAATTATTATTAAAATTCATATGTTCCGAGGCCGAGATTCGCTTCAGACAGCTAGCTACATACCATAGGAGATTAAAAATCTATACGATAATCTATACGATAATCAGGAGATTAAAACAAGTGTTTCCTCTTATAAATAACATTTATTGCATGGAAACAATTATAACATGTTGGAAATACAATAAATTGCGGAATCATTTATCTTTACATCGTATTATACTCACAAGTCACAATTGTAAACTATCATATTACCTATGTTTCTAATTTATGCGAAATTGTAAAACATGAAATAACGGACTTTTCAATTATTATAACAATGGAAAACCAGTAGTTCAACTAAATTACTAAGAAATAGTAAATGTGCGCGCGTCAATTTTATATTTTTTTTAAAATTCGAGCCAAGATTAATTTTAATCATAATATCAGTCAATTTCTACAAAAAAGAAACAGGTTGATTCGTACGCCAATTGACTAAATAATAAAAGAGACCCATTATTGTTGCAACACTAGTATACTATCACAGTTTTACCTAAATTTTAGTTAAATTATACACTTGTACGTATAGAACAACAGCCACAGAGAAAATAAAAAAATAAAAACAAGATTTATTGACAACAATACTATACAATTACCTACAATAACAAAACAAAGACATCATGAAACAAACAATAAAAAATAACGCAACAATAAACATACACACAGACATAAATCTAGGCCCAAGCTAGAATAATATGTACTGCCAGTTACTCTTAGGTGACAAGTCAAGGACTACTACACTATGTGTGTACTGTGTATGACAACATAGTTTTGTGTCTCCTGTGGGAATCGAACTCACAGCTCCTCACAGTGGCGGTCTGAAAAATAAATGTTGAATGAGATAACGCGCAATAATGCTCAAGATATCATAATATTAATTTACACACTGCGTTTTAAATAGTACGTATTTTTTTACCGAACATTCTTGAAAAGCGACGGAATGCAAGCAATTATAAGGCCTTACCTTAGGGTGTTAAACTTTTATCCGCGACTGTACGCTTCACCGGAGAGACATAAATACTAATATAGTGATGTTTTATTCAAACTTATGTTAATTAATTACAACATTTGGTAAATTATGCATTTGGCTTACTATTTTTTTTTGTTAGGAATTCTACATACATTTTATTATAATAAAATTCTTTAAAATTAATATAATTATAATATCATCAGAGTATACCTGTATAATAATCAATAATAATTAATATACAACACATAATAGCATCTGGTGCTAATTTTAATACGATGACGTATTTAAATTAAATTTTATCTACTTATTTAGACTTATTTGTCCTTGTAGGTGTCATATCTACGTCTGACCCTGAGGTCTGACCTCAGATTCGTAGACACACCATTTACATTGTAAATGTCATGTAACGTGACGTCGCACCAACACTGCGGGCTTTGAAGTCTGAAGTTTTGATTCGCTGACCGAGTGACATGACGATATTTTACATAAGTTTTCTATGCGCTAACGACTGTAGAATGTCAACTCGTAACCATAGATAATATATTGTAATAAAACTAACAAGGTTTGTGCGCTTTGTTATGCTTTGGAATAACGATTTGTTATACTAAATAGAAATTATTTCACAAAAAAAAAAACGACGAAGGAATCCAATTCATTTGACCATTGTATCTTCTACCGTACCGGTATTATATGTACGAAATGAAACGAAAATTAAGTTTATTGTGTCCATGCGTGCTGCTCCATGCACGTGCTCGCTCCTGCACCATTACCGTAGATCTACTCACTCACGAAGTCCTATAGTAAAATGATAAAAAGGAAGCATGCCTTCGTGAGCCAAGAGGTTTAAAACTACCACGAAATAATAAAACAAGAGGAAGTGAACTTACAACATACTTATTGTCAGTACGGAAATCAATGTTACCACAACGATACGATCATTGTGGCACGTGAAATTTTTCAAGTTTTTCAATTTTCCGTGTGCGTTTGAGACATTCTGTCGCACGACAAGTAACTTTTAACGACGAGGTACATAAGGCTGCGTTTCCACCAGATATGTGCAAGGATAGATAGCGAGGAATGTGTCGTTTTTGAACCAATAGAATCACTTATTAAAACCTGCGCTGGGCGAGGCTAGGTAAATTAAGTGATTCTATTGGTTCTTAACTAACACATCCCTCGCTAGTCGCTACCCATTCTCGCACATCTCTATTGAAAACGCAGCCTTATGCTACTGCTCCACCTGCGTTAACGTTAACGTTGATGTTAATGTCCAACTACGCGTTAATCGAGGCATTAAAATACGTGTTGGCTACATTTAGTTTGCAACGTGCCGTTAAGCGTTAATTTCTAGTGAAATAACGCGTTAACAGCTGTAATTTTAGACCAATCCAATGTCGTATTTTTATTGTTTCCGCCAAAACAAAGTAAATACAGTCTTGCTCCGCGCGTGCGCCACGCCGAATGAGAAGGCGTTAACGTAGCCAACACCGCTTAGTGCGCTAAATAACGCGGTAAAACCCTTTGATGTGTCCAAAAAACCGACACCCGAGCTATCGCTTAACGTTTAACGACATTAGTAATGCCATTAACCCGTTAAAATGTTGGTCACATCTACGTAATGCCTAATTGGGTATTCTCCAAGGTATGAATATCAAAATTCTAATTAGTCCGTCAGTTAGAAAATAAAAAAATAATGGACACGTATTTTTTGCTTTTTCAATTTAATGAAAATGAACATAGATAAAGCGCATTAAAGTTTAGGGTGGGGGGCTCGTGACGTCAATATTCATTATAAGCGCCATACAAACCGCACAGAATTGTGACGTCACGCGAAATTTCAACTCAATGTATCTCTGTTATTTTTTGAGTACGTAAAAAAAGAAAAAATACGTGTCCAATATTTTTTACTAATCTACACGACGGACTAAAAAAAATTTTTTGTCAAGTAGCCAATTTAGCGCACTAATTTACGCGTTAACACGCAGGTGGAGCAGTAGCATTACTGTGAACAAATGCGCGACAGCTCCGCCTGCCACATCCTCTTGTTTTTGTTTTCGTTATTACCCTCCGAGCGACGATATCAAATATCACGTGCCGTAGGAAGTTGCCTCACATCACATCACTCGAAAGCGAGAGCGCTAGGTTAGCCGAGGTTGGATTCTCTATTATCTAGGGGGGTCTACTGTCTACTGTCTACTGTCTAGTGTCGTGGTGCGGCGGCGGCGGCGGGACGCAGCAGCGCCGCCAGCTCGGCGAGCTGGTCGCGGCGCTGGTGCACGTGCGCCTGCGCCGCCCACAGCATGGCCACGAGCGCCGCGTCGCCGCGCTCGTCCATGGGCACGTCGCTCGCGAGCCGCGGCGAGAAGCGGTAGTAGGGCGCGCCGGCGGTGGCGCACCACGCGCGCGCGCGCTCCACCACGCGCCCGTCCGCCTGCGTCGCCTGCGTTAACAGCCGCAGCCGTACGAGTATTATAAAAGCAGATCTTTTGTAACGATAAGGATGTTGACGACTTTTAAAAATTTAAAATTCTAATTAGTCCGTGAGTTAGAAAATAAAAGAACAATAGACACGTATTTTTTGCTTTTTCAAATAAATGAAAAAGAGATAAAGCGCATTAAAGTTTAGGGTGGAGGACTCGTGACGTCATTATATACTAAACTAAACTAATATACTAAAATCATATTATGAAGGGGAAAGATTTGATTTTTTGTTCGTATTTTGTCTTACGATTTAACTCCAAAACTACTGAAGCGACTTCAAAAATTGTTTCACCATTAGAATGCTAGGTTACAATATAATTTTACTAAGGTATCCCTTAAGGTATCTTTTGGAATTCCCGAGGGAACTCCAAAAATACCGCGGGTGAAACCGCGGGGAAACAGCTATTATTATTATTGATAACTGTCACTAAACGAACCTGATCGACGAGCAGCCCCCCGATCGAAGACAGCCCCCACGCCAGCCGGGCGGCGTCCAGCAAGCCTTCGGGCTTGAACACGTCGATGTCGTTCAGCTTCGTGATCGGGATCAGACCTGCGACACGGAGGGCACGTGACTCAGGCCCGTTATTACAAACACTACTCAACTACCACTCTTTCGTGATCGAGATCAGGGGCCGTATTTTTGAATCGCTCGAATTACTTTCACGCACGGAATCGCGAATTCACGTGCGAATACTCATACATTTTTTAAGCATTCACGCGTGAATCTTGCAATTCCGTGTGCGAATAGTAATTCGAGCGATTCAAAAATCGATCCCCAGACCTGCAACACGGAGGGCACACGACTCAGGCCCGTTATAACAAACACTTCTCAACTACCACTCTTTCGTGATCGGAATCAGAACTGCGACACGGAGAGCACGTGAAAAATTAAGAGAACAAACTAAGATTTGAAAGTGTAATATGTTAGGTCTGTATTTCCTATGTTAGCTTTTCCCCGCGGTTCCACCCCCAATGTCCAATGGGGGTGAATATGCAAAATTTCATGACGATCGTTTTAGTTAAGGCGTAAACAATTATCGTTAAATTTAAACCAATTTACACAAAACCTTGGCAAATTATATACCTAAACAAACCTTCCCTAAGATAAAACACGGTTCTTTTTCGAAAACTAGCTTTCTTTTTTTCGGAAAGAAAATGGATGCTGAGCGGTAATGGAAAATTCTCGCTACGACCTCTACCGCTCAACAAACAATAAAGCATACAAACAAGTAAACAACAACAGCAACAACAGCAACAACGCAGTACGCACCCGTCCCGCACGAGACGACCACCTTGAGGTTGGTGGCGCCGGCCTCCCGGTGGCGGCCGGCGGCGCGCAGCGCGAGCCGCAGCTCGGCCAGCTCCGTCAGCGCGTCCAGCGTCGGGTTGTTACCCATCAGCCCGCCGTCCAGGTACCTGCCGTCACACGAACACGCGGGCGAGTATAGACGGGCAATCCACCTGCGTTGAAACCCGGCGCTTGGGTTTAAACACGATAAACTGGCCTTTAATATTGTTTAAATATTGTTATATGATTGTATCCAATATTACTCTAATTGAATATTTTTAATTATTTTTCTATTTATTTATTTATTTATTTTTATTATTATTTTTTTATATTTATTTTATATGGTATGTATCGACTACTTATTTATTTGTTTGTCTCTTATTATTAATGTTTTGTCTTCACAGCACCACCCACTCTTATAGTAAGTTCCTTATATTTTAATTTCACTTTACTATAAGTAGTAACTTTAATTTTTTTTATCTTTCTTAGTTAAGTAGGTACAGGTACAGGTTGCCTGGAAGAAATTGCTATTAAGCAATAAGGCCGCCCTTTGTTGACTGTATTTCCCACCATGTGTTTTTATATTTTTGTTTTTGGTGACAATAAAGAACATTTGATTTGATTGATTTGGTTTATTTAATTTATTTTTTTTATTTTTTACTGTGTTTATTGTTTTTATTTTTAAATGTTTTGTTTAATTTTATTTGAAACTGGCTGAATGCATTATATATATGAAAGTCCGTAAGAAAAAAAGAAGGTAGTGCGCGTGCTTTTGTTGTTGATTGCGTGTATGCGTATGTGTGTGAACGGGCTTAGGCAACTTTTTTTTTATTTAAAGCTAACACAACATCTATACATATAAATAAAACTGAAGTATCTGTTTGTAATTCCAAATAAACAGTTTTTCACTAAATGTATATTAAAGTATATACGGTACTTACATAAAAAAAAATCTCTGTCTGTCTGTTTGTTCCGGCTAATCTCTGAAACGGCTGGACCGATGTTAACAAGACTGTCACTGGCAGATAGCTGATGTTATAAGGAGTAACTTTTACACACGCGGGTGAAACCGCAGGGCACAGCTAGTATTTCCTAAATTCTACTTTCTGCCAACTGCAAAACAGTTCATCGGTAGATAACTCGCCCTTGCATTTTTAATATTCAGGATATATGCCTTAGGCATTAAGTCCGCCTTTTGTACATAAATGTGCAATAAAGTTATTTAAATAAATAAATAGGTAAATAAATAAAAATATAACTAGGTGGTGCGCGTGCTCATGCGCTTGTTTGCGTGCGTGCGTGCGTGCGTGCGCAGTGCGTACCTGCCGTAGGCGCGGAAGTAGGAGGGCGCGGCGCCGGTGGCGCGGGCCGCCTGCCACGCGAGCTGCTGCGCGGGCGGCGGCGGCGGCGGCAGCGGCACCACGCGCGACACGTCGCCCGCCTCCGCGTGCGTGCCTGCGGGCGACTAGGGTTGACGCTGCGTGCCACCAGAGACGGTAGCGAGGGATGTGTTCGTTAAAAACCAATAATAATAATAAAAATAATCCACTTCACCACACACAGATCTACTTGATCCCACACTAAGCTATAAGCTTGTGTCGTGGGAACCAAGCAAACGTGGTATACATATTGTGTGTGTATGCCCAGACTGGCAAATGTAATCCTGTGTTCATCACACAAAGTGCAGGTCCACCGGGAATCGAACCCGGAACCCCTTAATTAGCGGGTAGGCATAGTGGCCTACTGCGCCAATCGGGTCGATCACTTTATTTACTTAGCCTGGCTTTAAGTGATTCTATTGGTTCTTAACAAACACATGCCTAATGGCAAGTCGGGGGGTAAGTCGTAAGTTCGTGAAAACCGGGTCGGCGAATTCGTTATCTTTGAGCTATCGTTGGTTCATGGCGCTACTAGTAATTTGACTTGTTTGTATCGAATCGGTTGTTACGCGGAACCTGCTTTTTTTTTTTACCGATTTAAAAAAAGGCCCACTCACTGGTAGTGCCGTGAAGCGAGTCGAGTATGTCCTGAGCGGACTCGTAGTTCCTGAAAATGTGCAGGTCCACCGGTTTCCTGTCCGCCAGTAGCGCCAGTATCATCAGCTTAGGGTGCTTGATATCCGTCATCACGGTCTCCGTACCTGGAAGCAAAGGATAGAGATTATATAAAGAAGTGACACTCTTCGCCTCCCACCAATTTCATACCTCCTCATACCCCGCAAATATGACCTTGGTAAAGACCGAGAAAAGTTTGACACATGTAGAATCTACAACTACTATGTGACAAACTTTCCTCTGACAGCTGACAGTTACAGTCAGCTCGCTGTCAATCTTACGATACACAAACGTGTACTTGATATAAACCAGTCATCTTGTGGGAAAGTACTTGAATCCGTTCATTTGTATGGAGTGTCACCGGGCTGCTGGAAGTATGATTATTTTATTAATTTTGAGACCTATGAAGCTGAAGTCTGACAACTAGGGAAGTAGTTTATGTAAAATAGAAGTCAGCTAAGAAAGGATTTCAAGGAGTTGCCGCAGGAACTCGCAAATTAACACGGGAGAAGCATTTATTAGCAGGGAACCGCTAGTAGCATAAAATATTGAGAAAACAAAAACACTTATGACAATCGTTCAGAAGATTGCATAAAGGCATCAACGTAACGTTTTCATTCCCGAGAGAATACCTAAATGGGCATGTTGACTAATTTTTATTTTTTAGTCCGTCTTGTAGATTATTAAAAAATATTGGACACGTATTTTTTTCTTTTTTAACGTAATCAAAAAATAACGGCGATATATTGAGTTGAAATTTCGCGTAACGTCACTGTTCTGACAGTTTGTATGGCGGTTTAGCGGTTAATGACGTCACGACCCCCTCACCCTAAACTTTAATGGGCTTTATCTCTGTACATTTTAATTTATTTAAAAAAGCAAAAAAATACGTGTATATTGTTTTTTTATTTTCTAACTGACGGACTAATTAAAATTTTGATTTACAAAAGTAGTCCACACCCCCATTCCTTTGCGATCACCAACAGAATCGCATTTGAAGGCTTTTCTCAAAACCTTATCTTTTCATCTAAGAATCACGTTCAAGTAGTCCAATCCCGGGCGAAACAGCCAGGGTATAAATATCTGGAAAAAAAAAAAGCAAAGACATACCGAGACAATCTTTCAGTATAGTCTCGAGTGCCTCCGAGGGGTACGGCCGCGAGCCCACGAACGCGTACTCCTTCATCCTGAAGTACAGCTTCTGGCACTCCCTGAGCGACTTCTTGCAGGCGAGCGCGAGCGCGAGGATGCCGCCGGTGCTGGTGCCGGCGATCCAGTCGAAGCACTCCACTATGGGCAGCCCCGCCGCCTCCTCGAGGGCCAGCAGCGTCTGGATCAACACCAGCCCGCGGATACCGCCGCCGTCCAGGCAGAGGAGGCTGGAACATTGTTCTTATTATTCGAATAACAGTATAGAGACTAAGTACACAAGTTAATCCCTTATGAATATGCAGGTGAAACCGTGGGGAGAAGCTTTATTTGTTTGTAACGTTTTTGAAGCTACACGGCAAGTGTACACGTGGTTTCATGATGATCGGTTAGGTAGTTTAAGCGTGAAAGCATAATAAGCAGTCAAAAACTTAACCCACATCCGCATTTATAATAGTACCTACTGGCTGTTCCCCGAGGTTTCAATCGCAATAATTTCGGAGTTCCCGCAGGGATTCCGGGTTACAGTATAGCCTATGTTACTCAGGGACAATGCTGCCAACTCTACCACTTTAACAGTAGATATACTGTTTCCACAAGACAAGTGTGCGTGTCGGTGAGTGAGTGTGTGTGCATGTGTGTGTATTTGTGTGTGTGTGTGTGTGTGTGTGTGTGTGTGTGTGAGAGAGAGAGAGAGAGAGAGAGAGAGAGAGAAAGAGTTCGTGTGTGTGCGTGAGAGAGAGTTCGTGTGTATGTGAGTATTCGTGTGTGTGAGAGTGTGCGTGCGTGCGTGTGTGTATGTCAGAGTGTGTGCATGTGTGTCTGCGTGTGTCAGAGTGCGTGCGTGTGTGCGTGCGTGTGTACGTGTGTGTGTGTGTGCGGAGCGCTCACCGCGCCTGCTTGTGCGCGGCGTCGATGGAGGCGGCGCGCTCCATGGCCGCGTTGGCGAGCATGTGCGCGATCAGGTCGCGGCAGGCGGGGCGCGCGCCCGCCGGCGGCGGCACCCCGTTGAAGTCGCCGCGCGCCGCGCAGCCCGGCCCGCAGCCGGACGCCTCCGCGACGCATCTGCACGGTCAGCCAAACAATAGAGATCATACAAAGAAGCGACACTCTCCGCCTCCCACCAATTACATCATACCCCGATAGGAAATTTTACATAATATGTAGATTCTACATGTGACAATTGTTGTTGATTTCGGAATCCCTGCAGGATTTCTTTATATCAAGATGATAGTAAATGAAAGTATGTCCTATATTACTCGATAAATGCACTACTGCAGTCTCATGAATTTTGGTATTCCCGCAAGGGAATAAAAGTAATCTATAGGTCACCCCAAAATACTGTAATTTTTTATAGATGAAAGATACGGGGGGGTCACCAATGTAGGTATCGGAAGGTTATAATGCGCTAATCTTGTATGTGCGATCTTGAAAGGAAATGCTAGGTTTATATTAGGCACGTTTAATCCAAGTAATATAAAATACAGTAGCCTGAGTACCGTCGCGCCCCGGTGGTCAGAATGCACTGGTGCACCGGAGGGCGTGCACTGCACACAATCACGCTAGTCATGTGGCACGTCATGTGACACCCACAGATTCATAAAATCGATCAGTAGTTTTGAGTTTATCCATTAAAAACAAATATACATAAATCAAATGTTTTCTCTTCACAATATTAGTACATCAGTATAGACTAATCGATTCCTCACGTTTTCACGTTACTTTCGGAGTTCCCGTGGGAATAGTGGGATAAAAGGGACCCTATGTCACTCCGAAACACTTAAGCGAATCAGCGCTGGACAGCAATGTCACTGACCCTATACTAACTAGGTTAACAACTTACCTTTTTGCCCCGACCGCGTGCAACGTGTACAGTATCTTATCGGAGGTGCCGTCCGACATGTCCCTGGGCACCGCGTGCCTCGCCGTGCACCCCGACTTGTTCCTTGCTTCCAGGTTCGCTCCGAACACGATCAGCGCCTGCACTATGGGTATACTGGTCTGCGCGACGGCCAAGTGGAGCGGCGTGTTGCCGTCCTCGTCGCGCACGCCGAGGTCGGCGCCGCGCGAGAGGAGCGCCACCGCGCACTCCAAGCGGCCGCGCAGCACCATCACGTGCAGCGCGGTGCGCCCGTTGAAGTCGAGCGCGTTGATGTCGCAGTTGTAGTCGACGAGCGCCTCTATCACCTCCCTGGACGTGGCCCAGTGGAGCGGCGTGCCGCCGTTCTTCATGTCCTGCTGGTACAGCTTGGTGCGGTTGTCGCTGAGCAGGTCGCGGACGATGCCTGCGGTGGGCGGTACACGATACATTTATTAACCGCCGCACTCAGAGTCGACTTTAATGATTACTTAGTTAAGTATAGATTTTTAAAACCAAACTGCCGCAATCAGACATGTTTAATAAATTAATGTTAATTGGCATTTAACTAATTAAGTTACATCTCATTTAATGCCAATTAACATTAATTTATTGAACGTCTCTGATTGCGGCAGTTTTGTTTTAAAAATCTATACTTAGTTAAGTAATCATTAAAGTCGACTCTGAGTGCGGCCGTAAGTATTCTATTTAAGTACACAAAACAGATTAGTATAGATTAGATAGTCATTACAATTTTTGCTTAAGTTATAGTGTAATAGATACTATATTATGTTCAGACCACAAACCAGAGATATGCATACCTAGAAAGACAAAAAATATCGAGCAGAGTAGGTAGGCATAATACAATTTTAAATTCATTTCGATATTTAATGATCTCAGAAAAAGCAACATCGCCGTTTAACTAGCCGTGGCACGCGGTTTCACCCGCGTGAATTTCGGTATTCCGGCGGGAACTCCGTAAAATCCGTTCTTAGCTGACGGCGAAAGGAATATTCCTATCAAACAAGTCTCCAAAGATATCGTGATGAGTCAGTACATAGTTGGAAAAGTATAGACATAATAATAATAGATGTAGCCGAGGAGAGTACATAAAAAAGACAAATATACCTACCTACATAAATTATCTACTTACTTTTTAAAATTAATTACTTTTCGCGTGACATATACAACACAGACAGATGCAACAAGAATTGTTTATAGTGCTTTTGGTGTTGTGAACCAGTGTCTCAGTACCTTCTGCACATTATAGGGTACCTCTAGGGTTGCCAACTGTATTACAATATTTATAGTATTGTACTATAGTATTTTGACTCTGTGTACTATAATACTATTGAAGAAATATTATATAGTATGCAAAACTACAATAATATTCCTTACACATGCGGTTTTCTTTAGCCGTTTTTAAACTGTAGTTTACTATGTAGTTGGAGTGGAGAAATAGGCTTTTTTCAGTTAATAATAGTTTTTTGAAAATGGGGTATTCTAAGTTGGAATAGCAGACGGAATACAATAAAATATACTTTATTGCGCCACAGATTTTTTTCAATATTATTAATTTATACTATTATTATACAAAAAGCAAAAAGGAGGCAATTTTTTAAAGGCGGATTGTTAGTAATTAGTAAATAAATATTTTTTTGTCCAATTATATTTACAATATATGTACTTCTATACCTATCATATATCTTTTTATGTGGTACTTTATCCTTCAATATAATTTAACAAAGTAATGTAATAACTATGCTGGTCTATCTATCTATTTACTGTCTATTATCTACTTATTTTTATTTTAGGGGTTTTATTTCACTTATTTATTTATTTTTATCTTATTATTATTACTTTTCTCTTGGTTAAAATAGTAGTTGTACCTGTACCACCACCCACTCTATAGAAATTCTTATTCTTATTTATAGTTACGGTTGCCTGGAAGAAATTGCTCTTTAGCAATAAGGCCGCCCTTTGTTGCCTACTCTAGTTATTTTTTTATGTGTTTTATTATCATGGTAACAATAAAGTATATTTGATTTGATTTGATTTGATTGAAATAATGTGCATTATATTTAATGAATCAATTTACAAAGTTTGTAAAAAAAAATCATCAAAACAATTTTTATCCCTTGCTTGCGACGAGAGGCGTAGGTAGGTAGCGCTGGCAGTGGGCTTCTTTCAATGTACTATGTACTGAATATTATTTTTATATCAAGGACTGGAAAATACTACATGTATTATGTATATATATTTGCCCTGCAAAACATAGTTGGCAACCCCACGTACCTCAGTCGTACCTGGTATGCCGGTGCTGCGCGCGGCGGCTGTGAGGTTGACGTCCGCGCCCGCGAGCATCAGCGCGCGCACGCACTCGGGCGCGTTCGCGAGGCACGCCATGTGCAGCGGCGTGTGCCCGAGCCGGTTGTACACGTTGAGCGACGAAGCTGACCTGCTGGCCAACGCCTGCCGGGGCACAAGCTCGACCGATCACAACGAAGCATGGCGACGGATACAAACAAAAAAGGGGATGGCAAGGTGGTATAAAAATCAAAAATCTATTTACTCCTTCAAAAATAATAAGACACGTATAGGTATTTTGCTTTTTCAAGTTATTGAAAAAATACTTAGATAAAACACATTCAAGTGGGAGCTCGTGAGGTCATAACTACGTATAAAGTGTACTTAGGCGTGACGTCACGCGTAATTTAAAGTCAATGTATCCATAGGCGCATATAGGGGGGGGGGGATCATAGTCACGCCCGGTTTATGATTCCGCAACTTAATGCTTCCGCCCCCATTCTACAATCGTTAACGCAAAGAAAACCAAGTAACGAATCGTCATGTCACTTGGTCAACCAATCAAAACATTAGTTTTCACGTGGTCACACAAAACTAAAGTTTTGATTGATTGACCAGGGGGGATAAGATGCGCAGGTGACATGACGATTCATTACTTAAGTTTCGTTTTCTATTCCCTAAAGATTGTAAAATGTCAATTCGGCTAGGGGGGCTGGTTTGAGAAGACGATTACATACTATTTTATGAAATTGCACATAGTAAGGACAAGTCTTTTATTAGCATACATATACATAATAAATAAAAAACGTCATAGTAAAAGGATATCACGAAAGCGCAACCGTTTTTTCGTCAAATAAGTACGCTGTGTGCTCAAGAAACCGCGCGCGACCGCTGAAAGGTTAATCTACAAGGACTAAAAACTAAAATTTAGTCTATTGCAAAACATTGATCATTAAAAAGTTTCTGTGTATCATTCTGATTTCTGTAAAAGCAACAGCTACATAAAATATTGAAATACTTACATTAATGATTTCTTTATTGCTCGCCGCAGCGTAATGGAACACAGTGTTGCCATCATTGTCAATGGTCTCCAACGAGCAGTTCAGGGAGACAAGATTTTGTACCATGCGCACGTTGCACGTTTGTACTGCCACCTGCAACATATTGGACAGTTCTTTCGTTCAGATTTGTAATCTTAACAAAACCTGTTATTAAATTTAATTAGAGATCCAATCATACAAGTTTTACCTTTCATTAGAATACTCAATTTTAATAAATTTTTTTGACTTGTTTTCTGATTCTGACAATGACTAACTAGAATGTTGTAGAATAATGTGATGTAAACAAAGACATTCAAGAAAAAAAAAACATTAATGTATATCGTGATTACATGAAATGTGATATTGTTTTTTTAGATCTAAACTTGTAAATGCTCATCCTTGACCAAGTTACTTCCTTGATAGGTATTTAACTGTGTGTTTTTGATTCTTCAAAAAACTTCTTTTGTTATAAACATACAACATATAATATATTTATTTACGCCAACTTAATGCTTATTTAGGTACCTATATGAGACTTTTTGATGAGAGGATGATTTTGCTTTGATAAGTAGCATAAAAACTCTTGTGAAATTTGAGATCCTTAAACGATATAATTGAAAAAAAAGGGTTTTTTAAAATATGTTTGATATTGTTTAGTGATTAGTTTAAATAAAATTATACTAACCATTAAAGGTGTGGCTCCTGTCACAGGATCGATTTCGTCGATATGACGCTGGACATCAGCATCATTGAATAGTTCATTCAGCCCAAAATGGGCAGCTAAATGAGCTATTGTCCATGATTGGTGCTCAGACAGTGTGTTACAGAGTTTCTGCAGACTTGCTACTGTGCACTATGGTACATACACATTTGATTACATATAATTTTTATATTCTTCACCTAATCAATAATTTTTGTTTGGCATCGCAGCAAATACATAACAATCCCTTCTTATTAATTGTTAAGATTCCTGCATTTACTGTAACTTGTTGTGATGCCAAATAAAGATTATGTCTAAATATATCAATCTTTGGATACCATAGTAGGTACGTCATTAATTAAAGACAGTGGGGGTTAAGGAACTTATATTTGTTTCAAACATAAATTCAAGAATTATAGCTTACCTCTCTAGTTACTCTGATAAAAAGAGGTATTCTTTCTTTGTATACAATAAATTTCTCTTCTGCTGTCTCTCTGCTTTCTGAACGGAACAAGCTGTAGAAAAATATAATATTCAGTAATATGATCATTTCACCAATAAATTTCATTTTAAGATATTTTTTTACATGTTGTTCTAAGAGTTTCTTTTAGTTATTTCTAAGCTTGATTTAACGTTTTGCTATATTGACAGGTAAGAAATTATTTCATTAAACTCTAGAGTTAAGAACCTTAAGATGTACTAAGCTAACAGAACTAACCTATACATGTGATATAAACTTTCGGTAAATGGTTTGTTGAGAATTATTTCATAATATTTATCATTGGGGTTCTTAGAGTCTGGAGGGATTTTCGGTCCATACAGTAACATCGAATCTTCTCTATAATGTATTGGCCTTGAAATGTAGTTTTCCGAGCGCACTTCTAGCACTTTGGTCGGCGCTTCTTCTGTGCGTAGAAGCACCCGAAAAACTGAAAATAATAATAATAATAAAGTTGCGAGTAGCGCCACATATTGCAATTACGCTACAATCATTAATCACGATACAAATAACTTAAGAAATTAATAACATAACTTTTACATAATGTACTTACATGAATTTAGCATTTTTACTTTAAATAAATTACCTATTTATCTTCATATAATGATAGAATTAGAATCACACGATAATAACAATCAGAGAGAAGGTAATCACATAACAATCGCAGCAAGCGCCTTTGAAGTTTGATTTTGAATTGATTCATTGATTTTGATTGGGTTTTGACGGTTTTGACTCAGAACACAGAACAGTTTTGACTTTTGAGTTTTGACAGATCGACAGTCGACACAGGCGCGTTCCGTGGATTTCCACGAGTGCACTCGAGGACTCGAGCGCGCTCTCTACTCTCTACCCGTTCCGTGGCTTGGTGAAATTTTACTCTAACAGCTGAGTTTCACCCGTTCTGTGATTCATTTCAGAGTGCAGCAACCAAACAACCACCTCGGAAGCAAGTTAAGAAGTCGGAAGTCGTAAGAACTCCGATCGATTTGTCCTAGTCACAATAAGTGGACAACTTGATAATTGGATGTAAGACAGCCTTCACAATGTGAGTTGAGAGAAAACAAATGGCGCCTGAAATTTCAAATATTTTGAGGTTAAAAAAGCAACTCAATCGTTCCGTGGTTCGGTTGCAACTCAAACTAGTCAAAGGCTTTTGGGCTTGGCGGGATTTTTAGCGGAGTGGACGTCAGTTTTATTTTTTTGTTTTGCAAATTAGTTTATCGTGATTAATATTGTGTGAATATGGTGGATTTTGCATAATAGTGATGAACAGTGTGCGGAAACAGTGAAATAAGATGAAATAGGGCGTTCATCGGGAGGTTTTCGTTTTACTATACAATTTAAACAGTAAAAAGTATAGCTCGGTAAAGCTAACTTTATAGGAACGGCTTCGCAGTTTACTGAATAGACGACATACCTTACAGTGATCGCAGTTTCGACCCATACCCTTTGATCCAACAGAACCTAACCGAAGAGAAAAAAGATAAGTACATAGTAACATGATTCATGTTGACTGCATGATTGTTCCCGGTAAGTATGTACAAACGGTGTCCAGTGGGAAATTTTCAAATTTAAATAGTCGCTGGTCATTTCTTAGCGAGCCTAGACGCGTAGGAGGGGTGGCGTTTGCTACGCCATCTTTGCGGATTTGTCAATCACCATGAGTCATTGGTCAGAAGCGCATCGCGCATTTGCAGTGGAACAATACACTAAAGTCTAGTGAATCGTTGGTTTGAGTACGTCGTGCCTTCTGTTCCCACTTTGATATACGACGATTAAACGATGCTCCGAGCACGCAGCTCATCTGTTCATGAGCTCAGATTAACTATACATATGTCTAAAGAGGACAATGGTTAATGGTAAAGGGACAATGGTTAATAGGCCTTTATCAGAACTATCTTTATCAGAATTATAAATGTTTGTGACTACAACTCCCCTTTGTTCGTAAGAACTTCGATTAATTTCTTTTTCGAAGAATCCGGTTTTTGGCGCAAACTTTGACACTTCTTAAACAATACATAACTGTCAGAGTGAAAATTAACCTGCTTCGGAGACGGTTGTTTGGTTGCTGCACTCTGAGCCACGGAACAGGTGAACTACACTCTGACAGCTGTCAGAGTAAAATTTAACCAAGCCACAGACAGAACGGGTATCGAGCGCGCTCGAGTGCATTCGTGCGAATCCACGGAACGTGCCTCAGATGTCTGAATGATACGGAGCGTAGTGCGTACCAAGTTTGATGTGCGGAGCGCACCAAATTTATGCACCATTTTTAATATGCTCCCATCGATTTCTGAGATATAGACGCGATATTACACCTTGCAATAGGGTACTTGCATGAATTTTTTTTTCAGTCTATTTTAAAGATATATGGCCTACTTAAACAAAGCAAGAAAAAGAGCGTTTCAAAGTTCCTACTTTAGACTGTACCGCCGAAACGCAGAATGACGTCACCTGTTCAAAATTACGCCTTATTAATCTGTGATAGAAATGTCACTGTCGTATTGACAGGGTCATGTGACACTGACAGACAGATAACTTCAATATCCAAAAGCGAAATTAAGGTTGAACTGTCGATTTATTCCAAAAGGTCCAAGGTAAAGAATCGAAATGATCTTACCGATGCATTTTAATTAAAGTAAAAAACTTCAGAAAATGGAAACTATGCGTTGACTGTATGCACTTAGTTTCTTTTGCCTTCTCTGAAAGAGGTAAATGTATCCTAAAAAAATTAAAAGTGACGTCATGTGTCAAGCTTGGCTGTGATTGGTGTTTCGTTGCAACGTTCCGTTTCACAAAATTAAAAGTTGAATAATTTGGAAACTATTGAACTTTTTTTAGTAAGTCTTCCACGATAATTCTTTTCTATGGCTCTATTTTTGAAATATTGACTCAATTTCTTATTATAAATTTCATGCAAGTACCAAGACACCAATTTAGTGCTCTAAATCGGTCGGTGAGTCAGAGAGAGAGTGCGAGTGATCACACTACATTAAAATTTAACCTAGAGTAGTCGTTTTAAGGTACAATTTAGTGTAGTGTGATTACTCGCTCTCTCTCTCTCACTCACGGACCCTAAATTGTATCCGATTTAGAGCCCTAAATTGGTGCTCTGAAATTGCAAAGTGTAATAAGCGCATAATTTAGATTCTGTTCTGTACACCTTAGATTAACTAGACAGACATATGTCTTGTACACCAACAAACGGCTTAGGCCAGAAAGAAAAACTGAAATGCTTTATTTTTTTAATGATGGAGTGTAAAATTATACAAGTATAAAGTCTAATCGTGCAATCAATAGGTTAACTGAATATGAAAATGGATGATTATATTGGAACACTTTCAATACCCTGTCGAATCTAAAGAATATTTAACCAAGGAGACAGGCGCAAACGCAACATCAGTTAGAGGCGGGTTACAGAATACGCACACGATTAACACAAATATATCATTAATGAGTCGTGCTCTCGTGACTCGTCCTGTTAGTGGTCGGGATCGTCTTCCTCAAGTTAAATATGCTAAAGTGAAAATAAATTAGGTAAAGTAATATTATTACGGTGACGGTTTTTTAAAGCGAGTAATCCTAGTGTGACCATAAAAGGCGCCATAAAGAATATGATAGGTATAGTCAAATATATTTTATATTGTTTAATTTGCCTATTCCTTTACAAATCTAATCTTTGGCAATAAATCACTTTAAAAATAGACTAGAAAAAAGGTAGAAGTAGGTACTTGACAAAAATTATAAGGTGCCTGAAAAGAGAACAAAATATAGAACATAATGTTATAAGTACTTAAAATAAGTGCAAAGCATTATAATCAATGTCAGTAGTGGCAAATAATATACCTAGTAATATAGAAGGGAATTCTTAATTATGCTAAAAAAATAATATGGCAAGACAATATTAACTGTAGGTACTCTAAGCAGCATGACTCTGGTTGCTGTTGGACCCTGGAATATTGTCTGGGTTTGCAAGTGGGTCTAACTCTGCAAACAGTTTAAACCATGCTGCTTTTTCATTTCTCTTTGTTGTTGCTTTTTGCTTAGTGTCAGACTGCATCGGTGATCCTAAAGATTTGTCAGTATTTGGTCCCTGGTTCTCCAGTATCACTGATTTGTTGGTATCCTGAAAATATAAAAACTATGAATTTTTTTATAATTAATTTTCGGTGACTATTCAATAATGGTTTAAAAAAACTACTGCAATGTCAACTATTATCATATACATTAAGGTACATATTTACTTGTCACATAAAAATCCCCTGCCCCGAACAAAATATGATTGAGATGTACCTGAAGTAATTGTGAAGGCATAAATAAACCAAAACTGGATGATGCAGTATCATGACAGTCTAGAATCAGACCAACTAAGTCAGAGCTTATGCTGGTGTTGCCGCCAGTCATTGACAGTTCTGTGTCAATTAAATTGGTTGACGTTAAAACTGGCTTGTTTGTATCAGAAGATGAAAGTTGGTTGTCATTGTCCTTATTTGGTTGATCAGTGTTCAGTTCTTTGTTGTTTGCACTATTATCAAGCTTATCATCTTTGTAGTCATCCTGAAAATTGAGTATTTAATGTGTGTTACTAGTCATAATAATAATCTTTATTTCTTTCTTTAGGCTTACAAAAATTAGACTTAAATAATATATCCTACTTATATACTAATTGTTTACTTTATTTTTAAAGCTGGTACTTAAACTAGGAATACCCGTGCCATAAGTACCAGCAACCATCAATTAGAACTATATTATATAAATTTATATTTGCAAAGAGTGGCCTTCAAATCCTTAATTTAAGTGTTTCCCTGAGCCCAGCAGTACGGACAATAAAAGGATGATCGCAGATTATAGTATATGTGTATGTCACAGTCAATGTGATGTGTGAATTATTAATAACTAGCCGTAACCTGTGGTTTCACCCGCGGTAATTTCGGAGTTTCCATGGAAATTTCAGGATAAAAAGTACCCTATGTCACTCAGGAATAGCGTAGCTTCCTATAAGTGCAAGAATTTTCAAAATCGGTTTAGTAGATCCAGAGATAACCCCCTACAACATCACTAACTCACAAACTTTACCTATTTTTAATATTAGTATAGATTAGCAGGATTTGATAATTCACCTATAACTTGGTAAAAGTCTTTATCACTAGCTGTTCCCTGCGGTTTCGACCGTGTTAATTTCAGATTCCATGAGAATTCCAGGATATAAAAAGTAGCCAAAGTTACTCCTTTCAACATCAGCTATCTCCTAGTGAGTCCCGGTAAAATTGGTCCAGCCATTTCAGAGATTACTCAGAACAAAGAGACAGACAGACCGACAGACATATAGGTAGAGAAAAATTTTAAAAATAGATTTTTAAATGTTGGTACCGTCACAGATAATATAATAGTAGTAGTGTAATATACTTTCATATGCATTTAGTGAAAAGCTGTTAATTTGAATTACAAACAGATACTTCAATTTTATTTATATGTCTAGATATTAACTTTGCTAAGATACTGGTCAACTCCATAAATGAGACGCAAAGCACCCTGACATGTTACAAAGTTTAAGTTAGGTTTGTACTGGACTAATTTTTACAAAGTTAATGGATTCTCACAAACCAGAGCTCCTATTTCTGTGTGCAGATATAATAACAGCAATTAAAGTTATTTGAACAGGAGTATACGGCAGGAGAACACAGCAATTAAAGTTATTTGAATTTTTACAAAATGAGATTAACAGCCAGAATAGACATTAAAAAAAAAACAATTTGAGACCTTAAAAAACAGCATTTGATCTTTATCCTGTGTCACAGTTTCGGTTTGTTTAGTATCTCCTTCATCTAATTGGATGGACAGCTCCTTCAGAATACTGAATTCATACTGAGGAGCAATATTCATAGTGTCTGCAGTAGCTAGCAATGTTTGTGCTACCTTTGTGGCAAATGTAAGAAAAGAGTTTTGATAGTTTGATAGTACATGGGAGAACATATTGCACCGAGCTGCAGCGAGAAGGTCAATCTGAAAATAGGTTGTCAATTTATTTACAATAAATTTTTGGAAACCTTTAAATTCATCATTTGACACATTATATTAACACTGGTTATAAAATTAATAACAAAATCAATGCAAATATCCAATAACGAATATTATGTGTGAATCTATAGTATTCATAAAGTTTATTCCATTTTCATAAATGGATACCTACCCATTTAATTAAATTTATGTCAACTAACAAATTTATCACCAAACCATAAATTGTAATTGAATACTCATTAATTGAAGTGCACATCACAAATAATACCCAAATTTGACAGTGTCACTAGCTAGTTATGGATAATAAATCTGACTACTATACCAAGTATTGTGGGTTTGATCCATCACCCACACTGCATCATCGCCCTGAGTCTAAGTGTTTAGTGTGTAATCACAACAAAAAGTTTATATATCAGCTGTCAGGACAAATGCCAGTAAGTTTGGGACCATGGGGGGCTGTATGATAGTTTCAAAGGATTATTACTATTAATATACATTTGCATTACTACCGACCTTTTGTAATACGTCGAGTGTTAACTTATCAAACGACTTTTTGCTTTCGCGCACTTGCCGCTGCGCCTTGCGGAAGTTATCGAGGCCGCGGCCCGTGTCCGGGTCAAGCTGGGCGCTGGTCGACTTCATCCAGCTGAGCGCCGCGCGGTATTCGATGCGCGCTTTTTCCATCGCAGACACTGTTGCCCGCATATCACTGACAGCTCTGCCGCGAAACGTCTCCACTTCGTGGTACAGCCTCACCAAAGGCCCACGCACCGATAGACGCTGCTGACCAGAGTAAGATATCGCTTTACCAGCAGACACCATATGCTTGCCGGACGCGTCGGACCCCTTGCCAGCATCGCGCAAGAATTTACCCAAACAGTTCTCTTCTTGAGCCAAAATACACAGTCGCTCTTGGTATTGATCGAGCACACGTTGCAGTTGCAAACAGCTGTCCGATATAGATCGAAATAATTCCAATTTGGCATCCAATTCGGCGTCGGAAGCTACTATACATTCGTCTTCTTTATTACCAAACCTTTTTAAAACTGTCTTTTTTGTAACCCAATACTGATGTTGCATCATTTTTTCTGATTGATCTTGTTATAGTTGGCAAGAAGCAGTGAACATTATTTTACTGATTAACAAAAACGATTTCACGAAAACTACGTAGGTATCATCTTTAGACATAAGTCTAGTTAATTTGTGTATCACAGTAAGCAAAGATGCAAAGATCATATAATCACATCACAAATTAACTAGACATATACTCCCATACGTGAAATGTAATGACGCGAATTGTCAAAATTTTCGCCCATGCAATCATGGCGGATTCCCACACGAATAGTGCTGTTCTGCTTAATATATAATATAGCGAATGGTCGATTTATCGATATCGATAAAAAATCAGGAATACTACGGTTCTATAGTTTTTTTTATTTTATAGCTACAGAAAAAAGCACCTGTGATGGCTTAATTGCTGTCGGTTAAGTATATTTAATATTGAACTTAATGTACCTAAGCCATCATTGGTGCCTTTTTCAGCTGCCTCAAATAAAGAAAGTAGCTGGTTGGGAGTGAGGTACAACATTTATTTGAAAAAGGTATTTTTTTGTATTTATTGAAATACCGTTATGTGAAACGTGGTCAAGTAGACCACTGGACTAATACGGGTCACGGTTTTTCTTTCTGTGCGTAGGTACTAGGTGCGCAGCTGCTATTATCCAAAGGTTTGTTTTTGTCAACCGGTCACTCGATTACTGGAATAAATTAAAGAACACTAAATTCAAGAAAATAAAATCGAATGACAATGTAGCATAAACAAATCGTTACATTTACAATCATTATTGGCTAGCTGCAATTTCATGTACCCTGACTCCTGAGTAAGCAACTGATTCTTGCAGTAAATCAAGGGTCCAGTTCAGGGAGAACACTTGAACATACAACTTTGCCCATAGTTTTAAACTATTTCTATTATTATCAGAATTATCACATGGTCGCCCGGTAAAAACAGCAAGAATAAAAAATACTTACTTATTGACTTTGACTTATTTTTTCTAACTCAATTGCACTATTTTATTTTTATCTGCCTTCAACTGCTCTACTTTAATTGATCGAGTTGTTCGATTGCCAGAGACTATAGGGCGAGAAGACCGAATGCCACCATTTCAACGTGGACACAATCCATACATTTTTTCTGAAGTATGAAGTTGCGACAGCCTGACAGTAAGTATCAAATCAAATTGTTGTTTTTTATGTTCGCCCCTTCTGGGACAGGCGAGGGCTATTGAGCCATACAGCCAAGTATCAAATCAAAATCATTTCAAACAATTCTCTTTTTTTATTTTTTTTATATCCCCTTTCGGGATAGGCAAGGAATTCTATGTCCATACAGCCTCAATTTTTTTTTTTGGTAAAGTTTACCCCTTTCGGGGAAGGCAGAAGAAAACTTGTCCATTCTTCTTCTGAAGTTATTTACATCGAAAGCATTGGTGAGATGCATTTCATTGCTTTACCGGAACTTTTGGTAGCAAATCTTCCCAGTTGAACTATAATAGGACGTTCTGTGGGAAATTGTATAGTAAAACGAAAACCGCTTGACGAACGCCCTATTTCATATTTTCATCTCATTTCACTATTTTCGCACACTGTTCAGCACTAATGGATCACTGTTATGCAAAATCCACCATATTCACACAATATTAATCACGATAAACTAATTAGCAAGACAAAGAAATAAAACTGACGTCCACTCTGCTACAAATCCCGCCTAAAGTCCTCCTTACTATCTTAAATCTGCGAGTAGCAACTCCCATCAACCACCGCCTTTTTAACCGACTCCCAAAAAGGAGGAGGTTCTATGTTCGATGTTTTTTTTTTCTTTTTTTTTATGTATGTTCACCGATTACTCGAAGACCGTTGAACCGATTTGGGAAATTATTTTTTTGTTTGAAAGGGTATACTCCCAATTAGGTCCCATTGCCACCAAGTCGGGATCTGATGATGGGATCTTGGAGAAATCGAGGGAACTCTTCAAAACTTATAGGCACACCTATAGCGATTTGGAGATTTTTTATAGTAAATCGTTCATTTGCTTTTGGAAAGCAAAATTTGAAGAAGTAGAACTGATGATGAAGACCACAGATGGTCATCGGAACTACTCAACAATAATACGTATTTTACGGGTTCCGATTAGAGCGATTTCAAAAATTGATTTTTTATTTGAAAGGGGATACTCCCAAATTGATTCCATTGTCACCAAGCCGAGATCTGATGATGGGATCTTGGAGTAATCGAGGGAACTCTTCAAAAATTATAGGTACACCTATAGCGATTTTTGTATTTTTTTATAGTAAATCGTTTATTTGCTTTCGGATAGCAAAATTTGAAGAAGTAGAACTGATGATAAAGACTACAGAGGAACTACTCAATTCCACGGATATTTCACGGGTTTCGATTCGTTAACTTTAACATGGTTTCTAAACAATTTATGCTCGTCACAATGTGTATGGTGAAGTGGAACTGATGGTGATGTACTAGGCATCGGGAAAAGCAATATTTTGTAAAAGGTGATGAACAGTTGACATTAGGCTATTGTAATTTAGAGAAATTACTAATTAAGTCACTTAAAAGCGAGAAATAAACAAAATTTTAACAAAAAAATTAAAACTGACTTCCAAAAACAGAAAACTAAAAAGTTAAAAATAAAAAGCTAATAATAAATACTTTTGTATTTTTAGCAAGTACGCACTATAACCTCTCTTTATTATTGTGCTAACCAAGTCATACGCATTATAATCTCCACATTTTGTATGTTTAGCAAGTGTACGCGACGCGAGCTATTGTAAGCCTTGCGGCGTGCGCATGTTTCTGTCTGTCTCTCTCTCTCTTATAGAAAGCAAGCCAGATATTTTCGTTTCGTCTTTCTATTTCGCATTTTACTTCGTTCCTTCCGGGTGTCCCTTGACAACTCTCATTTTTTTTTTGTTATGGCGTCGCGTGGTTTCCTCAACCACCGCCTTGCTTGACAAAACGTAGGTAGTGAACGTAGACGGAGAATAGAATGGACAAGGTATTCGCGTATAGGGTAAGAGAAAGTGATATTCTTCCTATGCACACATGTAAGCTACCAGTATTGCCACTAAATAAATTATTTGCAATATCCAGGGAGTTTTAGCTTGTTTGGTGATGAAAAAGCTATTTTTGATGAGAAAAATGTATGTCACCTAAGCAGAGGCTGAAGCATTATAATGTAATGATTTCAAGTTATTATTGAGAAATACATAACTGTATAAGAGGTATTATATGTGTATCATTTGGGAGTCCAATCCCTTCTATCAGTTTTATTGGATAGATAGGTTGTTCGTATCGATTCCTGAAGGTGTCAAGGGGATTTATAATTTAAGCGGGGCAAGTGAAATGAAAACTATGTAGGTGCAAATAACGTTTTATTGGAACTTAAGTTCTTTAGAGCACGATACGGATAAGGCAAACCAGCTTATTTCTCGTCATGGCATCATAAAAGTTGCGCGCTTGGTTTATGGTTTTTGAAAGGATTATTATTGCTTGCTTATTGGTTCGCGCCAGCTGCTCTCATTGTCAGTAAGGTTAGTTTTTCAAAAGAAACTTCTTGGGAAATGCTTGAAACGAATCCTTGAATAGCTATTTGGTTTCCAATTTACACGACCAGTGCTTGCTATCCAGTTAATAAAAGTAACCGATTTAAAAGGAAATCTGAAAAAGACAAAAAAAATATAGAATACAAACTGTATTAACATGAAAAATTAAAAAATAATATGACGTGGACAATGTAGTCATCAGGCCCAATATTCTAAAATTTCCAAATCGAATCGAATATTAAATTGTTTATTTCATACACTACATAGTCAAGAGCATGCAAGCTTTTCAGCTTAGACTCACTTCGCACCAGTCTTACACAAGAAGGGTACGGTACACGTGATTCTCTTGACGGTCAAATTTAACTTATTCAATTCGATACCGAAGTTTTAAAATACAGCGTCTGAGAGATAGTTGATTAGAATCTTTCAGCATTTTGTCCGGAACGTTGAAAAGAAAAACAAATGATGGAAACGATTGGCACTTGGCACGAAACTTGGTCGAGATAATTTTGTTACACCTCATAGGTACCTACTAATATTATGAAAAATTGGGAAATAAATCTGGGTAAGCTAGCAACCTTTGTTGTAGTATAACCCGACATAATACGGAAAGCATGACATAAGTCTAGTTAATTTGTGGTAACGACATAGTCGCCATTATGGAATAAGGACTACGTAATTTGGCAAGATTATACATTAAAATAACAAGGCAAATTAATGTTGATTTTTTTGTTATATTTATAAGATTTATACCACAAAGCTGTTATTATGAACATATTTGCTATTTTGCACAAACAAAACACATTAACATGGAAGTAAATCATTACATACCGATGAAATGTTACATTCTCCGTTTTCCTTCCATTACGGCTCTTACAGCCTAAAATACAACATAACACTATGTCCACAACAAAAATATACACTTTAAACACGATATGAAAGTCTGTTTAGCTTTCAATAATTGAAAAAAACTACGTTTTTTATCAAAATAAACAAAGAGCAACGTAGATGTCTGCCTACAATTCAAATGTAGGCAGACAAAAATAAACGATACGCAAGAAAGAGACCGAAAACAATTGTTTCGTCCAGCTCGCACCTACATATTTAACATTCGCACTTTCTCACTCTTGTAATTATTATTATTTTAACAGCGCGTCCATTCTATTCTCCGTCCACGGTAGTGAATGTGTAGAGAAGGTGAACACAGTGAATAATAGTGATTATATTATCTTTGCCGTATTGTACAGCATGTATTTGTCATTTGATGTAGGTAATTAGGTATGTAAATGAATTCACTTTATTTCAACTTTCTACTGCAAATTGGACTTGGAATTATCAGATCGCGTTGACAAGACTCGACAATCGGGTACCTATGTTTCGTAATTAGTTAGTTATAAGTAAAGCACGTTGTGAGGTATGACGTCAATTTAGTATACTGCGAAGCCATTCCTTTATAGTTATTAGTTAGCTATACGTCTGGTAATAAATTAAAACGGAACGCAGTCCATCCATTATATTATTGTCATGAGTCATTCATGTCATTGTCATGATTTCCTCTCCTTCTTTAATGATGGCGTCTATTATTATGATTTGACAATGACAATGTTATACGCTGTCGATATCGACCGACGCGGTTGACCAATTATTGGTTTGAAGTTGATCACGTGATCAAAGCACTAAGAGCACCTTACCTTGAAAACGCCAGTGCTCACAGCACAAAATTTGCGACGATTATGACGTTATACTGCCTACCAGGATACTGCAGCAGAATACGAATTTCTCCTCAGTAAGAGCACTAGACCAGTGCTTTCAGTAATAACGGAACATACCCAATTTGGCGGGATTATTGCAGAAATGGACGTCAGTTTTATTTCTTTGTTTTATAAATTAGTTAATCCTAATTAATATTGAGTGAATGTGGTGGATTTTGCATAATAAAATACAAACAGACACAGTGAAATAAGATGAAATGGGGCGTCCGTTGGAAGGTTATCGTTTTACTATACAACGTCTTACTGTGAAGATTTGCTGCCAAAAGTTCCAGTGAAGTACCAAAATGCATCTCTGATCTCACCAATGCTTTTCGGTGTAAATAACTTTAGAAGAAGAAAAATCATTGGAATTGGCTGTATGGACTAAGTTTCCTTTGCCTTTCTTAAAAAGTGTTTACTTTACAAAAATATTTATGGGATACAAATGTCAATGTCAACGTCTGTTCGCTGTCCAGATGACGGATCCAGAGACCATCTCGGACGGATGAACGGATCGGATTCGGAAAATCGGAAATTCGGAATTCAGAATTCAGATTTCGCCTTTCGGATACTCAGATAATACCACCGGGATGCAGAATGGCCGCCGCATTTTGTGTTAATTGCACATGAATAAAATCGAATCGAGTATATGCTAGTATGCACAATTTCATTAGTTGAAAGTGTGTGATTATAATCACGAGTTCATTATGGACCCTGTAACAATGTATTGTGATAAAACTATACCTGGAGTGTCAACGTCCCAATCTACGAAGAATGTCAAAGAAGGTAAGTTTTGGTTGACACATATTTTTGGTATTATTGCTATTTTCCAGATATTGGTATGAGTTTGTAGTACTCTCGTATTATATTTCTATTTCACACGGTTATTTATTTTTATTCGTGGTCATGTTTCGAGTAGGTAAACGTAAAAACTAAAAAGTTAGGCAGTAGTTGTGAAGTCCAATCAGAGTAGCAGAGTATGTTTTCAAAACATTTTCGGTTGAGAATCTTCATAATCATGAAATCATCATTGTAGGTACCTACGTCATACATGTTACACTTTCCAATGTGTTAAAATACAGAATCCGATACAAATATACAGCTAAAGTATTCCCAAAGTTGTTTTTGTGTCTTTGGTGAAAGGTGAAGTACAAACGTTTGAGTTTTGTCTTGCTGAAATATATTTTTTTTAACCGACTTCACTGTTATAAAATACTAGCTGTTACCCTGCAATTTCACCCGCGGTAATTTCGGAGTTCCTGCAGAAATTCAGGGATGAGAAGCACCATGACACTCTGAAACACTGTAGCATTCTATTGGTAAAAGAATTTTAAAAGTTGGTACCTCCTTCAACATCACACTCACAATTCACAAACTCACAAACTTTACTTCATTATAATATTAGGATAGATTAACTAACATTTACTTTTTATATGCCTAAAAATATGTTTTTATATACCTTCTTACCTACATCTATTTATTTTCCAATGATTGAATTTTTCGACTTTTTGGATTGCATTGCAATGATAAATTATATTTAATAGGTATCTAAGGCTAAATTTGTTTTAAGACAATCACTTGTTCAGCTCTAAACTGGAAAAAATAATTTTTACTTTGCTGATCAGACTAGGTGTTCAGTTTGTCATTATTATTCTAGCTCACCGGGATTGTATCACAAATGTCTTAAAAACAAACTAATATCTTCTAATTCCAAAATGTATTATTTCCCTTCTATTAAAATCTAAATAAGATTTACTTACTAGCATTGCAAAACAAAGTGGGTCTGATCAAATACCTTGGTTTTAGTACTCGAATGAGTAATCAAATAATATGTGTTTTATTTTTAAGTCAACACTAACATTACAAAATAAAACAAATATACAAAATTATATTAATTGAAATATTTGTGATTTGTGTAAGCAGTATGCACCTTTGCCTCTTACTCAATAGTTTTTGTTCAAATGGTTTAATGATATTAAGGTCCGTATTCCAAAAGGTAACTCAAGTCATGAATCTTGTTTTAAAATTAATTTCAAGTAAAGCTTTAATTTTAGAACCTTACTTGAAATGAGATTCATCAATCACCAATCAGCTGACTTATTTCCTCGGATCACTTTTCGCTTGAGATTAGTTTTAAGCTCAAATCATAACTCAAGCGTACATCTTATTATTGAATGCATTTTAAGTCCTAATCACTTGAAAATAGTCTTGAGAAGAGATTTTGAACTCTGATTGGTTGAGTGGTCTTGACATGACAGACGTAAACAAAGATCAAATCTTTGCTTGATTATAGAGTAGTACTCAAGGGTCGTTCTAGAATAAGGAAATAACTCAGCTGATTGTTGATGGATGTTTCAAGTAAGGTTCTAAAATTAAAGCTTTACTTGAAATTAGTTTTAAAACTAGATTCATGACTTGAGTAACCTTTTGGAATATGGACCTAAAGCAAAAATATAAAATATAGCCTGACATTTATTGTGCAAGTGCTACTTTTGTTGTTGTTTCATCAATTGTTTTGATAGTAAATAGAATATGATTATGATGGATACAAATTGTAAACCATAGTGACCAACCATTAACAAAGTGAGTTAAGACTAAATTCAAAGTAGCTCTCCAGAGCACAGTTTAGTTGTAGGTCATTCCAGTGGGATGTAATATTTTTACTTCAATCAATCATTTTGTTTTATATTATAACTAACTGTCCCCCGCGATTTCATCCGCGGTAATTTCGGAGTTCCCGTGGAGGTTGCGGGAAAAAAGTACTCTATGTCCTTCAGTTCCCGAGGCAATTCCGGCATAAAACTATCCTATCTTTTAAGTTGGACCATATTATAAATGGTTGCAAAATTTTATCAAAATCCGTTCAGTAGTTTCGGAGTCCATCGCGGACAAACAATGTGACACGTGATTTATATATATTAGATAAGATTCTTTTTTTTAATTGTTATTGTAAAATATAACATCTCATTTCGTGAATAGTTAATTCCTGTGGTTTCACTTGCATTGTTTCAGAACTAAAAGTATCTTCAATGTTAAATCAACATTTATAAGCTATAAATAATGCTATGTTTCATATAAATATTATGTCTAGTAGTTATGTTTGCTAAACAAACCATTATTTTTCATAAATTATCAAAATTCATCCTATTGGTTATCCTTTAACTCCCTCTCTATTTTTAACTCTTTTACCACCACCTTTTACAGGTTATACTCATATAAATTGCCATGCATTTACATTTTCTTAATTAAGCTTTTAAATATTATGTCTTTGTTGGGAATTATACAATACTTTATCAAACCTAAAATATTAGGTTAGATGGTATTTTAAAGTTTATTTAAGTTTTGCAAGTACTAATATTTATTCTTCCTTCTTAATTTCTAGTAAGAATTTCTCGTTCTACTACATTTGGATTCATGATGAAATTATAATTTACATTAGTGTTGAAAATTGGTGTTGGAATGTCTGGAAGAAATTATAAATATTCCTGCCTAGTCATCAGGATTATTTATTAGAATTTGTTATCATAGTGAATTGACAAAGAGACCGGTATTTTGATTTTTGGAAGATCAACAGCAGTTTTTACGTTTTATGCACATAATAACTATCAGCAATAGTATGCTAATAATTAAAACCTAACATAGGTACTTACATCATGTATCATATTATATAAACAAAGTTATCAGTTTTAACAATTTTGCAGTTATTTCACTAGCATAGGTGGGTCAAGGTGAACATTCATGTTTGATTCGATTGTTGCGTGCCGTTATTTGGGCAGTGGAAGTAGGTAACTTTTGGTTTCCCAATTATTTCCAACGGTCGAAATTTATTTGTAACTTAATTAGCTATCGTAATTGCCAAATTATCGAATTATAGTTATTAACGACACATATTACGATGAAATGACATGAAATCAAGCAACTAGCTGTGCCTCGCGGTCTCACCAGCGCGCAATGTGAGTTTCGGAATTCGGAAAACAAACATCAGCAGTGGAAGTCGCGTCAAAATCAGTCCAACCGTTTCGGAGATTCACCCGAGTGAGTTTTGGAATTCCTGCAGGAACTCCACTTTTTTTATAAAAACCTTGCCCTGAAAATAAAGAAGACACAAAAAGAATTATCCAATTTGGTGTAGTCGTTTGGAAGTTATGCGCTTAGCAGCAACATATTTGGCGATTTATTTCTATTTAGAGCCAGCACACACTTTGCGACACGCGACAGCGACAGCTGACCGACTAGACGCGACGACAGGCTGGGGCCTACAATTTTCATATATTCTGTTCAAAGCTCCGCACACTTGGCGTTAGAGTCAGAGTCGCAACGACAAGCTGGAGTCGGAGCGCGCTCGTTCGTTCGCGTTGAAGTCGGGGCGAAAAGACGCAGAGGTGTCGATTGCGTCGACGACAAGTCGTTACGACAAGACGCAACGACATGACGCATAGTGTGCGCAGGCACTTATTCTTATATTTGACGGAAATCTACCCGTGAAACCCATGTGAAACCTCTAAACCTAAAATTCTTAACATTTTTTTAGGATTCTGTAGAATAATGGCAAAAAATAATAATATCTGTTCGTATGTTACAGACATTTTATTCTATAACTATTTGCATAATATATTTTGTATACGAAATTTAGCATTATTTAATTTAGCAAAAAATTTCAGCGTTTGATGTCTTGAATTTTAAGTCTATTAAGTGCGCTTCTTTAAGAGGTTTTAAAAAATATGTAACTTTCAAAAATGTTATCGCTAACCTTCAACTACAGGGATGGAAAAATCAAATAAGAACTTAAGATGCTAGAACTACTAGAATACTACTACAACTAGAATACTAAGTACTACTACCAGAATACTACTAATACAACTAGAATACTACTACTACTAAAATATTACTACTACTACTACTAGAATACTACTATTACTAAAATATTACTACTACTACTACTACAATACTACTACTACTAAAATATTACTACTACTACTACTAGAATACTACTACTACACTACTACTACCAATACATACAACTAGAATACTTTTAACGAAAATTAGTTAAATGAGATAGGTTGTGTTGTATGTCATTTGAAATCCTAACTACTATCCTTACATAACAAAGTCCTCCGCTGCGTCTGTCTGTTCGCGATAAACTCAAAAACTACCCAACGGATGATTCAAGATACGTATAGACTATTCTAGAATTTCCGCGGAAACTCCGAACTTACCGCGTGTGAAAACTCGGGGGACAGCTATAGTCTACTATATTATTATAAATGAGAATGTGATTTTTTTTGTTATCTACGCTTTTTTAAATAAATGGATCATCATGAAATTTCAGTTTTAATTGTGAACGTCTCCACTAGTCCACTACTGAACCCTTCACCATCATATTAAAACTGAACCAATTTAACTGCCTACCACTACGACAAGCAACAACAGTTTCGACGGACAAGTGGAGTTCGAAGTGGCTTTTTGCTTTGAAGTGATTAAAATTTCGGATATTTGCAATTCTGAAATTATTTCATAGTCGATCCTTAGTATTGTGAAGGGTGTAAAACGACTACATGAAACCGCAAAATCGGCTTTGGTGAGCCAACGAGTAGTTCTGAATTCTAAAGTGCTTAATAAATTTCAATATCAAACAACGGATGATCCCATGAAGGCTTCGAACCAAGATAAACAAAGACGAAAGACAAAGACGAACAGTACTGTGGCAGATTTGAAGGCAAGCGACTCGTAGGTAAAGGTAGATTTAGACAAAAGCAACAATAAAACCTAACAAAAGCTAAAGGAATGATGAGTATTCTAGAAAGTTTTTTTTTTACAGTAGTAACTAAATTCTTCGAGGGAGTTATAATAGTTCTGATTTACAGATACTATACTATACTTATACATAATATTTACCCCGGAATTGCCGCGGTATCTTTGAAATTAATGCGGGTGAAACCGCGAGGCGCACTTTTCACTTCTTTTAGATGTATGGGCTTCGCTACGTTTCTTACAAGGTTTTTCTGGCGAACTTGGCTTTCATCATGGACCAATTAAACATTTATTGGTCCATGCTTTCATTCACATTTATAATTTTGTTGGGATCTTCTGTTTTATGAATTTGGGGTTATAAATACATACGTTTCCCATTTCGAATTGCCGAGTGTGTAACTTATCTAACGTTTCGACGACAATGTGCTTGCCCTACTTCGTACTAACATTAAGTGCGTTCTCAGGTTAGTGGCCTATAATGTTGGCTCACCAAATGTCAGGGGTCGGCCTGTGTGCCTAGAGTTCGATAACAGATAGTAGAGCTTTACCGGTGGGGATAGCACATTGAATAGAATACGTACGCTGGTCGATAACTTAAGATTTTATGTCTCGGCTAGATTTTAAAATGAAATTGCACGTCTATATACGATCGCGATGTGCATTCTGTATATAATTGGATTGCTCTTTATAATTTAACGACTGAACTTTGAGAATTGTTGTTATGAACAACTAACTGTACCTGCGGTTTCACTCTAGTTGATTTTGGAGTTTTCGCGGAATTCCGGTACAAAAAGTATCCTGTATTTTTTCTGTAGTGCCTCTGACAACGTGTATCGGTTGAGTTGTGAAGGCGTGAAAGCGAAAAAATCAAACAAAAAACTTGCATTCGCATTCGTAATGGGTATAAGTCTTATTAGAGTGCGAGAAAGGGTTGCGGAGTTTTAGCGGCACGCACAGACAAACCACACTGACTTTTATACATATACATAAGTACGAAGTGTTCCCTGCGGTTTCACCTGTACTCGTGTTTATTTGAAAGTTCCCACGGGAACTTCCGAAATCCGTTCTTGATGACGTCTACGCCTCTCCTAGCCACAAATAAGTAACCAATCTGCCAGATTTCAGCTCCTGAGATCAAGAACAAGTACTTTTCGCACTTTCCTGTTTTAGTGACCTTTAAATTTTATGTATACAAATGTAGATAATAATAGATGTAGATAAAATGTAGACATAGCATTACATAAACGTTTACAATCAACTAGCTGTCCCCCGCGGTTTCACAAGCGGTATTTTCGGGGTTCCCGTGGATATTGCGGGATAAAAAGTACCCTGTGTCGCTCAGGACTACCGTAGCTTCCTATAAGTGAAAGAATTTTCTAAACTGGTTCAGTAGATCCAGAGATTACCCCCTACGACGTCGCAAACTTACAATTCACAAACCACCTCTTTATAATATTAGTATACTTAGATTGTTTACTGGTCAAATTGTGAATCTTGTCTGTACAATGCTTAATGTTACCAAAAAAGTGTTTAACGAATATAATGTTTAAAATCACACAAAATGCAAATCATTAAGTTTGTTTTAAATTTCATTTTGTTACTTTTGTATGCAATAAATATAAAACAATCAGTTTAATAATTTTTTTTCTGATATCGCAAGGCTATTGTATTTCAACTGTAGTTGCTGAAACAAACCCATTGATGGAGGAAATCGCTGCGAGGCTCCCCCCTAATTGCCCGCGAGTTTTGCGATCAATGAGTCTGACTCGCCCATAAGACAGTTATTCTCACGATAACGAGTGGATGATAATCTTTATGGGCGGCTTTACTCAGAGATGTAGATGTTTAGGCAAGCACTTTTGTTATTTCATTATGAATTCTCGACTCGTATTCTTTTTCTTAAGTGTATTATTTCGTCCTCAAACGTCAGGTGAGCTTCGAAACGTGGCATCTAAGCATTCAATGATGTGGAAACTTTGCGAACGTTTTGCCGCATGTAATATTCATTGAAAATACATAATATACGAGTGAATATATTGTTCGTTGAAGTTATGATATTCGCAATTCGCAATTGAGTATTGGTTACGTCGGTCGGTAGAGATACGTTAAGCATAAAGGTGTAGTTATTTGTGAGAGGTCGGGATTGTCGGGACGGGCCGCTAGTCTGCTGACACAGTTCCTGGCGCCGGCGCGGCGAGTCGTGGACCGCAGCCCGGATAGGACAGACGACACGCGGCCGCCCGCCCTCTAGAGCGTTCCCGCCTTACTGAGCTCCCGAGTGCGCTGCCGAACGATACGCGGAATAATATAATTTCCATTTAAGAATATCGAAAATATTCTTATAGTTTTTTTTAGCTACTGCCTATTGTGTCGGCATCGACGACTCAACAGGAAGTCAATAAGTATATTGTTAAAACGATTGTTTTCACATTTTCCGTGTAACGATTTGTTAAAAGTTCCTCGAGGTGACATAATAACATTAAAGGACAGTGGCATTAGCGATAAACTTAAAAGCCTTTGTGTCGAGATTGTATAGTGACTTAAAATATTTCGAAACCTACTTAAACTATTTCAATTAGTGTAAAATAAATACCATTTAGTTGTTTATTCGAAATTATAGTAGATAATATTGTAAGTTAAAGTTAATTTTTTTGTGCAAATAAAACACTCAAACTGTATTCCTTCGAGAGTTTCAAGGTCTACGAGTACGATGAAGACAGATCGTACAACGGACACAACGACGACTTTGACGCCTCCGGTAGAAGTAAGCCTATTTATTTTGTTTGCTTTCATAATTGATGCGAATTAATATAATTTTATTCACAAACTCAACTCTTCTACTCGTATCTTGTTTATGTGCCTAATATTTCGCGGCTCATTCAAATAAGATCTCGACTCTAATTTACAAGTTTGATCAATTTTTATTTTCGTTTATTAACGTAACTAGCCAAACTACCAGAGGTTTCCCCATTATCTATTATTGCCTCTTTATAATATTAGTATAGATATAAATGTACATAGGTACATGTTTATGGTAGGTACATATTTCACTCGTCTGAGTCCGTTTTGTGTAGTTGGGTACTTAATTCTTACTTAGGTTTTTACCTATATGATATCGAAAAAGGGATTAAAATTTCTGTAAAAGTACTTATACCATTAGTTTTGAAGTTAGTGTATGTGAATTGTGAGCTCTCCAATTTAAATAAAGTAAGGCATAAGAAGGCGAAACACCGGAAATAATTATTCATCAATTTCAGTATTGATTCCGAGAAAATCCGAAAAATATCAATATGTACAAGAATTGCTCACTTCAAGTAATATGTAATTTATGAGATAACTTGTTAATTCGTTTAAGATAATGTATTCGTAATGACGCATTATTCACATTATTATAGGTAATGTACGATCGATGACCGTTCGAAATTGACGATTGATTGTTCTTTTTCACACGATCGTCTGTACCTTGGATTGTCACCTGTCCAATTCCAAGTCCCATTGTCCCAGGACTTGAATAATAACATTGAAATAACTCAGATGGTGATATCAAAGAAGTTTAACTGGCGACTCTATTACATATTTTTATTTACACTGCGTCTGTGGAAATTAGAGATTATTAATTAGGAGATAGCATTTTAAGAAGAAAAAGAGATCTTGGTTTAGTTCAATCAATAAATAAAATCAATATGCTTTCTCCAAATATTTATAACCACAAGCTGTTCCCTGCGGTTTCACCTGCGTTAATTTCGGAGTTCCCGCGGGGGATCTGGGATATAAAATACCTTATGTCCTCCTCTGTACTCCTGGCAACGTGTATGCAAAATTTCATAATAATCGATTGAGTAGTTATAGCATGAAAGCGTAACAAACAAACAAACTCACTTACGCATTTATAACATTAGTTAGGTTGAATTACACATTTCAATCAAGAGCTATAGTGAATTCGAAGGAATAGCTTAGTTTTTAAAGCTCGTAATAATGTTTATTTACAAAGTTACTGCGTCCAATTGATTCTACCTCGTGCGACTTCCTCCTCACGTACAATTGTGATGCCTACTTTCAAATTCGCACCATTATCAGCTTCCTAATGACATGTTTTGTTACACCGTGTCTATATATAAGTACATATAATTATATTTACCAATGTCTCGATTGCTATATGACCTCGACGAACCGATTACGGAGAGTTGTCATTTTAAAATATCAGCTTTTGATTGTGGAATCATTTGCTATAATCTTCTCTCTTTGATTTATCAGGACAAAAAGCATCGTGGCTCTAATTTTCTATTCCGATTACACGGATATTTTCTGTTTATGTATTAGGAGAAATTCTGTATTTTATAAATTAATATTTGTTCTTCCCCCTGATTCTTTGATGCTTAATAAAGATATACATATCTATTAGGATCAAAATAATAATAATGATTGATTCTTGCTTCTCCGGGTCATGGCAGACTTGCTTGTTAAAAACGAAATGCAAGCTAAGCGATCATATTTTTTTAGACAATCCGCCAGCTGGTACCGATTTCGACGACCCGAGTTTTCGTTACAGAAACAAAAAAAAAAACACTAAAACAAACCATCTGATGTTAAAAGGCATAGTCCTTCAACATTCTTAGCTTTAGAAATTGATTCTTTAGATCTTGTCTTAATTGAACTAGAGACCTTACACATCAGTACAAATAAAGCTTAAATTATATTCGCTATTTGATAATAAATATGTTGATTTGCGAGTCTCAAATCTTTTTTGTTATCCTCATGCCGGTTCAAATTCACCGGAAAAGACCCGTGGTCCCATCTGGGTAGGCGTGCCCTTTATACCGACCGTGCCATATTCAGCTTAGCAGAAATGCCATGATTAAATTTAAAGAAAAAAGGAAACTACTTAACATTTCAAGTACCTTACCTACTCACCCAAACTCATATAACTAGAACTCTAATTCTTCCGTAAACGAGTTTTATATTTATAAAACTTCGGCTAAGTGAAACTAGTTCGATAAAACTATTTGCTAAAGATTAAAGTATTACATTATATATATATGTATACCATAAATCTTCTTTAGCTACCGAAAACTGACCGATTGCCGAGTTGACTCCACAATAGCTATCTAAACGTACGCAGTCCCTTTAAAACTGGCATACACAGCAAGCGAGCAAAACGTAATAATGTAGAGATAAGAGTAGGTGAACGGGCGTTGGCTTACTTAGTAGTCTGTCTGGTGTTCGTATTTCGTAGTCTGTAGTTCTGTGCTCAGTACGCTCCGGCGCTCCGACACGGCAAGACGACGCGGGCGCATCCAGAGAACTGAGCTTCACCATAACTAGGCCGCTCTCATGTGACAACTTTGGAGTTTCACTTGTTGTTTATAGCGGAAAAGAGCGCACAGTGTCATCTCCGCATTAGATCCCCCCTGACTGGTTGATATTGTTGCGATTGTACGCACGTCACCGATAGTTTGTGTATGTGTTCGCGAATATCAGCTCGAGTGTCGAAAAACTTAACTTGCAACCAGATTGCGTATATGGGAAATGTGATTAGTGACAAGTGTGTAACGGTATCGGTCGCGTTGTTTTGTTATATTGTCGGCGGATACATTCCGTTGAGAGGCATAACTGCATTTCTTGGTACACGATCCGTCGAAATTAAGTTTTGGTGAATGAGTCAGCTAACAGGCGTCGGTATCGTCAACTTGGTCAACGTGTTGCCGACAATTTCTGAAGGTGATTTACTATAGTTTTTTTCTTTTAAGATAATTCACTTTGTCACTCGTACGCAGGTCACGATAATTTACGTATAGTGACTCGAACGGGTTTGACTTAACTGGAAGGTGACTGGTGAGGCTTTGTTTATGACATTGCGCACAGCTGTGTTGAGCTGCACCTAATTATATTATCCATTTAACTTGACTGCTGTGGTATTCAAATAACTTTCTTAGTCAAAGAGTAGCTTCTTTTTAATACCTTTTAATTAGTTTGGTTTTTTATCACCTGCGTTCAGTATCTACCTGTTTTTTGTGATGTTGTCTTTTCTATGATATATGTACATAATAAATGATAATATAATTTATATGTCATATTAATTGACTTCAACTTATTCCTGATATTATTTTAATTTTCAATCTTCTCTTGACATGTCTTGAAATTCATTTATCAAAATTAATATTCACTTATGATTTTACTCTAAATATTTTTTAATAATTTGATTTAGATCGCCTTACCGATTGTCGGTTGTTACTTATTTATTTATTTATTTAAACTTTATGCACATCATAGTACAAAAGGCGGACTTAATGCCACAGTGGCATTCTCTGCCAGTCAACCTTCAGATAGTGTACTTATTGTCAAATGTCAACAGTATTCTAATACGAAAGGCAAAACTAACCTAACTGAATTTTCTGCGTCGTCGTAAAGTTGAAATAGCAGGTAAAAATTGTGGGCTTGGCGTGAATCTCTTTTCGAGGGTTTTAAAATCTCACGTCCTTGGTGGCATCCGGCGGTCTACTCTCCATGTTCGGATGGCGTTCCAAGGAGCAGGTGCGCCGTGCGGGCTATCGGCGACACGGGTCGACAACCGGCCGCGAACTATTGAATCCTTGCTCATAAATCCAATCAGGAGCTGTTACGTATCGCAGGAATGTCACTTTGCATATTATGCTAGCATAGATAATATCATAGGTATTCAGACTGGTAGTAGTAAGCCTATAAATTCTGGTTGCGCGTGCCGAATAGAAACCGGTCCGAGTTGAGGACTTTTTTATTCCCGTTGAGGCGCCTTTCCAGTGGTATTTTTCCTCACCGTTCTTTGAATTAAAAAAATCCGAAGTGGTTTATAGATAAATAATCCTAATATTATAAATGCGAATGTTAGTTTTTTGTTAAGCTTTTAAACTTTAACTTCACAACCGATCATCATAAAGTTTCGCAAACACGTTGTCAAGGATACAGAAAAAGACATAGGGTGCCTTTCGTCCAGAAAAAAGTACTTTTTTAGTTTTTGTGATGACGTTGTCAGATTTGTGTACATAGATGTAAGCTATGCTAGCTACATAATACATATAATACGTGCATGGATCTACGAATATTTTCAACTACCGGTACTTCGCCGTGCAAACGTGCAGACTTCATACGGAACGGAACGTTCAAACATGCAATTCTCAACAACCAGTTTTTTATCACATTAATCTAGCGAAACGAGATCCAGCGATATTAACCATGAGATAAAGAAAATATTGTTGCTAATTGCGGTGTATTCTTAATAATAGTTTACGAGGTATTCGTATTTCTGGCGAGTCCATGAAATTGGAAAAATCTCTCAATCTTTATACAGTGTTATTTTTTAATCTTATTTTCAATTATTTCTGACTGTGTAGCACTTGCCATAAGTTCGAAATGTTCAATTTTTTTTATGACAGCACTATTGGTCCAGTGGTTATCAGGTGTCGTGGGTTCGATTCCACGGCCATGGTAAACATGTGATGAATTTTTGTGTTTCCTGTAAGTCTGGGCGTTGAGTTCGTTTTACAACAAAAAAAAAGATATAATTATCCTAAATGTTATATTACTTGTTTGGTTAGACTTAATGGCGCTGCGTGATTCATTATCACGTTGACATTTCCAACCATTATTATTATTTGAAAAAAAAAATGAACCGCTTATCATTGACCCCAGTTTCCCGCAGGAATTCCAGGATATATTGCTGGTTATATCTACCTATAAGCCCTCCTCTGGAATCACTATATCTATTGGTGAAAATCGCATGAAAATCCGTTTAGTAGTTTTTGAGTTTATCGCGAACAGACAGACAGACAGACGCGGCGGAGGACTTTGTTTTATAATATTATGTAGGGAAGGTAAACAACTACCCTCTTAGCCAAGTTGACAATTTATAACCGTTATCGCCATAGAAAACTAAGAAACTTATCGTCATTTCACGTGATCACGAAAAATCATCGAATCATAAGTCCAATTTCTAAGATACGTTCCTTAGTTTTCTATGACGATTATTGATTGTCAAAATGGTTGAGAGGGATATTGTGTTCTCGCGTTCGATTTACAAGTCTCGGTTGAGTGGTCGCTGCGGTTGCGCGGGCGCTCCCGTGTACAATTATCATGATAGTCCTTGAGAGGCCGCCTCGCATTATTGCTTGTAATGACTGCCTGACGCATCCAAGACGTAGCACAACCAAGTTTACAGTAGCATGGCATAGCAGTTATTATAAAGCGATTTGGACAGTTTGTTTTACGGGCTTAACTCCTGCAAAACAAATATCATTTTATTCACAAAATAGTTATGGAATGTTTTATCTATAGTTTGTTTCAAATGAACATCAGCATTCGATAAGTTACGCTATACATATTTTTTATTATTATAACTCCTGCAAACAACTTTTTATGTTTATACTTTAAGAATCGTACCTTTTTATTAATATTTTATATACTACAACCTTCCCGTGTGTACATATTTTGTGTACTATTTGTGTGTGTGTGCGTGTGTCTCTCTCTGTGTGTGTGTGTGTGTGTGTGTGTGTGTGTGTGAGTGTGTGTGTTGTGTGTGTGAGTGTGTTTTAAAAGTAAGTTACTCCAAAGTATAAGAATCACAAAAATCAATGGTGTATTTTCAAAAATAAAATAAAAATGCGTAGGTACCTACTATAGGGAAACTGAGAAACTTTCCATTTTTGAAATCGTTTAAAAACTGTTGACAAATCCAACCCATAAAGTTTGCAATGCTGCCGCGGCCCTCGCAACGATAGTTCTGTGCGCCACGGCTTGGCTTTTGCAAGTGGGATTACATGTTGGGAGCCGGCTTTTATTCTGTAATGTCGGGACGATTGGAGTGGAATTAATAGAACGCTCGGATGGCTATACGCAACTACGCCAAATTCTGTACGCCTCGGCGATCCTGGGAGGCAATTCTCACACATTCGAAGTAGACTCGAACTCCAGATAAAGTTCGAATTCGAACCTTTAATCGAGATGAAGTCAAGTTGAGCCATTCTCGACATGTCGAAGTCGACATTTCTCGAATGAAAGCCGTTCGTTCGTTTTCGAATTGCTTCGAGTCGTCAGGAGCGGTCGAGACGTAAATTTCGAATTCGAATCTTCTTAAATGTCCAATAGCGCGAGCGGTGTCGTGCGTGACAGTTTCAGAAGTTGTTTTTGTTTTTTATTTTGACCCCTTCTGGGATAGGCAAGAGCTGTTGAGCCATACAGCCAAGTCATAGGTTACAGTTTCAGAAGTTTATTATGTATTAGTAAATATACTCTGTATTAAGGTGTTATGGTGGTAGTTAACTGCAACTTCATCGCTAAAAGTTCCGGTTAAGCATCGAAATGCATCTCAGCAACGCACTTAGATGATAATATAACTTCAGAAAAAAAATAACAAAAGAATCTTAGTCCACACAGCTAATTCAGTAGGTACGAACTAAGAATCCTTTGCCTTCCCCAAAAAGGGTAAAATCAAAAACAAATATTATGCTTCACGATCTATACTACGCACACTAATTTTAGCAAAATAAAAGTAAGATTTCTTTTTTTTGTAAGTACAATAATATATTATAAAATATGTTAGTTCTTGATGTAAGAGTATGTACACTATTTAAAAACTATAAAAAGCTGCTGCCGTTTTAGCTCCGGATGAATCGTGTAGAATGAAATGGATACGGCTTTCGAATAAGCTTTTACTGGAACATTTTGTACTATAAACTCGAAGTCTAGTTCGATTTTTGTTGATAATATGAGATACGATGAAGCAGGTTTGAGTATCGACATTTTGTGGTCGACATAGGGATCGAACAGCAAACTCGAGTTCGAGATTTTTTCGAAGCGAGAATTGGGTCCCTGGCTGCAACGCCAGCCCCCTTAGCCAAGTTGACATTCTATAAAATCGTTAACACATAGAAATGTAAGGACCGGAATCGTTATGTCACGTGGTCACGAAATACTGAACTTTTTATTGGACGATTTTACGTGTCCCCTTGATATGACGATTCGATTCTATGTGTTAAAGATTATAGAATGTCATTTTGGCTAAGGGGCAAGTGTCGTGGGTTCGATCTCCGCTTTAGGGTAAATGAATATTTGCATAATTACTCCGAGTCTAAGTCATACAATATAATTCATCTACATTGCAATGATTTATCTATACGTTTATAATAATAAGTATAAAATTATAATTACAGGCGAGTTTTTACACTAAAGTTATTAAAAAGGAAAATAATGTCACTGAAATTAATCCAAAACTATGATTTTTTACTTTTCCTGCCTGTCTGTCTATAGGTGTGTTTGTGCGCGCATCTAGAAAAAACTAAACTTGAACGAACTTAAAGACTTAACACAAAGGCTTTGTTTTATCGAAGTCGGTTGCCAGAAAGAGGAGTTATGACAAAAGTTTAAAGCACTTCCTTCGCAACTCATAGTTTGCACCTAAATAACTCGAATAACTCGAATTCTCATATTACAACCAAAAAAAATAAAAATGTTTCATTAAAGTATAAATTATTATCATTGTCAGGTATCCATTCCATTTTACTTCCCGGATTATCTAGTGAGAGACAATTAAATGTTATGTCACACTTAACAATAAATTCTGTAGAGCAAGAGAATTTTTAATTGCCTGCATATTCTTTCCTCAAAGCTAATTATATTATTATAATTTCACTTCGCTTTAACCACGACTATCTGGATTAATTACTAATATACCTACACACCGTTTCGCTTTCTTGCGTCTGCTTGAGAGTTTATGTTGTTGTAATAATTCATAGCTTTTTTATCATTATATTTTATTAAGCCTGCATTCTAGTAAATATTCACACCGATGTTTAAGGCAAGAGTAGTTAGTTTTGTTGCATCCGCGATTCTTTTCGTGTTTTTTAACCTTTCATATATTTTTTACTTCTTTTACCTTTAGTTTGCATTGATCGATATGAAATACTTTTTTTTAAATATTAAAAATGATTTCAATAGTTACTTCAAGCACGTCTTCTTTGTTTTGTACTTATAGATAAATGTGTTTGTATGTTATAAATTTTGTTGATTTACTGTTTTCAGATATTTCATTCTGTTTATATTATGTGACATAAGCAATTTTCTTATAGTGCCACCTGTTGTTCAGTAGATAACACTATATTTTATTCCAACAATAGTAGCAAGGAAAGCATCTCTTGTTGATATACTAGAGTTGCCAATTGTCCTGTTTCCCCAGGACATGTCCTGTTTTCTGGAGTTTCCTGGGGTGTTGTGGATAATTTTAAAGTCGTGGTCTGGGTTTTTAAAGCGTCCTGGTTTTAAAATTCACGCGCCATAACTGCTTCCAATCTTACATTTTATCGATGGGCTCGGTATAGTTTAACTGAATATACTTTCATAAACAATTGTAACTGCTGTTATTTGAATTTCATTAACTGCTGTTATTTGAATTTCATTAAACTTATAAACTATAAATTAGCTACTGCTCTAATACTAATTCTTCGTCCTGCTTTTAAGCCATAGTGTCTTGGTTTTCCACCTTGAAATCCTGGTTTTCTTTATTTGCGGATGGCAACCCTAGGATATACGAGATGGCGTCACAAAAAATAGTTTTTTTTTGTGTGAAATCCTTTTTTTACGTTAAAAAGTATTTTTTAAGAAAAGAATCCTTATAGATAATTAAGCAACACCTTATCTAATTACAAAATGAGTTTCAAATCGTTAGAACCGTTCTCGATAAGTACCTGAGCACACGTTAAAGTTATGAGATTTATGTAATAACGATTGTGTTGGTAAACAATTTTTATCTGTGATATAAACCATGCTTATTGCTTCCGTAGCGATTGGTACCAAAGTTGGAGTGACACAAATACACAATGCGTCGGGTTAGATTCGCATTTACATCACAATTGCTTTCATTGTGTGCAAAATGCAGGGTCACAGGTTTGAGGCCACTTGCCATAGATAGTTTATTTTGGATCATTCAAACTATTGTTTGTGGCATAAGCTATTAGTTACATATATCATATTTCTGTATCAACAAAACTATAGCTATTATACTTACGTTAAAGATGTTTTTGAATGATATTGGTCATTAAGTTTCCATCACACGATCCTAACTGTAAATGTTACAAAAATAGCGACAGAAGATATTCTGAATTCATGTTTCTAAAGGAAGCCGTTTATTTCTCGTACATAATTTTGCTAACAACCTTTGTTATAAACAATTATAATGTGATTATACTATAAAAAAGGAAGATGCTTATTATTCCACTGGCGGCTTCAGCGAAATACTGTGTACGGTCTTCCGTCCTATGTTATGGCTGTTGTTTCTGCCTTCTCAGTGCGGATGTTATGTGCTTGATGTAGCATTATGGCACGCGCTGTCGTCACACCATTGTATAGATTGTCGTCAGCTCTTTACCTTGCCCCTAATGGTTGCATGAATGACAGTTATTGTTTCAATGTGCCACACCATTATTCAATTACATACAGTAACTAATTTAACTCTATTAAAAATTAAATGACATGCATTCTTAGTTAAAATAACTTCCCTTCATCTTAAAAAATTTGTTTACCTACTTCGTAAGGCTCTTTACAACTATTATACTTAAGTATAAACACAATAAACCCACACTCGAAAATATTCCTTGTTTTACATTACATATTATTGTCACATGCATTCTTAGCTTTTCTGTCTTTTCGTCGTAAATTCTCTGTCAGCTTGTTAAGACTCTACTTCAATTACTTATAAAAAGTAATTACTCATATTTTAAATCTGAAAAATAATTGAATATACCCACATTTTATTTAAAGTGCATACGTGTATTTTGTTAATATTGACTATTGATAATAATAAAAGACTTTAAAGAGAAAAACACGTCCATAACTAAAATTTATTATGCTTTATGTGGACCTTGATTTGATAACGAAGATAAATATTACTACATATTATTATAAAACAAAGTCACTTCCCGCTCTCTGTCTGTTCCTATGTGTGTATGTGTGTGTATTTTCAAGCGGCTTTCACCTATAAAATAGAGAGGTCCATGAGAAAGGTTTATATCTATTTTTTATCCTGGAATTCCCGCGGGAACTCCAAAATTACCGCGGGTGAAACCGCGGTGGACAGCTAGTATTTTTATAAATATAAGATTTTATAAAAACACTGGTGAGTTTATGATTTGTATAAACAAAATCGGCCTAGCATATGTATTGTTAATCTCAGCAGTTCTCTTGTCCCAAAGCCAAGGTTATCTTCTCTTATAAACTCTGTATGCCTCACTTTTAAAGTTTAAACTAAATGCTCATACATTCTTGGTTTCGAGATTACTATTGGTTCGAAAAACAATTAATCGTCAATTGATAAATAAATGAATGAATGAGTGATAATTGTTTATGATTCATTAATTTATAAACGTGTAAGATAATATTAACACTTCCTATTAGGGGCAATGAATCATTGGATTGGAACAAGTCCGACCAATGTTGACGTAATCGTGATTGGTAGGAACGAATTTTTAGGTCCAGTTTATTTAAACGTTTCAAGGTCCAACGGTTTAGAGACGAATCAATAAACAAAATTTCGTTCGTCAATCGATGAATTTTTACTAGTACGAAGTATAATTTAAACTTAACACGTCGTTTTGTACAGTAACTACTCTAGATCAAGAATATCGCAGGAGTTCGTTCATGTTAACTGCCTACACAGTGAAATGTTTGTGTGAACTAAGTGTATAATCGAAACACATTCTTGGCTCGCGATCAAGAGCTCCTCCAATTACAAGTTGCATCAAAAAGCTCCCGGCGCCTACATTTGTCATCAACATAGAGCGTAACGTTGAAAAAATGTAACATTGGACGTTTATTTGTTTTATTATTAAGAACCCCGAAAGCATTACATTCTTGGTTGACATTTTTCATAATTTGCCGTGTCTTCGTGTTTGATTCTGTTTAAACTGTCTTTTTATAATATTAAACTTCTTTCCAAACGGCGTGTGATAATTTCTATGACAACTGCTGACCACTGCGCCTCCTTTGTCACTCATGCCTATAGCATAATACATAGTTTAAAATTTATTAGTTTTGCACTATTATAATTACTATCATTTATAAAGCAGTAGTGGATAAATAATAATAATAATAATTCACTTCACAACACACAGATCTACGTGATCCCACACTAAGCTAGTTGTACCTACCTAGATACCACTGAACCTTGCGATTTTTCTAAAAACTTACGGCCGCACTCAGAGTCGTTTTAATGATGATTTCATTTTAAGTAAAGATTTTAAAAACAAAACTGCCGCATTCAGAGACGTTCATTAAAATAATGTTAATTGGCAATTAACTAATTAAGTTAAAAGTCAAATGTCAACTAACATTAATTTAATGAACGTTTCTGAGTGCGGCAGTTTTGTTTTTAAAATCTTTACTTCAAATTAAGCAATCATTAAAACGACTTTGAGTGCGGCCGTTAGTGTTATTATAAGTTTCACATTTTGCGCACTCGTTCTTTTTTATTAACGTATAAATAGGCAACGTTGAAAGCTTGTATTTCAATGGCTTCCATTGAAAAAAAAAAACAATTGCTAAAGCCTCTAAAGCCTCTCTTGTATCTTTGACCGTACGTCAAGGCGAAGAGAATGCAACTCTTCCCGCTGCAGCGTATATATGCTAGTAATAGCTAGACATATATTGCAACCGTGTGCAGTGGGTGGAATGGCACGCGGGCCGCGGCGGCGAGGCGCGGCGCTGCGCGGGCGCACACCGGCGAGACGCTTGCGCCGCGGTGGTGGTGGCAAGGTCGATGGACGACTTTCGCACGTTCCACTCGTGACTCGGTTGCCGGTCGGTCGGTACAATTCTTTTGCAGAGACCTGCTTTTTTACTTTTCAGTACCTAGTAAGTTTATTTTAAAAATTAAGCACAGTTAATTTATATGCCAAAACTTTTCGTAGACTATGGATTACCCCAGTAAAATAATCTTTAGAATTGACCGTGAAAGGTATATAGTTTCTGAAATGAACGCTAACAATATGGTATAAACATAATAGGGGAATACAGAACCTGCCATTTTGGAAAGCCATACCGGCTTTGGCTACCGGCACTCGCTTCCAAGAGCGGGCACGCTGCGCTCAACCTTTACATACTTTTTTTCCACTATGTCCGTAAAAAATTCGCATGTATACGTACATAGTCAACGGTTTTGGATGTTCCTGAATCCTCATTGAACGCAAGCTTATTTACAAATCTTTTTAACCGACTTCCAAAAAGGAGGAGGTTCTATGTTCGATTGTATGTATGTTTTTTTTTATGTATGTTGACCGATTACTCGAAGACGGTTGGACCGATTTGGAAAATCCTTTTTTTGTTTGAAAGAGTATACTCCCAATTAGATTCCATTGCCACCAAGTCGGGATCTGATGATGGGATCTTGGAGAAATCGAGGGAAGTCTTCAAAAATTATAGGCACACCAATAGCGATTTGGGTATTTTTTATAATAAATCGTTCATTTGCTTTTGGAAAACAAAATTTGAAGAAGTGGAACTGATGATGAAGACCACATATGGTCATCGGAACTACTCAACAATAATACGTATTTCACGGGTTCCGATTGAAGCGATTTCGAAAATTCTTTTTTTTGTTTGAAAGGGGATACTCCCAAATTGATTCCATTGTCACCAAGTCGAGATCTGATGATGGGATCTTGGAGTAATCGAGGGAACTCTTCAAAAATTATGGGTACACCTATAGCGATTTTTGTATTTTTTTAAAGTAAATCGTTGATTTGCTTTCGGAAAGCAAAATTTGAAGAAGTGGAACTGATGATAAAGACTACAGATGGTCATCGAAACTACTCAATAATAGGTATTTCACGGATTCCGAATCGTTAACTTTAATATGGTTTCTAAACAATTTATGCCCGTCACAATGTATATGGTGAAGTGGAACTGATGGTGATGTACTAAGAGAACTCCTCAACAATTAACGTCCCTGCGTCGGGAAAAGCAATATTTTGTAAAAGGTGATGAGCAGTTGACGTAAAGCTATTGTAACTTAGAGAAATTACGAACTAAGTCACTTAAAAGCGAGAAATAAACAAAATTTTAACAAAAAAATTAAAACCGACTTCCAAAAACACCAAACTAAAAAGCTAAAAATAACAAAATACCTATTTAATCCAAAACACAAAAACATACGTAATATTATTATTGGTTTGTGCTACCACTGATCGGTATGAAGTCGGCGACAAGCCCGCTGGTGTCTGCTTGGGTTACGTGTATATTACGTATATTACGTGTTTTTGTGTTTTGGATTAAATCGGTATTTTGTTATTTTTAGCTTTTTATTTTTAGCTTTTTAGTTTGGTGTTTTTGGAAGTCGGTTTTAATTTTTTTGTTAAATTTTGTTTTCTTTCGTTCATTACAAAGTTCCTTACGTTCTTGCGTTATTATCTACTTATAAAAAGACATAAAGTTTTAAAGCCTTCTAATCTGTAAGTTGTTTAATTTTATCCTCGTCTTAATAAACGCTTATGAGTTAATAAACATTAAGGTTATGACGAACCTAGATTTTCGTCGTGCCATACAAAATTTTAATCTTTTGTCACACTTCCTGTCAAATAATTAGGGCATTTTTATAAAGTTTTTTTCATTGCAAATCGTGATCAAACTTTTTATTTTTGTAGCTTTTTATTCAGTAACTTATATATGTATAATTTTACATTTTGTTTACACAGTTTGTAAACAATTTTCTGCTCTAAAAAAATCTAGTTTATAAATCTTACAAATAGGTTCGGATTATTATACCTCATAACTGGTCCAAAGACCTTCGCATTAGTAACTCTGTGATACTTGTATTTTATTACCTTTAACCACTATCGTTGGTCTGATTGTTCTATCAAGGTAGGTAAGGTTGTGAGGTCGAACCACGTTGGGCGCCAATTGTAAGGTTCGCAAGTAGGTAGGTATATGACTTCGACTAGCTTCAATATGTAAATAAATAGATTTTGAAATAATAAAAATATAATTTATTTGATATTAATTAAATTTTAATGTGTATCTAGGAAATTCAGAATGGGAGTCCGTCAAAGTCAAGAAATATCAAAAATACATCAATTTTGAATTAAAAAAAAGAACGACAAGTACAAAAAGAATAGATTTTAAAAATTAAAAGCTATTAGAAATGAGGCAGGATATCATAACGAGTGGCATATAACCAAGTAAAAATAATAATTTCTCTCTCTCTCTTTCTCTCTGGTCGCTCCCTCATGACTGAGGATCATCGTCGATTGAGGATGCTGGTGCCGCGATGCGTCTCAAGATCTGTCTGCAACAGTGCCTGTCCATTGCCTCTCTGACAACCGAGCAGAACTTAGTCGAGGGTGGGTGATAATAAATGAATTTTATTGAACTGCAAACTATTGCGATGAAGTTGAGCGCGATACGATTTCCTTTGTTTGTTTGTTATGCTTTCACGCCTTAACTAAATTTAACCAATCAATATCAAATTTTTCTCACAAGTTAGGGTATATGGGATACTTCTATCCGGGAATTCCCGCGGGAACTCTGTAATTACCACAGGCAAATAACCGCTGAGTCTTTTCGTCGAGCACGATCTGCGAAACTTATACTAAATGGGAAGTGAAGTGAATGTAATATTAGTGCTCGGAATAGTTCGCCAGATCTGCGACACCGTCGTTGCTCAGCGTGGGCGTCGCGTCGGAATCGAGTTCACCGGACAATTCCGGCATCCGGAACTTATTTACGCGTGGCCCGAACTCATTAAAATTTATCACATATATAGGAGTAACATTAACTAGACAGCTTTGAGCTTTTGCTGGTGAACCGAATATAATAAAATAAAATAAAACACAAAGTAAGTATATTGTAAATAAAATGGTTTTACGTCAAGAATATCTGGAAGAAGAAATTAACCTCATCGTTTTGTAGCTATCCCTGCCAAAAAACTTCGACTTTGATAACGTTTACTATAATAATCATGATTGCTGACGTCATTACACAACGAAAATTGATCCCAAAACTCCTAAACTAAGAAGAGCTTGTACTTACTATAGGTACCAACCAGCCAACTAATAATATAATATTTTTTTTTGTGTATACATAATACATACTTATGATACATACTATACAATCAGACTCAGAGTAAACAAAAATGTTCATCACATAAGATACGTAAATGTTTAACTCCGTAGCGTTTCTTAATAGTATTATTTTTAAAATTTTAATCCAATTTTTAAGTGTTTCAATCGATCATATCTTATTTCACGCCACACAACAATCTTTATATTACCTACGCTATCAGTTTCCATTTTTATCCGACTTCCAAAAAGGAGGAGGTCACAACATTTTGATATTTTCTTTTCTATCTGTTAAGTACCCCGCTAATGAATGGGTACTTTTTGAGTAGCTTCCTATTCAGAGAGTTTCTTAATTTCCCAAGAAAAGTAATCGTTTAATATTTTAATATTTCTCCGTTTATCGATCGTCACGAAAACACAAATCAAAGTAGGTGTAAAATAAAAAAAGTTCTTGACAGCTTTATCTGTGTAATTAATTAAATACTTTTGCTTTCGTCATAGTCGTGTAATTAATTGATAACGAGTACCAAAACGATCAAGAATCAAGATACATATTATGAGTACGTTAAGAAACTCAAAGCGGTTGTAATATCATACATCTTCATTTTTGCTGATTGTTATAGGTAGGTAGTTGTATGTTGTATGAGTAAACATGTGTTATGTTGTTGTATAATACACCTTATATAACATCCTTACAAGTCGTTGGCCAGATTAGATAGCACTACGGACATTATGATACACAGCAGGTGGGTGTAGGTTTGTAGGTATATATTTTTATGTATATTTTGCCTTTTGTTTGTTTATGTAGGCTCTAGGGTTGTTAATTGTTCGGTGAGACGGCCCAACTGGTGACGAACTACATGGGACCTTATTTAATCGGTTTTAAGATAGAATATAGATCGAAACTGAATTATGTACACCTAACCTGCCAATATTCATCTGTGTGCATTTTCTTTCATTTGTTATGTAATATTCTAAGTTAACAATCTATACATATAGTTACACTCTTACCCATTTATTAATTTAGTACGTATTAGCTGATCTCCGCAGTTTCACCCGCATCACACATCTTTAGGGGGTTGGATTTTATAAAACTTAAATATTTGTTTCTTTTTTTATTTTGTCCCTCCCCACTAGGTAGGACTGGGTACCCCACCCCTACTTCCCCCTCTTTGTTTGTCCTTTTCCAAAATTCCCCTGCAAGGCAATCAGTAACAAACACCGAGTGATCTTTCTATGTTGATAATGACATTCCACGCGGAAAATAAAAAAATACTGGAGAAAAACGCAAATGCCGCTCAGAATAAAATGACTTAATCAATACGATTAACATAAAAAGTCCAAGTCGAAGATTTTTATTCAAAGTTTGCCTATGTGGCTGCGGTTGGGACTGCGACTGGCTATTCTTTGTGAAGTCAATAAAATTACAATAATAATGACAGCATCCATATAAAGTGTCCGCCCTTCACAGTTTCCTATTAGTATGGCCGGAGGAACAAACTGTGCTACAAAATCCCTAATAACAAGCTGTCTTTTAAATTTTAATCATTACTATCCTTACTACAGAATTCCGAAATTAACGCGAGTGAAATCGCAGAGAACAGCTAGTTATAAAATAAAGTTATAAATACAGGGTGTAAGGCATTATTATATAATTGATCGGATTAAAACATCATTATACGGGGTTTTGTAATTTTAATCGAGGGACTTATTCAAGCCTCCGATAAATCATGCTTAAATGTAACTTAATTTTTTTTTATAAATCACAGAGAAAACTTTAAATAAAAACGTGTGTTCATGCGGGTGAATGACTTATAGGAAGATACCTACCTTGTAGCAATTTATTGCTACGTACTACTTACAATAAAAGTATGACCGTGGCTATATTCAGTTTATGTGACATTAAATGCCTTTTTAACACCGTTTGCGGGCGGATTGACATCTAATCCTCCGTAGGTACTTGTGCCTTGCCTTGTGTGTTACCACAAATAAACATACTCAGCTCGCAACCGCTGGAAACATAGAAGCGCGACGTTAACGAAAAACCGCACTAATATAATGTTATTAATGTTACTCTAGTAACATACCCAAAGAACACAAGAACAAAGCGTCAATAACAAATGTGTCAGTAGACACATTCTTCTTCTTCTTCTTTAATAATGGCGTCTATAATTATAATTTGCCAATGACAATGTTTCTTAATAATAAAAATCTCTTCATCTACTTCTTCAATTATGGCGAAACGCCAATGACAATGTTAGATTGTTCCCCAAGTTAAAACATGGCTCTCTTGAAAGCCAGTTTCCTGTTCAGGGTCCAAAATAGAAGCTGAAAAGTGACTGAAATAACGAAGACAACGTGACACGCGTGTTCTTCTTCTTCTTCTTTAATAATGGCGTCTATAATTATAATTTGCCTATGACAACGTTTCTTAGCGATAAAAATTTCTTCATCTACTTCTTCAATTTCGGTACGGCTTTCACTCGTCAACAACCGTAGACACATTCGTAGCACCGTCTTTTTTAAAAGTTTAAGTCAAATTTGAAATACTTATTAGTTGTATGACAATGAATGCCTCTTGGGCATATCGTTCAGGAAAAAAATCTCTACTAACTGAAGGAGTTTGGAATATTTCTGGACATAAAAAGCATAATATGGCACATCCGACCAAAGTTTTTTTAAAAAGTAGTTTTAACTTTTAGTATTTTAGTGTTAAAAAGTAGTTTTGGTCTTTAACACTAAAACTACTTTTTGACACTAAAATACTAAAATTATTCTAGTATTTAAGTGTTAAAAAGTACCTAGTTTGGTTGGATGTTGAGATCCGACCATATGAATTTCTTGTCCAGATTTGTTGAAGCATTGTCAATAATTATTTATTTAATAACTTCACACTTTTTGCCGTTTTAAAATCAACTTTAAATATATAGCAATAATAACGTTTTACAGTACATACATCTTTTTCCACATTAAAGCCCTAACATGATGTAAACCTTTTTTAGGAGTAAAATTAATTAAATATAATTTTTTTTCCAGTTTTAACTTTGACCTTTTTTATAACCTTGTAGTTAAAACTTAGTATCATTTAAGAGAAAAAAAACGACTTTATAGAAAATGAATTGACATTAACATTAACTTTATAAAAATACTTTCACATATTTATTATGTACAATTTTTTAAATATTTCTCTCCGCGTCATAAATACCAAGTGTTAGGTTAGTCATATTACGATGACTCCTTTCTCGCAAAAAAAATGTGACTACATACATACCTACATAGTAATAATATTTTCTTCGTATGTGCCAATACATCACCATTATCGTCAGTTTCTTTTTGATAGTAATATGTTATCATCGTGGTGTATCATTACGTAGAATTCTTTTTATTTGTATAACCTATTATTATTAATCACTTATATACCTCAGCTATAAAATCTTAATATTTAAATCATTAATAATTGTAATTATCTCTTAAGAATCATCCTCCTAAAGTATTTTGAACAGTAGGTGAAAATTTGATACCATATAGGTATTATTAGGTAGGTACCACTGTTTGTTTTTTAATTGTTTGTTTTTATTGTGTTAAATAGATAATCTACCACTTGTATCTTTTTACTATAAACCAAATTTGTTTTTCTATAAAACTCTATGTGTCTTATTGCTTCCACTGGTTTAAAACAGTGAACAAAAGGATCTGCTATTTGAATAAATTGTATTTATGAATGATGTAAATTTTTAACCAATTATTATCATCTGACTTTATCGTTTACAGGAAATATGTCGAAAGAATACAGTGCCTTTTATTACATTTGACTTACCGTACTTGTAAAACATTGATTACAGCACATAAAACACCGATGTTCGAATCAAACAGTAATGTCAGCAGATCTTAAGAGCGTCTCATGCTTTCCCACACAAATAAAGAGAAGTTAAATGGACATAGATAAGCAATAGTGTGTTAACCCACACTGAAGAAATTTTGAGTAAATCGTGTTTTAGGAGTAGGAGCGCCATTTTGTGTCAACATTTTTTATATTCAATATTTAGTTACATATTTAAGCAATGTAATAAGGTAAATACATAATTAAAAAACGTTCCCTAACTCTCAATAAATGGTTCTGAACCAATAACTTAATTTTGTGGGTTAACATGTTATTGCTTATCTGCGTCCAAATATGGAATGCCCAAGACCAAATAAATATGTACCAGCGTATAAGAAAAACCTTTACCGGAATTAACTAATTCAATGTATAGTTAATCGCGTTTAGTTCAAATACTATAGTAAACAGTGTTAATTCAATTAAAAATTTAAAATTATTGGAATAAAATATATGTAGTAGCTATTGTTAATCCACTTTTACTAAAAACTACAAACAATTACCCTTATTTTCTAGCTTTTCATGTAAAACAATAATACTTCGTTGCGGTATTCCACGAATACTACAGGCTCAACCCCTGCGGTCTCAGCGAGGCGGCTCTGCGAAGCGCCCATTAATCTGACAAATGGTTCAATAACATTAATTGCATCATTTAATTTTCCGATGTTGTGTATTTATTATGAAAAGGTTGTGGACTAAAGCTGCCTTTGTTCGAACTGGAGTAAAGGGGATCGTCCACGGGGCACAATCTCGTTCGTCTCGCGTGACGCATAATAAAACATTCACCTTTAGCCGCGGTAGTTACTGGATTTATGTAACTACAACAACATTGTACGTACCGTTAGAAACTACGGTACGGTGCAAAGGATATAGTTATTAATATACATGATGTGTATCTACATAATAGGCTATTTGACTCCTTTTTTTGTCTTCTAAATTCTATTAAGTCCGTCAGTTAGATAATAAAAACATTATAGACACGTATATTTTGCTTATTTAGATTAATGAAAATATACTTGGATAAAGCGCATTAAAGTTTGGGAGTGGGGGCTCGTAACCTCATATGCAGGTAAAAACTGCACCTGCGACTGCAATTTCTGTATTCTCTTTGTTCCGAGATAAAAAGTGTCCTGTCAGTTGTCAGTCACTCAGGGATACTGTAGGATACTGTAGATAAGAATAACTTATGATAGAATCTTTATAACCGATCTAGTAGTTCCAGAGATTACACCTACATCCAAACCTACAAATATTCCATCTTTATTGTAGATAGAAGTGTCCCACGGTTTCACTCGCGTGAGATTCCCAAGTAAGGCAATTTATTCCTTTGGAGTTGAATGAATTTTTTTCATTTATTTACTCCTTAATATAACATCAGCTGATTAGTAGTGAAAGTCCCATCAAATTGGCCCAACCGTTTCGGAATTCCCACAGGAACTTCAAACTTATTTTATTCGGCTTCTCCTTACAAAAACAAACACAACGAAAAAGTAATTAGCGAAATTGGTCCAGTCGTTCACGCGTGATGCCGTGACCAAGGCAAATAGGGATTCATTTTTATATAATATGTATTTAGATGTCGTATATGTTATATTATATTATAATAATATTTTATTTTGTTCCTAATATCTATGTATATGATAAAATAACGCAAGTCACCGTGCATATTAATTGGGGCACGATACAATGGCGTGAGTGGCGTTAGTAATCATAATTTATTGGTATTGCGCCTGTCATTTGATGGGACGGACTGATGTGAGCGAGACCTGTAATTGATTATAGCTGAGTATTATCTCCATCCTCGTTAATATACACTCCACGACAATAAGGTAGTCTAATCAATCCAGTGACAGATCCTCACACATTTTTTTTTAACTGTATATATCCTTAAATCTCATTATTTTATGTTTTTCAATATTCCATCTGCAGTCGTAGTCTAAGGAAGGCACTCATTTATCGAAAATGGGCAAGAACTAAGAATCTGTTTTAAAAGATACATATTATAATCTCTAACTTGTCAATTTCATTTGTCCGTCCTTTATACAAAGTTTAAAATTTATTATGACTTAATTTAAATGGCTACTTTGAAAAGCTTCTGCAGCCAATAAACTAGTTTACCGATTTGCCATCTAGAATGTATATAAAATGTATATAAAAACTAATCAAATTATTTATGTTTTGTTCACAGGCGTGACGATGAGAGAAAAAAGGGGCGGCGCTATGAGTAAAATGCAAAAGCTTAGAAAGCGCCTGTCCCTTAGCTTCGGTAGACTATGTAAGTTTCAAAACTTTATAATATGATAAATAAGTCTTAGTCTTTTGGGATTTTGCATTTCACAAATGTCTATTTCCGAATTTTTTTATAACGAATTTTTGTTACGAATTTTTGTTCGTTAGCTTTGTATCTAATGAATAAAATTTTTGAAGCAATCTTTTTACTTGTTTCTATACTGCAACTGTAGTGATCAGAGCAATAGATTTGACGCATTGTGCGGTATTTGTAGGGCTTTGCTTTGCCGATATTCAGAACTCAGAGTAAACGATGCATGAGTCAAGTGTTTATATAAGCGTAGGCGCCACACTGTGATTAGAACATTATGCGAATAAATATTGCGCTGACAACACCCAACGCCTACGCCTCACTTGGATGTTTCGATTTTATGCGTTCGTACACAAAGTATAACTGCGGTAATTTATGTAGGTACATATGTGTGTGTTTATCAACTTGGTACATTGTACGGTCAGAAAAAACTTTGAACTTTTTTAAGTATGGGAGAAAAAAAGGTTTCATCCCATCTATTCAAAAAATTACGTTTTATTCGCATATAAGTGCACCTAAAGTAGTACGTTTAGGTTCTCTTCAAATTTCAATTAGTGCGACTAAAAGTTGTACTGAAATACATTTTAACCCGCTAAACAGCGGATAGTAATGAGTTTGGAATATGAAACTTATAATGTCTATCGCCAGAGACGACCAAGGAGGTTGAACGTCAAATACTGCACAAATTGTATGAATAAAGTACTGGCCGGTGAGACTCTCGCCTCAAACAAAAAAAAAATATTACAGCGATTTCTTGTTTCATTTTCTCATAGAGGAGAATGAAAAGTAGAGTGTACCACTCGGCATTAAAATTATTTTTTCCTCTGGCGATTTCCTTTGAATCCCTCTCTCCGTATTAGTTTTGAATATAAATTCAATGTACGGAATTGACCTCTGTACAGTTTTATTATAAGTATAGACAAATCAATATATTACAGCGATTTCTTGTTTCATTTTCTCATAGAGGAGAATGAAAAGTAGAGTGTACCACTCGGCATTAATAGTACATTGTTATCCTAGGGGTGAAAGTAACTTATTTAGTCCCGAGACGGGGTTTGGCGCCCGAGCGTAGCGAGGGCGCTAATAGATCGAGGGACTAAATAAGTCTTTCTCCCGAGGATAACACTGTGCTTTTCATTACGAATGCAAGGAAAGTCAAAATAAAAATAGGAATTAGCTAAAGAAAAAATGAGTGAAGATCGGATAGTCGCTTGACACTTTCCCACCTATTTCTTTTTCTTTGGCCGGCTAGCTATTCAGCCAGTATTTTTTATTTACATTGTGGCGACCTAAAAAAAATATTATCTTTAATTATTAAGTATTAATTAAAGAAAATAAAAAAATATAAATAGGAATTAGCTTAGGAAAAAGTGAGTGAATTTTATTTTAATTAATACCTACTTAAACTTTACGTTATTTCAATTTTACATCGCGCTGGCTGTATAGAAAGTTGAAACATGGTTCAATAGAAATGTAAAAATAGACCTAGTTTTTTTTTAATAATTTGACAGTTGTCAGTTGAAAGCGATTCTCCCTAGGGCTGAAAAGGGTTACTTTCAACCCGCTTCTCAGGCAACTTCAGACCTACTTTCCGAGTATGAGTAATGAAAAATTATTTTTTCCTCTGGCAATTTCCTTTGAATCCCTCTCTCCGTTCAGGATTCTATAAGAATCCCTCGCTGCGCTTCGGATTCTACTCTACAATCCTTCACTCCGGTCTGGATTCAAAATAACGCCCTCGCCCTAAAAATACCATTTTAATACCTTGTGATACAATCTCTTATTTGTGTTTTCCTAATGCTTAAGAAAGTTTGATCGAATTAATTTATTAATATTGCTGAATCATCGGTTACTGATTCCCCGTTAATTAAAGCGTTTGTTTGCGGTACACTCGAAGTTTCGAGGTGTTTTGTTTGTTAGTAATTAATTATACAGGATGTTTCGCGCATGAACCGGCAAAATTTTTGGGAAGTTCATTTTCACGTATAATAGACAGGGATTCTAGACGGTATTACGCCTTTTTACAACCGATATTTTATAATACATTTGATAATTTTTGTGCTGCGTTTTACAACGTTAAAATCCGTTCAACCGTTACCAATCATGCATCCGACACGAACGTATAAACACTCACAGCTTTTCCCATTTATCTTTATTAAGTATCAAAGATAAGTTAAGAATTGTGAGTTCAGTTATTTATTTATTTTTTGTCAAAGTAAACCAATGCGAACGGACGAGTGCGTTAACCTTTGAATTAATCGTTCATAAGAACATTATAAATAGGCGTGCAGTGTGGGTACTTGTATCGTCTCAGACGAGGATCGGTGTGTGTAGAAAGTGGGTCAGGTGAGTCATCGATTAGGAATCGTAATGATCGGTTATCATTCGTTATCAGTCATGGAACGGAGCACACTCATCGACGATTGAACTTTTTATGAGGCTGAATTTGATGATAACATGCGTGCCTTTTGTGTAAATAAAACCACCTTTAGATCTAATAAGGGAACATACTACGTGCACCGTTCAGGTTGGAAACTACATTTATGAATTACTACGTGAAAACTAAAAAATGGGTCACGTAGTATGGGTTCATTCCCTGAGTAGTTGTCAGCGGAATCGCCTGCGGTAATTTTAAATTTCCTCGTGAGTTTCAGAATTCCCGCAGGTATACTCCAAAGTAGCCTAATTTACTTCTAAAACCTTACCTGAACTACCAAAAATATTTCAAGATCAAAATTTGCCAAATCGGTCCAGCCACTCTCGAATTTTAGCGAGACAAACGAACAGCAATTTACTGGCCGTCCCCGCGGTTTCACTCGCGTTGATCTCGGGGTTCTTGCGGGAATTCTGTCGCTAAAGTGCCCTATGTCTGCCTCTGTACTCCTGACAACGTGTATGCAAAATTATAAGGTGATCGGCTAAATAGTCAAGCGTGAAAGCGCAACAAACAAACTCACTCTCGCATTTATAATATGTAGTAAGGATTTATTAAGGGAACCATACTATTATACAATGTCTTATCAAGATAAAAGTTCCTAAAACTTTTTAGCGTGAGGCGTGTTCAAAGAAACGGATAGACAAAAAGTGTTGTCTTATATTGTGTTTGTCTCTGTGTGCATCTTTTTGTGACTACTTCGCTTCGTAGCGTTTGAACGGATTTTCATGAAATTTGTTACATGTATAATTATGTATTTATTTAAGCTAGAATAAAACTTACATATTTTAACCCCGCAGAACCTATAAGTTCCCAAGGGAGCGAAATTTATGTAACTAAATGTAAATAGGTATTATTATATGTACCTAGTCAATTAATAAAATAACTAGTACAAATAAATAGTACCTACAAAATACACCATCAGTGCCACATTATAAAGACCAGTGCACACAGCAAAAGTTATTATTACTGTGCATAATTGAACAGTTAAAAATAACTTATACACCGCTATAAAACAAAGTGATCGATGTTTCCTTTAGACCCATCTATCTGGAAAGCAAAATGATAGATTGACGAAGCGTGCTATACATATTATGTACATACATAATTATAATATGTATGACTAGCTGTGCCCCGCGGTTTCACCCGCGTGAGTTTCGGAATTCCTGCATGAACTATTTTTTCCTAAAATAAAAGTAGTCTTAAGTTACATCTTATAACTCTCAGCTATCTCTGCCAGTGAAATTCCCGTTAAAATCGGTCCACCCATTTCAGAGATTAGCTAGACTGGCACAGACAAAAAATTAAAAAGTTGATTTTTTATGTAAAGTGCCGTAAAACGGAATTACAAACAGGCACTTCAATTTAATTTCTCTCTATAAATTTATGCAGTACCTACTCATGATATATTATGTACGGTCGACATGAGTCAATAAAGTCATTAAATTAGCGACGGTTGATGTGTGTTCCTGGAATGCTGATTGTGGACATTGAACTACCAGTCAGTATAATAGAGCACACCAAACGGCCCCTTATCTGCCACCGGCACGGATGTACTGTGCCTGTCAATCAAACTTCGGTAATAAACGGAGTGTACATAATATGTAGGTATACCGCTATGATGTACCTAGACCTAATAGGTACAATACCTATAGGGTACCTATACACCAGATCACAGATGGTGCATTTCTGTGCTCAATTCGAGGTGCGATGTTGGTACAAAATAATAATAACAATAAACTTTTTATTCAATTTAAAACAAATCACTGTTGTTCTTAATTTACACCCACCAAACTGCTGTGCAGTTTGTACTGCACAGCAAAGCTAGATCGGTTTGCTAGTTCGCTTTCAAATGTAGCCATAGCAAATCGTCCAGAAAGACCTTTCCTGGAATAGGAACTATAACGCATCTGAAAGCCGAAATTCTCCGAAATGTCATCTCCTGAAGTGTTCAACCTGTAGTGAACAATTGGAATAGAATTCTTGCATTTTCAAAACGATTCTAAATGATCGATGGTCGATGTATATGTAGGTATTTGGACGCCTGTTCAAGTAGCTATGTAACACTAAATACATATCACAATGCATACAAAAATAGTCGCCGTCCAAAGCGTATTAAATACGCGTCATAACATAATAATAGTCATAAGAGGCTAATAAATCTGAAAATAGAAGTGAAATGACGTTCCTGACACGTTTCCAAGTCATCGCCTGCATTTGTACTCAAAACGTGTATAGTAAGTTAACACCCAGGTGGAGACCATTTTCGTTTGTAACAAGTGATAATAATCGGTAGGCGGTTGCCATATTGAAAAAAGAAGAAGAAGAAGAAGTGATAATAATAGCGTCACCTGTACTACGGGTACAAAACAACTGATATACCTAATACTTATATTATGCATAGTTAGGATACATTTACGTGGTAATTTCGGGATAAAAAGTACCTACCCTATGTTACTTAGGACTGGCGTAGCTTCCTATAAGTGAAAGCATTTTCAAAATCGGTTCAGTAGACCCAGAGATTACCATCTACAACGTCACAAACTCACAGAATGAATTTACCTCTTTATAATATTAGTGTAAATAAAGTATATTTGTTAAAGTTTTACATGCACTCTGACCGCATTTAGATAAATGATCGTTTTAGAATGGTGCACTGTAAAGAATTGTAAAGCCTAAAATTGCTGAGTCAATAAATTAAATAAAGAGTTTAAAATATCTCACGTTCGATTCCAGACTTTCACACTGAGCTTCTACGTAACTGTATGTAGAGTCAGAATAAAAGAATTTATCTTTTTATTTCTGTTTGAGATACAGGACAGTTATGTTTAAGGCATTAACAGTAAAAATCGTTCGTGCTGATAATGATGAATATACTCTACAAACAAACTTACCTCTAACTGATCTTTTTGGCTCAATCAACTTTAATTTGTTGAACTTGCTATCTGCTAATATACATATGTATGTACATCAATCATTCGATGCGGGCATATTATTTTAATTACGTACAGCCTTCGTAGCCTTCGGCCAAGTATTACATAATTCTTGGAAACCTAATCGTTGTTTAATCACTCTAACTAAGAAGACTAGGTGTTGCTTGCGACTTCGTCCGCGTAGTGTTTTTAAGTACGCTGACATGACTGTCGCGCCCGTAATAATATCACAAGTGATTTTTTCTGTCCAAACTCATGAATCCCGATTCTGTGAATCGATCACGATGAAACAAAGTAGCCTGTATTTGTATTACTTAGGATAGTAGAGCTTTTGATGAGTTAAACAATTTTTCAATCAGTTTACCTACTGGAGATTTCCCCCTACTATAAACAAATATTAGTATACCAAGATAACTCCAAAAACTCTCAATTATGGATAATCTGGTATAAAGACTAAACAATCGGTCAACATCTTGTTTCCTGATCAATTGATATTAGAACAAAGCGGTCATAAGGAAGTAGGTACCAGGCGACCAGCAAAACAAGATCGACCTTCACACGTGATTCAGCTGCAGATATACTATAAATTACATACTTGTGCCCTTTTATGGAAGCTCTTGACGATTCCTCGTTGCATATTAGTCGTAAGAGCTATAATTACAATCTTAATTAGATTTTATTATGTTGTGGTTGAGTATGTATGGGCACACTAACTGAACTGTATGATGCGTTTTATGTTTATCGCCAACTTTTAGAAACTACTTTTTAGTCCGCCAGTCAGATAATAAAAAATAATTGATACGTATATTTTGCTTTTTCAAATATTAATGAAAATATACTTGGATAAGGCGCATTAAAGTTTATGAGTGGAGGCTCGTAACGTCATAATTATGCAGGTAAAAACTGTACCTGCTTGTGACGTCACGCGATTTTTCGACTCAACGTATCTCCCTTATTTTTTGCTTACGTAAAAAAGAAAAAAATATCTGTATTTGACGCCAGGGTATTGTATTTTATTGTATTTGGCGGTGACGGTCATTTTGCATGATATTTTTATTAATTACTTTTTCTATTACGTCATTAGTAGGTGTTAAAGCGCCTTAAGCAGAAGAATAGCAACCAGTAATATTTGCGAGGCACCTACCTACTATCGAGATTTATCAAAAATATAAATTGACCGTTGCGTCGATAATAAAAATTATTATCACTTCGGTTGCATACGTCCAGCGAAAGGACACGACCTTTCTTTGTTCCAAGTCTAAATTTCATACTACATTAGTAACCACATTAAAAACTTATACTAAATTACTTGAGTTTCATTATTTATGAAATTCCAATCTTGTGCGTAAACAGTAGGTACCTGATAAAATATAAAATACGTGTCTAATATTTTTTTATGAATCTACAAAAAGTTAATCAAATAGCCTATTAGCAGTGAAGTCTCGTCAAAATCGGTCCAACCGTTTCGGAGATTCACCCGCGTGAGTTTCGGAATTCTCGTAGAAACTAAACTTCTTTCATAAGAACTTTCTCCTTACACAACAAAAAAAAAAGAGTAAGTGAAATTGGTTACTCGTGATGCCGTGGCCCGTGACTGTTGTGTGCCGACGTGCCGGTAGTCAGAGAGGAGTGAAGACACAATTGATACAACAGACACAGGATTTTATATAGAGTTTATATTATGAACCAGATACTAGGTTATAATAACTACAATATAAAATATAGAATAACTTACGCGAGATCAACTTTATACGCGGGGGGTGTCACTATGACTCGTGTTGCGTGGTTGAAGGTGGGTAACTAACTGACTACTCCAAACTTCCCTCGCACTAAGCACGACTCTCAAAATAATGAACTACACATTTACAAAAAGGTCTTATAACAAAGGTACTGGAACGTTACATAAAAACAATAGAAACAAAACATCTTTCACTCCAAGGAGCGGTACAGCAAAGGGTGCTGCGTGCAGATGTTACTAACGATAGGTAATTAACTAGCTATTGCTGTTTGTGCTACACAATGAACCTTAATAAACCTTTGTTTCATCTAGGTCCTAAAACTGATAAAACCTTTTCTAAAAAAAATACAAGATTCATTCTGTAAAACCAATAACACAAAGTGAATGAAAACAATGAGAAGAAACTTAGATAATAGCTTAATGTTACCGAACGTGGGAACAATGACGCTTTACAGAATTGAAAAAGAAATATTTAAAGAAATGTTTACTAATAAAATTTAACATGGCAACAGACCCCACAGTACATTACAATCCTCCCCTTTTAGAGTGAAAACGAAAGTTTTCATCAATATCATTATTGTTACTTATACATTTAAAACATAATTATGCTTAATCATATCATACTAATCATCTTACTTTTCTAATAGTTACAATATCATAAAATCATTACATAAGACATCAAATTACAAAATACAAAACTGATAAAAACATTAAAACATTAATGTTGTATAAACTAACTAAACGCTTATTTGATTCCATTGTTAATAATTATGACACCTTCAATTGAGCTATTCTACTACTGCGTCTCAATGGTGTTGCTGTAGTAACAGTATCATTTAAACTTGAACTAGGGATATCACTCATTTCAATATCTACTCTTTCTGGACTATTGACTTTCAAAGTTACACAATTGGTTATCCTAGCACAACAAGTTTTACTATCTTCCAAGGCTAGCGTTCGTCCTCGTGACGTACAGAAAAATTTTCGTTTTAACAAATATTTACCAAGTCTATACAAAATGTAAAAACTTATTACCTTAATTACAGACATAAATATGTAAATAAAATAGTAATTACCAACGACCTTGTTAAATAGATTATTGTTTTGCATCTCATCAATAATACTGTTAATTTTATCTATCTTATGGCTTGCCACATTTAAATCTTCTAAATCTAGATGCACTCCATTCAATGGGATGAAATTTATTTTATGTTCAAATGTTTTATTTTTTAATTTCTTACAACATTCGTCGTTTGTTATATCAAAGTCTGGTAGTAATGATAAATGGTTAGAAGTTACATCACTATTTGAAGATTGTAAAATTACATTAGGTGTATAAAATTTACAATTTTTATCTAATTTTAATAAACCTGTATTCGAGATTTCGATATCATGTGGTTCTTCATTTTTACAATTAATTGTAGCTAAGATTCTTCTTGGAGTTACAAATAACCATTGATTTTTATTATACATATTAAACCATAATTCGTTTTGTATTGAAGTGATTCTAGTGTCACATGTTGAAGGTATTTGATAATTATTTCCTAATAAAAGATCAGTTTCACAGCTCGTCTTTGCATGTACAGAGTATAAAGGTTGACTTATCTTACAAATAAACTTATTATTAATTAACCTTTTGCATTCATTTATATTATCTAGCGAGGCATAATGAATCTTATTACTTGACAGTAATAAATATTTCTCCGTAGGTAAAATAAAAAGAAATGTATTATTTTTATTTAATATCGGAACAGGTACTAAGTTATATAAATCATACGTTTGCTGAGTTATCAAAGGTGTTTTAATTACGAATACTATATAAGCTGGCTGCGACTACTTGAAGAAGCGCAACTGCTAACAGCAAGATTTTGAAGTTCATCCTGAAACAAACGCATGTTTCAGTCGGTTTGTATGAACACGCATTTTCTTATTTTTCACTTGTAAAGTGACGTTAACTTTAGAATTGATTGCTATAATGTCGTAAGGACCTAACCAGTATTTTGCTAACTTTTTCGTCTTTCCTAACCGAACTTGTTCGTTGCTTAAATATACCTTATCTCCTATTTTAAATTCTATGTACCTAGATTTCTTGTCATATAATCTTTTATTTGTTTCCTTTGAATCAATAATATTTTTTCTAGCTAATTCACGCGATTTCCTTAATTTTAATAATAAATCATCTACATAATTATCGTAAGAATACTTGAATTCTGTTTCTTTAGTAATTGAACTAGGTAAACATGCTTTGAAACCAAATATAAGTTCAAATGGGGTATAACGTGTTGTACTATGCACGTTAGTATTGTATGAAAACATTGCGAAGTCTATCCAACGATCCCAATTATTTTGATCTTCGTTAACGTAATGTTTAAGATAGTCTGCTAGTGTACTATGACTTCTTTCTAAAGCTCCATTGGACTGAGGGTGATACGCACTTGTATTAATTTTCTTCATTTTAAATAATTTCGATATTTCTTTTATTAAATTTGACATAAAATCTGCACCTTGGTCTGTGAGTACTACTTCGGGTATACCAAATTTACAAATAAAATTTCTGACAAAACAGTCAGCTATTGTTTCCGCATCGTGTTTAAGTAATGGATATGCTTGTGAAAATTTAGTTAGATCGTCTTGCAAAGTCAAGATATATTTATTACCATTTTCTGTTAAGGGCAATGGACCTACAATGTCTAAACAAACTTTTTCAAACGCATTTGTTGCTGTAGTTGTTATTTCCATGGGTTGTTTAGTTTTCTTTCTATTTAATTTATTTTCTTGGCACGACTTACATTTTTTTATAAATTCAGCGATGTCTTGTTTCATGGTTTTCCAGTAGTAATTAGACTTAATTTTCTTATAAGTTTTATGAAATCCTGTATGACCTGAGATTGGGTTTGTGTGACACTCATCTAATATTTTTACGATATCTTCCTCTTTTGGAGTGACAACCGTATTGTGATAAACTTTAATTAATATTTTAGTATCCTTAAATAAAAATCTCAGTATAGTTCTAATTTTATGCCATTTTAAGTTGAGCAATGGTTTTAAGTTTTCCAAACAAAATTCTGTGATATTTTCTTTTATTAATCGGTCTCTTAAATTCTTTAAAACATTAAAAATATCTTCATAAGAAACTTTTTCCCAATTATTAACCCTAGTAAACGCGAAAAATGTTAATTTATTATTACTTCCTCTAGATGCTAATATATCATATAACTTGGCGTTCCGTGCTTTTAATTCTGATATACTATTTTCATATAGTTTTAATTGTTCCTCGTTAATGGGATCTAAATCGCATGATGTAAAAATTACTTTGTTACAGTTAGATGGGGGAATACCTCTATGTTCTTCTAAGTTTTTAGTTAGAATCGGGCGTCTTTTAATTTCTTCTAAGAAGGATGAGTAACTTTCGTGTTTTCTTGTTAAAATATTTATTTTCACCATATCATTCTCCGGCATAATACGACTCAATGCATCTGCGTTATTATTTAATTTTCCTTTTTTATATATTATCTTATAATCGTATTCTTCTAATAACAGTCTCCATCTGACCAATCTCGATCCTGGGTCTTTAACGTTAAATAGCCATTCCAGTGGCTTATGGTCTGTGACAATCGTAAACTGTCGACCATATAAATAGGGTCTGAAATGTTTAACTGACCAAACTATTGCTAGCAATTCTTTTTCTGTTGTTGAGTAATTAACTTCCGCTTTGTTTAGTGTTCTACTCGCGTAGGCTATAGGGAGATCGGAATCTGTACAGTTCTGTGATAAAACACTACCTACAGCGTAATTACTTGCATCAGTTGTTAGTATAAAAGGTTTGCTGAAATCCGGATATTGTAGAATGGGCTTTTGACATAATTTTAATTTTAATGTTTCAAATGAATCTTGTTGTAAACTAGTCCAAATAAAAGGTATGTCTTTCTTAAGAAGCTTTGTTAAGGGTTGTGTTAATTTGCTAAAGTTTCCGATAAATCTTCTATAGTAACCTGCCAAACCTAAGAAACTTTTAATATCTTTTTCATTTTTAGGTATAGGGAAATTCTTTACTGCTTCTATCTTTTTTGGGTCTGGTTCAACTCCATTTTGAGTGATTAAGTGTCCTAAATACATAACTTCTCTTTTTAAAAACTCGCACTTATCTGGTTGTAACTTTAATTTATTTTTCGATAGTCTTTCAAATATTTCTTTTAATTTATTATTGTGATCTTCTAATGAATTACCATAAACAACTATGTCATCTAAATAAACAAAACACTTTAAACCTTGTAAACCTACTAAAACATTATTCATTAACCTTTGAAAGGTACTTGGAGCATTCTTAAGACCGAATGGCATTCGCGTAAATTCGTAGTGACCTAACGGTACACTAAACGCTGTTTTAGCTTGATCTCTCGGGTGCATTTTAATTTGATGAAATCCAGATGCTAGATCTAATGTAGTAAAATATTTACTATGTCCTAACTGATCTAAAATATCATTTATTTGGGGCAAGGGATAAACATCTCCTATACTGTTGTCATTTAATTTTCTAAAATCTATCACGAGTCTCCATTTCTTTTTACCAGACGCATCTTCTTTTTTGGGGACAATCCATACTGGTGAGTTCCAGGGACTATTGGAAGGTTTAATAATGTTATCTTTTAATAATTTATTTACTTGGTCATGAACTTCTTCTTTTAGAGCTTCTGGGTATCTATACGATTTAGTGTTAATTGGACGTTCATTTTCAAGGGGTATCTCGTGCATGACAATATCTGTGGCGGTTAGACTATCGCCTTCTAAATGGAAAATATGATTATATTCTTTACATAATTTTACTAATGATTCTTTTTCTTCTTTGTTTAAATGGTCAATTCTCAATGTTTGTTCTATTTTGTCTAAACGACTACTATCGTAATTACAATTATTATTTTGTTTATCAACTTTCATTATTCTACTGTCGCTTTGGTCTTTGTTAGTTATAGACTCTAAATGGACCTTAATTTTGTTTATTTTTATCATCTCATCAGTGGTGTTTAAACAAGCTGTTAACGCATAACTATTATTTACCTTGACAATGCTGGGACATAGATAACAACCTTTTGTTATCTCTATTTTCTCGGGAATTATTCCTTCATTTAAATCTTTATTTATTATATTAACTGATATTATTTTTTCACATCTTGGCTCAATATAAATAAACTCATTTTCAATATTATTATTCTCACACATATTTTTCATTATATTATTTTCATTTATTTTTTCAATTTCAGTATTCTCACTATTATTTCCATTTCTCATACTTCTGGGGTTATTTATTATGCTTTCAGTTTTCATATTATCGAATAAAATATCATCACAGTATATCGCCTCATTATTATTACATTCTAAACTCGCAATTATATCATTATTCTTTTTTTCGTCTCTGTATATCATTTTTATAAGGGTACCTAATAATTCAATTTCTCCCTTTTGGAGATTAATAATAGCGTTCATCGTTTGGAGAAAGTCGCTACCAATTACTCCGTCGCTTTCGATAGGAAAGTTATCAGGTACTATCGAGACAGTATGAATAACCGTATTTGTTCCTATTTGAAATGAAACGCAAGTATACCCCGTTGTCTCCGTTGGCGACGCATCTTTATCTATTCCTCGTAATTTAAAAATCTTATCTTTATACACTAATGAGTTTTCGTTCAACGCGCTTTCTTTAATTAATGTTATTTCTGCTCCTGTATCTATTAAAAATGTGCTTATGTTATCGTTAAATTGTTTGGACATTAATTCAACATAAAGAGATATTTTTGTGTTTACTATCATAATTCGGCCTCCATCACAAAAGTCCTTGGGGCGGCCTACTTCCTTGGACTGTTGGGGTTTAAATTACCGCTCATATTTTCTCTATTATTATGTGAGTTTGCATAATTATTTGGATTATTCTGCGAAGGTGAATTCGTATTATTATTATACATTCTATTATGAGTAAATCTATTATTGCTGTTAGGGAATCGACTTCTATAATTATTATTGTTAGGTCTATAATTGCTTGCTGATGGACCATTATAATGATTAAATTGATTACTACGGCAATCTCGGCTATAATGTCCTTTTTTGTTACATTTAAAACATGTAATAACGTTATTATTAGGTTGAATAACTCGAATATTTGGGTTAAATCTGCACTGAAAGGCTAAATGTCCTATTTTATTACAATTAGTACATCTTTTAACGTGGGGAAAATGTCTTTGATTCATTTCCGCTCTAGACATTATTTCTTGTTCTTCAGAAATGGCGATTGATATAGCTTCCTCGAATGTGTTCGGTTTTTGGGACTTTAATAAAATGTGTAATTGTGGTATAAGACCACTAATAAAAATATTTAATGATTGGCTTTTTAAGAGATCTATATTGGCTTCGCGAGCCTCTTTACTGAGTTTGGGGTCTAACGATTTAATTAATTTAATATAGCAATTTTCGACTCTGTTTGAATAGTTTAAGACGGACTCGTTATGTCCTTGTCTACACGAATTTAGTTCCATCTGCCATTGTGCAAATGTTCTTTTTTCTGAATAATTTTCTAAAAGGTGAATTTTTAATTCCTCCCAATTATTAAACGACCTATTTAACAAAGTTGACCTAATGTTTCCTTCTATTTTAGATAATACTACAGATACGAAAGCTGAACTAAAAATTGGATTTATTAATGCGCTTGCGTTGTTACAATTATCGATGAAAACATGAAGATTGGATTTATTTCCGTCATATTTATTTAGCATACGCTCGGCGAGATTAATATCAATGAATGCATTTGGGGGCTTCGTTTCGTCTAAAGGCATCTTAATATAATATATTTTGTCTTTTTTCTAAATTATTATACCTATACGTAGAGTAAAAAAAATAATCACTTATTCACTTTATGAAGTATTCACTTACGTGGACTTTCTTTGGGGTATTCTTATAACACACAGTTGGCTGCTGGGGAGAAGGGGACGTTTTTCTGGTTGAGTTCCTTGAAGACCTGCCGGTGGTGCCTCGAAAGACACGATGATCTGCTGCTACTCTGATGTCTGCTGCTGTCTCTTTGCCTCTGCTTGGCTGCACTCTTCAGCACTTCTTTGTTAATACGTTGATCAGTTGTTTTGATATGTCTCGAGAGACGACTTACGAATAAGTTTTTTATCGAAATTTCTGAATTCTCGTACTAAGGCTATCACGCTGACGCGCTCGTTTGCCTTTTGTCTTGTGGATGATTTCAATCCACCAATCTCACTTCTGACACCAATTTGTTGTGTGCCGACGTGCCGGTAGTCAGAGAGGAGTGAAGACACAATTGATACAACAGACACAGGATTTTATATAGAGTTTATATTATGAACCAGATACTAGGTTATAATAACTACAATATAAAATATAGAATAACTTACGCGAGATCAACTTTATACGCGGGGGGTGTCACTATGACTCGTGTTGCGTGGTTGAAGGTGGGTAACTAACTGACTACTCCAAACTTCCCTCGCACTAAGCACGACTCTCAAAATAATGAACTACACATTTACAAAAAGGTCTTATAACAAAGGTACTGGAACGTTACATAAAAACAATAGAAACAAAACATCTTTCACTCCAAGGAGCGGTACAGCAAAGGGTGCTGCGTGCAGATGTTACTAACGATAGGTAATTAACTAGCTATTGCTGTTTGTGCTACACAATGAACCTTAATAAACCTTTGTTTCATCTAGGTCCTAAAACTGATAAAACCTTTTCTAAAAAAAATACAAGATTCATTCTGTAAAACCAATAACACAAAGTGAATGAAAACAATGAGAAGAAACTTAGATAATAGCTTAATGTTACCGAACGTGGGAACAATGACGCTTTACAGAATTGAAAAAGAAATATTTAAAGAAATGTTTACTAATAAAATTTAACATGGCAACAGACCCCACAGTACATTACATGACCAAGGGGAATAGGGATTCTTTTTTTATGTTATACAATATACATATTATGTATAGATTGCGGAAAACTAAGCTAAGGATCCCGGGTATAAGGAGGATTACATAATATTTTTTCATTGTCACTTTGAATTATATTGTTATTGACTGGGTGTTAAACTATATACTTACAGAGGCGCCCCTTATAATGAACCATTCCTCTTAATATATGAAAATATACACGAAAATCGCTGTCTTCCGGCGCATGTCATGGGGTTCAACATCTCCATTATCTGGCCGTTGATTGATAGCTGACTTCCGCGAGGTCGTAAATAATATAGTTACTTGCTCCAATTACCCTACGAGGCTAACATGACGTGATGCCTCGTCAGTAGACAAACATCTGATACAGCTCTTTGATAGTTCCTTCTGACTAGACTCGGTGTCATTTTACAATAGTTTCTGGAATATGTAATGTGTTTCCTTCCTCACTCGCTCTGTGAGTCTTTCAGTTGCTTTGTCGACGTGTTATGAGGGTGTAAGAGTTCGTATGAGTTTTATTTAAAGTACAAAAATATTTTTCATTACTCATACTCGGAAAGTAGGTCTGAAGTTGCCTGAAAAGCGGGTTGAAAGTAACCCTTTTCAGCCCTAGGGAGAATCGCTTTCAACTGACAACTGTCAAATTATTAAAAAAAAACTAGGTCTATTTTCACATTTCTATTGAACCATGTTTCAACTTTCTATACAGCCAGCGCGAAGTAAAATTGAAATAACCTAAAGTTTAAGTAGGTATTAATTAAAATAAAATTCACTCACTTTTTCTTAAGCTAATTCCTATTTATATTTTTTATTTTCTTTAATTAATACTTAATAATTAAAGAAAATATTTTTTTTAGGTCGCCACAATGTAAATAAAAAATACTGGCTGAATAGCTAGCCGGCCAAAGAAAAAGAAATAGGTGGGAAAGTGTCAAGCGACTATCCGATCTTCACTCATTTTTTCTTTAGCTAATTCCTATTTTTATTTTGACTTTCCTTGCATTCGTAATGAAAAGCACAGTGTTACCCTCGGGAGAAAGTAACTTATTTAGTGCCTCGAACTATTGGCGCCCTCGCTACGCTCGGGCGCCAAACCCCGTCTCGGCACTAAATGAGTTACTTTCACCCCTTGGATAACAATGTACTATTTCATTACTCATGCTCGGAAAGTAGGTCTGAAGTTGCCTGAGAAGCGGGTTGAAAGTAGCCCTTTTCAGCCCTAGGGAGAATCGCTTTCAACTGACAACTGTCAAATTATTAAAAAAAACTAGGTCTATTTTCACATTTCTATTGAACCATGTTTCAACTTTCTATACAGCCAGCGCGATGTAAAATTGAAATAACGTAAAGTTTAAGTAGGTATTAATTAAAATAAAATTCACTCACTTTTTCTTAAGCTAATTCCTATTTATATTTTTTATTTTCTTTAATTAATACTTAATAATTAAAGAAAATATTTTTTTTAGGTCGCCACAATGTAAATAAAAAATACTGGCTGAATAGCTAGCCGGCCAAAGAAAAAGAAATAGGTGGGAAAGTGTCAAGCGACTATCCGATCTTCACTCATTTTTTCTTTAGCTAATTCCTATTTTTATTTTGACTTTCCTTGCATTCGTAATGAAAAGCACAGTGTTACCCTCGGGAGAAAGTAACTTATTTAGTGCCTCGAACTATTAGCGCCCTCGCTACGCTCGGGCGCCAAACCCCGTCTCGGCACTAAATGAGTTACTTTCACCCCTTGGATAACAATGTACTATTATTGATTCTGGCTACAAAAAATTATGAATTGTTTTATTGTGTACACTTGGAGCACATGTAGCTACAACATGCGGGCGCGTTGAATCATTGGACCGCGCAGGAATGTACTATTGTTCGCGCCCCTGTCAACAATGAACCAGTTAGGACCGGCCTCTATGGACCCGCCACATTGTCTTCTATTTATGTATAGTATAAATTATACTATACATAAATACTTTTATACTGTATAATACAAAAACTTATAATAATATAAAACTCCACGATCTACTAACTTTACTACATTTTATTAAATTCGATTTTTACAGCTTTATATAGCGTTTAGCGTTTAACGGATTTCTTTGATAAAATTTCGTTGGATAAATAAAATAGGGAGTTCTTTATAATATCTACGGGCGAAATCAATAAATGTACAATATTACAATATAAGAGACTAAGAGAGAAAAATAGATTCTTCTAAAATAAACCTCATTATTTCTAGTAAAACTAAGAGAAATCCCGTTATAGTAGGTATGGACATTAAGGTTTGTAGTTTTTTCAAGCTTCCAAATGTTGTGGTCCGAGTTACGTGACGCGTACACTTTTGTGAACGGACCTGTTATTACGGGTAACACAGATTGCACTTATATGTTGTCACTAATATTACCTTTTATGATGTTCGATGCCCTCTCGAGAGTGCTTTTATTGCTTCAATTGTCTGTTGCTCCACTGTCAGCTTCATTATATAAGCGTCTTGGCATATTGTTGTGGGTGCTGGTTCGTTGCTCTCGCATCGGCGACATTAATCAATTAATGACCCTATCAAAGTTATTCTTAGCGTGTGATATTAAATACCATTTGCAGCTCTACTTTTGTTGTTTGAATATATTTGTTGTTTGAGTATTCTTCCTTACAATTCACATTTTTTGTTAAAAAAATATTTTACAATACGTACCTATTAAACTTTAGTAAGTTTAGAAAAAATGATTGAAAATGCCCGCTGCGACCGCTGACTGTGACACAAAACTAATCGTTATTGTTGATAAACAAGTAAAGAAAGTGTTTCAGAACGTTGAACTTGCGTTTTCACTTTGGTTTTATTCGATTGGCTTGGCAAATAGTCAATATGATTATTTATATAATTAGCATCGAATATATTATTAGAGTTTAAACACGCAACCACGTGAGTCTGTTATGTTGTGCTGATTTAGTCTGCCGCTTTTGCTAAGTTGTTAAATAATTTAGTATGTTAGTACGATTATACTAATAGAAAGGTATATAATATATTGCTGTTTATTTATACATTTACATCATATAATTAGCGATATTAATAACGTCGCTTTTATTTGTATAAAACACCACAGTTTTATATGATACGTTTCGACCGCATTATGTTTAGAGTTGACTGTAACGTGCTCTGTGCCTCAGGAATGTTGTAATTTACTGTGAGTGAAAGAGTTTTTAAAAATTGTTTTGAAGTTATTACAAAAAACTCTTTTCTTCTTATAATTATATTTATTATATTAGTGTAAGACTTACATTCGGTCTACTTAAAAATGTTCATGTCTGTGTTGATATCACTTATTGTAACAACCCACTTACATCCCAGCCGCGACGACACCATCTGCTGGGTGACTCACTGCCCGCTCGGGGTATGTCGTCAGTGTGTAAAGTGCCCTCCCCGGTACCCACGTCGTCGTACCGATTGTTTGGCCTGAATTGTTTAACTGGGGGTTAACGACTGGCCCTGACTCCTTCGCGGGCCACTCTACTCTCCCAGGGCGACCCGCCGCGCGCCGCCGGCCGACCCCCGTCTATGCTTTCCTTTGAGAATTTTTAATACAGTCAATTTATTTAAGAATAATGTTATTTTATAATTAAATTTACCTAATTTTCTCTTAGAAAGTTTGGCTAATGATTTGATTTATGACTGCATTACACACTTATTAACATTTATTCATGATAAACGTTTTCACATAAACGTAAAACGTTGTAAACATAGAGCACTACCATACTATGTACATTGTACACATTTATTACTTTGTAAAAATCTCCAGATCAGAGGTAGAACACGAGTGTATCCACTGATTTTTTAAGATCCTAATTCAGTTTTCACAGAATCAATGAAGGAGAAATTTATTGGAACGACACCGTCCTAATTTATTTTTAGAATATTTTCGTTCAATTCGTGTCAGAAAATGCGAAGAGGACGACGAAGGACGATTCTCCAAATCACTGGAGCGCAATGATATTATAACTTATAAGTATTTTATCAAAATCATTGCTGGAGCGTGTGTTTTGTGTAGAAATATTTTTAATAGGTTCCAAGGTGAAACCTTACTTTACAAAAGAATGAAAGTGCAACTCGACCTTCCTGAAAATCGATATCAACTATTATTGTACCAGTGTAACATAATCTATATTGTTATTATATATATTATAAAAAGGTAAAGTTTCTGAATTGTGAGTTTGTGAGTTTGCGACGTTTTAGGGGGTAGGTAATCTCTGGATCTACTGAACCGATTTTGAAAATTCTTATTTTATTCGATTTTACTCATAGAAAGCTACGGTAGTCCTGAGTGACATAGGGTCCTTTTATCCTGAAATTCCCAAGGGAACTCCGAAATTACCGTGGTTGAAACCACGGGGTGCAACTAGTTATGTATGTATATATGTATTTGTTTATTAAATCAAAATCCAATTAGATTAATTAGATCCGAAAATATATTTTAAAATATTTTATATGAGCTTAACTAACAGCTATAAAATAGATTTTGTCTTAATTCAGGGGATCCTGAGTCGAACCAGCGAATATTAAAATTAGTAAACGTATTTTTAAAATGAAATTAATAATATCAATAAATATAATAAAAAATCGAAGTAAGAATTGTATAAAGGTTGGGATACACGAGAGGTAGTAACTTCGCGCTTAAAAAAATATTATTTTTTTTATTGTGTCAAAATTTTCCCCTACACAATTTAACAGTCGCCAGTCGTCACGTTCTTTATAACAGTATAGGTACTCATTGAACCGATATGAAAATGTAAACGTATTTCCCTATATGTTCTGTTCATAAATTACATGATCGTATATTGTCTTACACGCTCTTGCCCCTGGGGTATTTTAATATAATATGACGTTACGCATTATACAGGACGTTCCACGGATATGCCACATGGAGAGAAAGTACCTTGAATATTGTAGATGGAACATTTTACTAAAAGAAGACATTATTTGAATTTAAAAAACAATTTAAACTGCATTCATAGATATTTAAATAATCACATGGTTGAGCCGGGAATCGTACCCGTCACATGAGAAAAATAATCAACCTTTATCATAACGCTTTATCATACCGATCGAAAGGAGGTTAAGGGTTATTTTTGCTAGATAACATAGTGTCAAAAATAAAAAGAAGACCATGAATTTTAACATTTGATGTGAAATTTTGTTCAGAAAAATGAAAAGCTGACATTGCCGTAGCCCGTAAGGATGTACAACTGAAAATTTGTATTAAAAATGTTAAAATTCATGGTCTTCTTTTTATTTTTGACACTATGTTATTTAGCAAAACATAATCCTTATGATAAAGCCTTTCGATCGGTATGATAAATAAATCTACAGGATGATTATTTTTCTCATAGAACGGGTTCGATTCCCGGTTCAACCATCAATGACGTTTAAATTGTTTTTTAAATTCAAATAATGTCTTCTTTCAGTAAAATGTTCCATCTACAATATTCAAGGTACTTTCCCTCCATGTGGCATATCCGTGGGACACTCTGTATACAAAGCTAAATATTTGACCTCTTGATACTTCACTATTCAATGCCCTCGAGTGCTTTCAAAATAGGTCGCATACCCTATCGGTACATTCATTGAATATCGGTTCTGTTTCTATCTTGTGAATTTGTCCGTTTAGGATATTGTCTCGATTCGTCTCAAAAACTGTTTTGTTCAAGCTAAATCGAGAGTTAACTGATTGTTATCTTATGGAAAATATTGTTTATATCTTCGGTCACAAAGTTCTTCAGATCTTTCTTTTGGGGAGTTATTTTTGTAATAAGAGGGAACATAAAGCTTATGCGAATCATCGTACCTTACGGTGGCAGATAGGTACACTCGTCATAAGGCTAAAAGGTCTAGCTTGGATACATCTTTACGTCACTGTGACCTATATAGTACGTAGTCGCTACCGGGGAAAAGTGGTGCGTAAAATATCGCAGCGGTATATTCGTGTCATCAATATATTGTAACTATAGCTGTGCCCCGCAATTTCACCCGCGTGAGTTTCGCAATTCCCACAGGAACTCCAGACTTCTTTTATTCTTCTTCTCCTTACAATAACGAACATAACCATAAAAGAATTAGCGAAACTGATCCAGTCCTTCACGCGTGATGCCGTGACCAAGGGAAATAGAGATTCATTCAGATAGATGTCATGTGTACCGCATAGTTTATGTATGCGTGTTCTTCACAGTTTCATCCACGTTAACTTCGGAGTTCCTGATAGCATTCCGGGATTAAAAGTACCCTATATCCTTCTCTGTTCCCCTGAAAACGTGTATGCAAAATTTCATGATGATCGGTTGAGTAGTTAAGCAGTGAAAGCGTAACAAACAACAAACAAACTCAAATTCGAATTTACAATAATAAGGATGTAATCTTTTTACTACGTGTAAGCTTTTATTAATCAATATAATTACACGGAAATTATTTGTATTCAGAATTTAAACGAGATCAGCACCCGGTGGCTCACTGTCAAAATATATTTAAAGCGGTGTCGATTATAATTAGAAACGAAATTTCTCGAATTCGCTTTGAATTTGCACCTAGCAACATCTATTTTAAATGAGACGTCTATACGCTGATTCTGAGTAAAGATCGAATTGATCCGACCACAAATCCTTTGATAAGTCCACGCTGAGCACAAAAGTGTCGATTGGAACCCTCGTCAACATTGACACAGGCATGCGAACTTCGCGATTCGCCATTCAGTGACTCAACCACGTCCACAGTCTAATCGGCTTGAATCATATCATATGTAAGCCTATCCATATGCATGTTTATAAAGATGCTAATTAATACACTAAAAACTAAAGATTTCGGTCATCACACTGCAATTGGTTTCGATCCCTAAGATACACAAAATTAAAAGTTCTATTTTATTATATTATCGTATTTGAATTATATTTTGTGTAATGTAAAAATAAGATGATAGTGATAATAATTCGTAACCTGTTATTTTTGGAACAGTACTATTGTACTTACTACTAGCAGTTTAGCGCGGTTTCTTCCGCCGCGTTTTACTCATTTTATCCCCCCTAGAGGTTGATATTCCAAAAATCCCTTTCTTGGTAACCACCAACCGTCACAAAAGAAAGCTTTGTGCTACAATTTACACTTTATAATATTCAGTTATTATTCTGAAAGATGCGAAGACATTAGAAATGCCGTGGCTGTATAATATAATATGACCCTTCTCACGTTCTCTCTAGATTCGACATTTCTATCTTCTGTTAATAAAATATGTATAGAAAATTATATGATATCGTAATTTTTCCATTTCGGGTGATCGAAATTGGCTATTTGAATATTATACACACATCAAAAGTGTCTAGGGATCAAGTACATTTTTTGCTATAAAAAAAAGAAACCCAATTAATTTAAATCTAATCTAATCTTCTGGGCTTGTTGCCTACCTTATTTCCCAAATCTAAATTAACAACTAATCCCCACATTTTGAATAAATTAAGAAAACATTCATTTTTTGTAAGATGTGAGAAATTGAACCAATTCCAAGTCGACAATAAAATTGGAAAGAAGGCAAAGACAGGGGTTTTTGAAACTTTTATTGTAATGTATTAACAAATTAATAATCTGTGTTCTTTCCATTGACATGAATCACACATTCGCAGCGATTTGGTATGCTTAAAATCAGTTCATCAAAATCACTTTGAGGAATGGCCACCCACGTTCTTTGTAAGAAGTCAAAAAGTTGTTGTGGGGTATTTACGGCGTCCATACTCGGCAGAGCTCTTCTTTGGAGTATATCCCATGCGTGCTCAGTAGGATTTAAGTCTGGTGATTGAGCAGGTCACGGCAGGACGTTGATATCAGCATTGGCAAGAGTGCGTGTTACGACTCCAACAGTGTGTGGACGTGCATTGTCGTGCATAAGTTGAAACGAATCACCCAACTGGCTTCGCAAAGGGATGATTACATCTGATACAATACTTGTCGCATAAATCCAAACATTAAGGTTGCCCCTGATCCAAATGAGATCGGTTCTTCCACCGATCTAAATACCCGTTAAAACCATCATTGTTCCCCCTCCATATGGATGAACTTCCTAACAGAATTTCAATCGTTCTTGACGTCCAGGGCTTCTCCAAACTAATGTACATCTTGTATCCGGCCTCATACCGAAACCAGATTCCTCGGAAAAGCAAACACCACGCTAGTCTTCTTCCTCCTAATTACTGTCTTCGCGAGCCCATTGTAAACGGGCTCTACGATTGCGGGGCGCTATTGGTGGAACTCTCAGAGGCCTTCGGGATCGCAGACCCACTTCTCTTAAACGATTACGTATGGTTTGATCGCTTATCAGAAAGCCTGAAGCGCTGTGGAGCCTCGTAGTTATCATCATGGCGGTCATAGTACGATTTCTTCGCGCTGTATTATGGATATACCGGTCCTGTCTTCGCGTGGTGATACGAGTTCGCCCTCCACGTCGCTCGGCCACACTGCCCGTGATGCGATAGCGTGTCCATAGGCGGCTTATGACGCTCTGCCTTGTCCCAACAGCAGTAGCCACAGTGCGTTGCCTGGCGCCAGCTTCCAACATTCCAACGGCTCTCAGCATCTCTTCTCTAGGCAATTGGTGTCATCGCTCCATACCGATGCAATTTTTTTCAGTTACGATGCAGAAATTGTAATGTTTTTGTAAAACCGCCATCACACGCTTTTATAGGGATTTTTAATGACAGTTATTTTTAAATGTTTAAACAAAATTTGAATAAAATTCATTATTGAAATGGTGAAATTCAATAAAAAATTTCAAAAAGGATCCAGAAAAGTTACAATAATAATCCCAATTGGCGGCAATTCTCTAAAATGCACTTGATCCCTAGACATTTTTGATGTGTGTATTATCACATTCCCAATGATTTTATATGTTTAAGTATTGTCATGTACTGAGTAGTTTATGTATTTATATGGTATATAGTATATATTTATTATGGTATATAGTATGTATTTATATAGTATAATGTTTGGAATGCTTTACCCAACCACCCGTGTCTATGTATTTTTGTTTGTCCTTTCGCATAATTGGTTGTCTGGAAGAGATCGCAACTATGCGATAAGACCGCCATTTGCTCTCTCCTTTTTCTTTAGGTACTGTAACATTGTTATTTTATGTGCAATAAAGGATTAAATAAATAAATAAATTCCCGTGACTGTTTTTATTGAGATGTATTTATATATGAGTATGGAGGATGAAGTAAAGTCTTTGTGAAATGAAACTTAATAAGTTTTATATTAAACTGTACCTTAATTGGTATTCTTTCCAACTGGGTCTTCGTTATGAACGAAAGATGAAACTTTCAAGTTTATTGCTTAAAAATATTAAAAAATAATATCTTTCATTTTTTACTGAAAGAGATTTCTGTAAAGAATGATTAATTGGACTTCTTTTGTTATTTTCGTTATTACTTTAGGTATTGTGTGAGATTGGGACGTTATAATTTTATCATACCTAGATTTTTTTGATTTTAACGATGATGTAACAACGGTTTACGGACGGGATATTTTGAGAAAGGAACTTTGCCGTCACTATTTTATTGTGCCTCGAAGAAGTGTGTTACATGCATATATGTATACGATTTTGCGGATTGGAGAATTTGAAGTCGTGACGAGCGTAGGACGCTGCAATCACCGGTCAGCCACCATTTCGTGGACTCATCGATTAAATTATTAGATTACTGGTACCTATCAGTAACAAATAAAATAAATGAAAAGTAAGAAAAGAAGGAGGTTTTTTCATACGCAACGGAAGGTACTTATGAGAATAAATAACAAGCGAACCTGAACATGACTTATATATTTATAGTTTTTTTAGGGTGTCCCAGTGGCCATCTTCCGGTTCCATCTTCAGACCCTGGCCTCGTCATTTACAACAAATTAGCTCAAATTCGACTGTCCTACCATGAGAAAGTTTTAGTTCCCACATCCCAACTCCATCGTCAGATTAGCTTGATAATAGGTAAGTACTATAAAATATTGCATTGTCACTGAATATACACAAGTAGGTAAGTACATATTAGATTTCATCTCAATCGGATACAAGTGCAAGTGGTTGAAAAATGTTTCGCACTATTTCACATTGCGGGTTAGTACCTAATAAAAAAATTAAAAAGTCACAGTCAGTCAGTGTACCTAGGACACTTTATACTTAGTTATGACTTATGACATCGCGACCTCCTAAACTTTAATGCGTTTAACCTAAGTATTTTTTCAATAATTCGAAAAAGCAAACTATTTTTTTACTATCTAACTGACAGACTAAATAGAATTTTGATTTTTATACCTTGTCATCATGCCCATTGTATCTTTTGCGACCTCACTCGCCATAGTTTTCAGCGTGCCTTTCTCAGCTCAACTTATTATACTAGCAACATAATATTGCATATTATGAGTCACACCGTCAATGTAACACAAACGATATTATTATTGAACGAAGTTAAGGCTATATTTGACTCAAGTGCACGTGACGTGGTTTCTGCAAGAGAGAGTCACATGAATAACAGCGTACGTGACATTATAGTACCTCGGCGCCTTGTATAGGTTGGTAGTTGGTTAGACGTTGTTAACTTTGTAGTATTAATCGACCATAATGGAATCAAAATAGTCTCGTCGTTTTGTCGAGCTAAATCTCGAGCAAATCCAGAGATTTATACGAGAGCGTTCCCTCCGAGTTAATACTGTTTTATTGCAGAAGTACCTACGTCTCGCACGAGGGAGCATTATGTCTTATGAATGTGACCCACTAATGACGTATGACACATATCGCTGATGAGAACGCATGTTACAACTGCCTTGTATTAATGTTCAACCGTTTAACATATATACTTATCATTGAACCCGTTTCTTAGCGCATATTATGTGGTGTTTTTTCATGTGCTTTCCGTTTCATTTTAAAAGAGAAATATAAAATTAAATGGCGCTCGCAAAAATTGAAACAATACTTATACGACGGCGAAGTAATATAAGATACTTTCACGGAAACTGAGTTTCTATGCGACCATTATAATATACGGAACCCACCACATCACCACGCGAACGTTTACATTGTTCTTAAAGAACGCCGTAAATATAGGTATGATTGTGTTTTCTTATATAGAGAACAAGGGAGAAGTATAGCCTTATCGCAATAAACTGCGCGCGTGCTGCGAACACCACTCTTAATCCCACAGTAATCCCACCCGGAAAAGAACCAATAATAACGATTGTATAAGAGCAACAACATTTACACGACTCTCTGTATGTTTGTTCGTATTATCGTTTGAACACACGGTTAATATTTGTAACACAATCCAATTTATACCTATACGTTTTTATGATATTTTCCGAGCATACCTAGTTGTGAAGATAATGCACACTGCAGAATGATTTAGTTCTCATAATGAACGGTACGTCTTTTTTGTGTGTAGTGAATAATTATGGTGGACATTTCTGTGGGCATAAGGTTCGGGCGGGCCTCAATTAGGCGCGACCGTTTCGGGCCAAAGGTTGTCGCTTTCCTTTGTCAGACGGCTTCCCGTTTTTGTAGCACCGTATGCTTCTGTGGATCGTTTAGGAATTGTGCATGTTTGTGACTTCCATTCAACTCTTGTATCTCTGACGCGGTCATTGGTGGTGCGCAAGCAAACGCATTCGTGGATACTAATGTGGACAGTGAATATTTTTTCAATAAGAAAGTACGGAGTCGCCCGGGCTTAGTGTGCCTCTTTTTAGTGACTACACATTCATCCTGCTCAGTATCTAATCAATTAATTCAGAGTGTTCGCTTAATTTTCTCGTTTGCAACATGAGTTGTGTGTGTGTTGTGTGTTCATTCAAGTGGTTTCTTCATTGCTCGCTTCGTAAATATATATGGTATTTGTATTCAATTATAATACCTGCAATTTTTTGTCGGAATTTACAATAGGCACAAAAAAAAAGATCACTATTCTATATTTTGGGGTATTTTTGAATAAAGTATCTATTACACGTCGTTGTATCAGTCTCAATCAATTGTGTAACCGGCAACCGCCCGATTAATTAATTTCCAGTTGAGTTTTACCGTGTTAATATTTCGCATCATAATGTTGAACTTGCTTTACTTTCAGAACATCGGTTGATTGCGTTGTCGATTCAATGCCATCAATCGCGAGCCCATTTCTCTTCAAAACTGCATAAACTAACGCAATAAACTGAGCGTTTTCGGTCATTTCGATTGACTTTCGTTTTATTGTTTCACTATTATTAAATGAACGAATGTGCTGTTGATATTGACTACATATGGTAGACGTACTGATTATTTATTAATACTGCTAATAACGCTTTTTAGCTTGTAATAGAGACGCTTGAATCATGGCAACCACGCCGATAAGCAAAAACATGTCAACCCAGAAAATTAAGTAATTGATACAGAACGCTTATTTATATGTTTACCTTATTACATTGTATAAATACCAACAAATTGTTGACGTAAATGGCGCTATAATTAAAAAAAAACGATTTACTCAATATTTCTCCAGTGTGGGTTAACACGCTATTGCTTATCTATAGATATTACGGAATTTTCCTTTTCAACGTACATTATTTTTGAAAAGTGAACGATTTTTTTACAAGGTTTCCCCGTATTTTTCAGTTAATTAACTGTTACAACTAAGACAACTTCTAAATATTCATCTGTGATATTTATCCATTCATCATCATCATCATTCATCATTCTCTTTTTCGACATTTCTATCTTAGGTATATTTTATTTACTTTTAGAATATCCAGCGTTTTCATTAGAAAGTAGAGACACTCGTCTCAACAAACTCCATTTAATCGCTCTTCTCGTTCGTTTTTCGCACCCTCTATTTCATTGTAACCTTATTCCTGCGTTTGATGGCCACTTACCCAAATCCCTTTTGAATGTCAACCACCATAATTTTCCCTTTGTTCATTCGTGAAAATGTTCGTTTGAACTGCGTAGCGAATGTCCTTCAATGTTTAATCCCTTCCGTTTTCAGTATTTGTTATAATTTTTTTGTAGGTATTGTATAATATTAATTAAAGTGTCTCAACTGCACTGCAATCTAACTGACGGGCTAAATAGAATTTTGATTGTCAACATGCTCATTGTAATATTCATTCACTGCACTCGCAAGACGTGCCAACCGCCGAAAACGACACTCGACCCGAACCACCCTTGTGTGTCCACCCCTAGCCAGCCAGCTCCTGGTGTGTACTATATTTATTCACATTTGTGTGTCATTGTTTCAGCAACAAAAGACGATCCGGACGGCGACAGCGGCGAGTGCCGGGGCCGACAGCAGAACGGCGGCGGTCGGGGGAAGCTGCCTTACAACGGCTACTCGGAGGAGTGCCTCGACAGGCTAGAACCCAACGGGAACATACCGCACGACAAGGATTCACATTATGGTGAGAACATTATAATTATATTAGAGTAACTATATTTGGCCACAACAGCATAGGGAATTATAGTATTTAGACTAAGGAGTTGGATTGTGTGTTCGATCGACAGCAAAAAGTATACGTTTACATACAAATAATTCAATTCGCCGTTTAAGAAATTCTTTGTTATCTACTTTTTGTTGTTAAGTTTAAAATTGTGTGAAAGTACGTATTTCTTGTGTCTTATATTATTATACCTGTTAAATAATTCACCTATTTAAGCAAGTAGAGCAATAAGTTACTGTTGGTCAAATAAAAAAAATGTACAGCAACTTTTGTGAATCTTTCAAAAAGTAGTAAGGTACTTAATTGAAAGCGCAAAGAAAAATGTTAATAGAGACATTATTGAAAGGAAATATGAATCAGTAGCACAGTCAGTTGTGAATGCATCATCGTAGCTACCTTGACAACAAAGCTTTGGATTCCTTGAATGTTGCTAATGACGTCTTCAAGCGTATCTAAACGTCTATGTTGTGTAGACTGAGTTGAATAAGCTTGTAATTAATTTGTGTTTAATTATATCATTTGTTGTTAAAATCGTAATTCAACATCCAACAGTCGGGAAGTGCACTCTCAGTAAAACCCAAACTTTTGAACTTTTTAAATCAAAGACTTGTTCAAACCATAAACCACGCATTAATGTTGTACTTGACCGACACAAAATAAACCATTGTCCGATAGAAACTCAGTATTTTAACGACCCTTCGTTAAGACGACGACGTAAGTACCTACTATTGGAAAACAACTCCAACTTTTCGGAGTTCAATGAATGTTCAACACAGCGGCGGTATACTTGATGTTTTTGTTTGACAATGGGGGGAGCGAAAACAACTTTTCTGTCAGTACGTTAACATGTCAACAAATAATAATAAGTTAAAATATGGGGCCCGGATCATGCAGGAAGTATAGTTAGCGTACAAACGCAACAGTAAAGTTGGTTCAGAAAATGACGAGTGGTTTTTGGAAGAATATAAAGAAGAAGGAAAGGCATTAACGTATATTAGGAAACATAGACACAACACAAGTTAAAGCTTACATTAGAACACGATTTAACATAATGTTTGAAGATAACAATATGACAATAAAAACACAGGAGTTTGTGTTTGATAGTTGCGTGATTTTGTCAATAAAATTCTATATAAAGGTATAAAATCGCTAGTGTAATCGTGTAAGTGTAGTGATATACTTATGCTTTATGTCTTTAAGTGGTATCAGTATCTAAGTGGTAAGTACTGAGGTTTCTTATAGTGACACTACAGTACCGCCTCAATTTATGTTATCGATTTCTGCATTGACTTAAAAAAACCTTTCTTACGTTGTACCTACCTAGACTCACAGTTCATATAAATGCCTTACAAAAACTGACATCGATAGTAAAACGAAAAATAAAATCATTTATCAAAATATTTGATCAAATAAACTAAATTCGTTCTTATGCATACGACACAACGTTCACACGCTAAACTATATTAACCAAAAGAACCTGTAAGGTATTTCCATTTTACAGTTATTTTTGTGAGGACATCTTTGAGTCTCTGACTTCTATTTTGTATATCAATGAATTTCTGTGACTAAAACTATGTCAAACAGTCGCTAGTATCATAATGACGTCTTTTGACATTTTTGTACCCAGTCTGCTTTTGTCGTAATGAGATTTCAATGAAAAGAGCTGACTGACTCGCGATCCCCGTTTTATACAGACTTAACCGCATTGTGGTAATGGTACCGACGCGAATGTACGCCTGTTCAAATACAAGTGGCAGTTAGTGAGGCATGGCGTATGCGTCACCCTGACTTTTGACATGTGTAAATAAACGACACCAAATAAATATTTATGAAGCAATCAGAGCGCGGGCTCGCGGATGGAACGCTACTGGTGATTTGAAACACGCAGCTATGAGTTACATGACCTGCGACAAATCAAGTGACGTTTTAAATCTATACTATCTATACTAATATTATAAAGAAATATTTGTTTTTTATTTGTTTGTTTGTTACGATTTAACTGAAAAACTACTGGACCGATTTTAAAAATTCTTTCACCATTAGAAAGCTACATTATCCCTGAGTAACATAGGCTATATTGTAATCCGGAATTCCCGCGGGAACTCTGAAATTACTGCGAGTCAAATCGCGAGGAACAGCTAGTTTTTAATAATTGCGATCATTGTACTCTAGCCATACGTTTGTTTTTACTTTTTGTGTAAATTATAATGTTAGCGATGATGAATACAACTGTCCTTATCTTTTCGTTCAATTTGATTTGATTGGTTAATTACGATGAAATAAAATAATTTTTGCTATTTAACATTTAAATCCTTATTTAAGTTATTATATTGAAAATCTTTTCAAACAGAAGATTCACATATTAATATTTCTCAAAGGCTTCTCAGCATTTACTCGCTCGAAATTAGCTCATTAAATCTTTATTTACAGCAAAATGTTTCGTTGAGGTATTTAAATGTTTAATTACGAGTATGGTCCCTTTACTTTGTTTGAATTGTTCAAAGTTTAATGGAAAGGTATCAATTATAATATCATGCATATTAGTTTTGAATACTTACTTACTTTACGCAAATAACCATCGATGACACTCATACCATGACGTATTCATATTCTGCAGAAAGATAGATGTATATAGGTACATATTTTGAAAAATGGAAAATGTGAGCACGTGGTTATGATATGAAAAGGATAGTCTTGCTTAAAAAATTTAAGCTTAAATGCCACGTGGATTCTAACATCGTATACCTACTTAACTCACTGGAACTGAAATATGTAGGTAGATTTACACTGAATGTGTAAACTGGAAATCTCCTAAATAAAGGCTTTGCCATGTAATAATATTTTTTTTTTTTTTTTATTAAACTTTCCACCATCAGTCGAAAGACCATAATTGGAACTCTTCAGTGTATACTGTCGTTTGGAGCGAGAAGGCCATTGCCTTCGAGCCCCTTTAAATAATGTCCCTCCTCTTTAAGCGTTTGATGACATGTGTGGTATTTAGTAGATCGGATGCAAGGTATGTAATAATACACGGTGAAAAAAGAAATCTTGATTCAAGAAAATATGCGTTCATATATGCACCATGCAGTAAACTGTCTTCGTTCAAAATGATATATGTCTTTGAATTTCAAAGTAATGTTATATTAAACGAATTTAATCTGTCTTCAACTAAAATAACACTGTCGATTGACTGAATGTAGTAAAATCTTGGATGAAGATAGTGATTATCTTCATTTCATCAACATTCCAGTGAAATGTTACTTAAGTCAAAATAAAGGATAACTTGTTCTAAGCTCTGCGTGCTTAAGTTAAGGAAATAATATCTACAATGAAGATGCTAAAATCTTGAATGAAAATAATGACTGTCTTAGGTCAATATGATGGTTTCATAGAACGGTTTATTCAAGACTATCACTTGTTACAGTCAAGACAACCAGTAGCTTGTTTTAATTTTTATGTACTTAAATCAAGAATATATATTCTTCCAAAAAGAAAATGATGTTTTATTTCAAAAAAACTACTGTATCAAACCAAGGCTGAGGGTTTTCAGAGAAAATTTTTTTTCTTAGGCGAAAGAAATCGAAAAATTGACTTAATAATATATTTTGCTCGCACAAAATAAATTGTGTTGCACTGAACTATGATTTAGTTCATTTAATAATATTAATATATTAGACCAAAGCAATATACGGTGATTGTAAGGTTCTAATATTTAAGGTCAAGCATACGAATTTATTGGATGGAAACGGAGGTATTTCCATCAATATTGTTTTCTTTGCCTCAATTTAATGAAGATTTGTTTTGAGAAAATATTTTCTCAGTTTAAATTATAAAGGTCTTAAAGGAAACTGACATATTTTTTTGAACCAGAGAGACCTGTCTAGTGGGTTTTTGCACTAATTAATTGATTGAATTTAATCTAACATTTTATGCTAGATTAAATTCAATCAATTAATTAGTGCAAAAACCCAAAAGATAGGTCTCTCTGGCTCAAAAAACGGCGGCATATTGTCCCACACGATATGACAAAAAAACTAGTATGATGCTGGATGCTGATCTGTGCTGCCTGTTTAGTGGGGTTGAGCTCTAAACAATTAATTGAATTAAAATACACGAGGTGCTGAAATAAAAGATCACAATATTGTAAAAGAGTAGGTACTACCGAATCGAATCGAATAACAGGAAGCTACTCTATAACATTTTTATAATAGTTATGACTGTGTATGGCATTGTCAGTTTCCTTTGAAAGTGAGAAAGAAAGCTTTGTTACAATAACTTATGTAAGTTTTTATTTAAAAAGATTAAAGGTTAATCAATAAAATATTGTTAAACTTAATCTATTTTGTACAATTAAAGATAAGAGGATATTAGATATTCGGCCTCATATTTTAAGTTTTAATTTATTAGGTACCTATGTACTTATTGCTACATTATGTTAAACAATCATCTAAACACAATAAAAATGAACATCTTTATATATTTCCTTATCATATAACACTTGTTCTATTTTGCAAAAACGTGGTTCACAATCAACATAATCGTATGCAAGAAAATCACCAATAGAATATTTAAATCCAATAAGTATGTATTATTTAAAAGATTAAGTAGGTACTTAATCTATTTTATTCAATTAAAGATTAATTAGATATTCGACCGAAGTCATATTTTGTACTTATTGCTTAAAATATGAATTGTCATTGTGATTATGTTAAACAATCATCTAAACACAATAAAAAAAATCCCTGCGTTTGGGACATAATTAAGTAAAATTAATAAATTATAAATTAATAATTACATTATTAATCAATTGTTACATTTACCACACTTGATGGTGAAAATATATAAGAAATGTCACAAGGTTGTGATATAAAAACTAACTACTAAACATGAATAGCCAATATGTCTGCATCAATATATGGAACTGCATTATCAAATCTGGTATAGATAGACATTATAGACGCAACGCTGGGTAATAAGATAAATATGCTCACTTGACTTGACTGCAACAGACTCAAATGTGTACTTAATATTATCAATAACAATATAGGCTTGGAGAACTATTTGCAGGGCTCCTAGCAGAATGACATAGGGTTGTACTTGAATTTTTCGTTTGGCAGCTTTTTCAATTTGCTTTTGTACAATAGAGTTAATATCACCAGGATTCTGAAAGGAAAAACGTTGAAAATTTTGAATGTGAAAATAAAATATCTAAAGCAAAAAGATACGAAAGAAAATTGGGTTTTTATCAGAGGTACTGGGAAATTGAAATTGTATGCACACTCACACAAAATAAAGCTTTAATGTGATACTCTAAAAGTTGCAATCGAGAGATAGTGATAGGAGTTTGTAGAGAATAGCATGGGGTACGATCTTCCTCCTTTACCTACCACGAGTAGTGATACTCTTGGGAGATAGAAGACAACAACAGACTCACCTCTACTATAATACTGTCCAAGCACTCTTGAGTGGAAATCTTCCCATTTTTTGATAAACGTCCTTTGGGTGGAACAATATTAACCAGTAACGTCAGTTCCATAGGTAAAGAACCTAAAAAATATCTTAGTTGATTACATGCTATAGATTGATAACTCTTTATTAAACATAAAAAGAAACATGACTAGCTTTTCCCGCAGTTTCACCCGCGGTAATTTCGGAGATTTTGCGAGAACTCCGGGATAAAAAGTACCCTATGTCCTTCTCTGTACCCCTGACAACGTGCATGCCAAATTTCATCTAAATCCGTTCAGCCATTTTTGCGTGATTGAGTAACAAACATCTAAACATCCACACTTTCACATAATAATATAATATTAGTAGAATGTATCAGAATCACATCCTTACATATTATAAAACAAAGTCCTCTGCCACATCTGTCTGTCTGTATGCGATAAACTTAAAAACCACTGAACAGATTGTCATGCAGTTTTCACCAATAGAGAGAGTCATTCATGAGGATTTATATGGATAGTTTATCCTGGAATTTCCGCGAGAACTTCAAAAATTGCCGCGGGTCTAATACTAATATTATAAACGCGAAAGTTTGTAAGAATGTATGGATGGATGGATGTTTGTTACTCTTTCACGCAAAAACTACTGGATGGATTTAAATAAAACTTTACAATAAGATAACTTATACATCAGATAGGGTACATACCTTATACATACATAGGGTACTTTTTATCCCGGAATTCCCGCGGGAACTCTGAAATTAACGCGGGTGAAACCGCAGGGCACATCTAGTAAAAAATAATCTAAATCAACAAACCTTAGTTTCCAAATACTCGTCAATCTTGTTACTTATTTTAATTCTATCATCATCTTTCATCTTTGGGCATATTTCTTTAAGATGATCTTGACTTAATTGGCCAATATCTTTTAAGGTTATGCCATTAACTAAAAGAAATCAAAATATAACATTAAAGTCAGTGTTGCAAAGTACCTGCGTAAGTGTTGTAGGTACCTACAACACTTACTAACTACTATTACTAATTGTGCACTGCACTCAAGAGTGGAGATTTGTGCAATTCTAGAACAATAAATACCTAGATAAGACTAATTTAAAACTTCGTAAATATTGGTAGGTAGGTAGGTACTTACTGCGAAAAGATTCAATTACATCATCAGGCATCTGCCAAGTTTTTAATCAACGTCAACTTCTGGTTCCATGATGATAAAAAATACACAATTCAGATATTTTTTTCGTTTTCGGTACTTGGATTTTCGATTATATCTAGTTTTTATTTGGTCTGAGTATGTCTATTAATTAATTAGTAATTACTCTTTATCTGACTTTATTCTGTAACCACACAAAAGGCACCGGCCACTCGGCACGGGAGACGCCGCTAAAATGAAGATTGACGATCGGCGGGAATCGGGAAATCGGGAATTCCGAATTGCGAATATTCAATGCCAGCAAACTAGTCGCAGACGCAACTCCACGCTTTTCGATAAAATATCGATAAATACATACGTTACAAGTACATGCACTTATCGTATTACCAAAGAGTATATAACCGATAATATAATACTATACTAGTAATTACCTTAGAATTACAATATGGAAATAAATAAATGAATTAAGAAAATATTCAAGAATTTTCAACATCACCATAATTATGCTAAATACCTACATAATTATATATATATACAATAAAATCTCATCTTTGATTACTATTATAGTCAACAACCATTTTTTTATAATTCCGATTCCCTATTAAAAATCAGAATTGCCCGCTCTGGCTAATCCTAATATATAAAACAAAGTCTTCCGCCGCGTCTGTCTGTGTGTTCACGATAATCTCAAAACTAATGAAGGGGTTTTTATCCGGTTTTTACTTTTCTCTCTCAACGTCCTTTTTTACTTATAAATCAACATTGTTAAAGGTATTTCATTAGTCTAAGTGCATGTCAGACTGTAATTGTGTTAAATACCTGTTAATGTTGAAATAAATAAAATAAAAATAAAATATATAGAGTGATGCAAGAGGAGGTTTATACGTGTCCTGGAATTTGTGTAGTTTATTTTAAATAAATAAATAATAACAAACAAACACAAATTTCCATTTATGATATTAGTTAGGATTAGTCATCTATTTGTACATTGTATCTAGTTTCTTTTGCATTTGTTAGCTTTTGTTTGCATTTGTTAGCTTTTGTTATTTTGAAAAAATAGGTAGATATATCGACATTTTTTTGAGTCAGACTACATCACTACTGAAAGAACATTCAAGAAGGCTGAAGTTTTTGTTGAAGAACATCTGCCTTTTCAAACAAGTTGTAACATGTTTCGCACCAGATATTTTAGGGCCTAGATCAAATAAGTAGGTACCTTCATGCTACATTCTTGTTTGGAAATAAAATATAAATAAGTAGGTATAAAGTTTTTAAACTAAGACAATGGGTCATGGGGTTCTAATAAATAAAAATTATACACGATATTCTATGTATTCAATTACCTATTTTCCTCGATGCTATTTTATTACAAGAAAATTGTGGCATTGAAACAATTAGGTAGGTATTTGGAATATTTTGTTTAGGTAGGTACCTACCTACATACTTATCTAGTACTACTTATGCAAGTTCTAATATGAAAGCACCAGATAACAAACAAAGCAATAAAGACTGTCTTGGTTGGAAATAAAACATGCTTTTGAACCAAAACAGCGAGAATGCAGCAGGATTTTAAATATAAAGAAATAATAAATTAAAAGGATATTCTATTTACTCCATTCAATATTATAAGTAAATTTTCGTTTAAGAAAATAAAAAGGTTGAGTGGACAAGAGAATTTATTTGTATTAAGCAAAAAAAAGTTGTTAAAACACGCATTTTACGCATTTTAATATAAAACGTTCTTTCATTGTAACTAAGAACCACTCTCTTCTTTGAAAATAAAAAGAAGTTTAGGGGAATGACACCGTGTGTTCGAACCAAGATAACAGTTTTCTTGTGTTAAAAGAAATATTACGTTATGTTAGAATTCTATTAGTTCCATTCAATTTTACTACCCATTTTTATTGAAGATTATCAAATATTTGTCCTGATGCTATATTTTTTTCAAACAAGAAAATCTAAATATTGAAATAATTATTTGAGATATGTTTGGAAGAAGAAACTTTATGGTATTGGATTAAAGAAATTTACTTTAGATTAAATAAATACTGTTCAATTAAATCAAGAAATTGATAATTTTAATTCAAATTTTCAGCCTCTTATTTGAAAATATATTGCTTTGTCTGAAGAAAATATGTCCAAGACAACAAAATGTCTTGATGTAAAGAAATCTCCAGACTCTTTTTTTTCCGTGTAGGTTTACACAATGTGTGCGTGTTAAATATGTAGTTCTATCAAACTATATTCGCTAATCCACCGAACGGAATGCGCACGCATAATCGCGTGCGATACAAATGAGACGTCCAAAGAATTAACATTAACGCAAAGGCCAGATCCCTTGGGGATAGAAGCCGCTTTGTCTCATTTATTAAAACGTATGATAAAACATTCGCGTCCGTTTTAATTAAGGAAGTGGATACCTGTCTGATGCCGGTACCTATCAGAACGCACACCGTAAAAAAACACCGAATTTTTAATAGTCAATATACATTTTTTATAGGTATCATATCATTTTGAGGAATAATGTTAAGCTAGGGTTGGCAAATCCATCTCCAAATATTAAAAACCAGTATTCGAAAGGTGAAATACCAGGACAAATTGGTAAAAAAATAAAAACAGTACAAAGTATAATAAAAGCAGAATAGTTATAATAGTGATATATGCATTTAAAACAGGGCCGATGAAACTTGACTGATAGCAATTGAACTACGATTAAATAAATTATATGAATGAATTAAGCATCAGGCATTAAAAAATTCAGAGCGCTTTTTAAAATCTTTCCCTGCACACCGTAAAAACCGGGCGATATTTTGGGAAAATAGGATGTTTAGTAACCTAACCTAACGCTAAGCTACCGGCAGGTCGGTCTGAGCTGTCTGTACTTTTACACACATGCACCGTAGCGACATCGAAAAGACTATAGTTGTAAAATATCTATGAGTAGGTATTCGATGGACGACATTTTGGCGTCCCCTTAAATGGAAGTAATGGCGATACTAAAAACGTAGTGGGGGATAATATTTTATCTCTTGCCGGAGGCTTTTATCGCGGCAGCGGGATAATACCTAATGGTAAGCTGACATGACATAAGCATAAGCTAGACGCATTGGCCGAGAAGCTATTTGCTCCTTTACATGTTACTGTATCAATGGGAAATTGATGGTTACGGCTACAAATGACACTTGTGATACGAGTAATAATATAAAATAGCCAGTGTTTGCGCCGCTCTGTACGTAACGAGGGTCGTCAGGCGGTCGCGGTGTTAGGGCGCGCCTCCAGTCCCTTAGCCCCGGTGACCCATTTATACGACAAACGACACAGGTATATATCGCTCGGATACCGCATTTATTGACTACGCTTCACGCAAAATTGCCGTTTTCGTAATACGGATTAGTACAAGTATCTACTTATTCCCGTGAGTTTTTATAATTTTTTTTTTTGGGTTGGAGGCCTCCGTTATCGACTGTGATTTCAATTGTGCGCAAATAGTTAAGAAAATATCATTAATTGAGCAAGTAAGGAATGAAATACAGTTTTCATCAATTCTTTTATTTTAAGCATTAAATTGGCACGAATATTGTCAAAAAATATTATTACAATATTTTTTGACAATTCTACATTTTGCTGCACCATGGAACCAAATTCATCTGTGAAAAGAATGTGAACGATAGAATTCCCATCCCACCATTCGCCTATGTGAATTTCAAATTTGAATTTGCTTTCAATAGCTACTCATGCCAAAAATTAACGTGCCCACTGACTTAATCCCGCTAGAATTTCGGGTAATAACTACTCACTCGATTTTGTTATTCATTCGATAAACTTGTTATTTGACCCGGTGCTAATCCACGAACGGTTGGTTGCTTCCGTCGTATTCAATTCGTATTGTCTTTTGGAGTGATCGTTGTCGCTCTCTCCACTCGGCGATGCTTTATTCGCTCGGCGTAATAACAGCGTTTGAGTGTGTGTGTATTACCGGAGTGCTTTGGTGGATTTGAATTCTGTTGTATCCCAATAAACTTTATGTGTATGTAGATAAGTAAAGGTACATTTTGCTGTTTAAATTGGTTGAAGAATTTGGTTTAATTTATCATTGGTTTAATGATGGGAGAGATACGTTTATGAAGTGAACGGTAATATTCGTGTATTTCGTTTTTATTGACGAAACTCTTTTGTTTGTTAAACCTGATTATTGAATTAATACTAGCTGTTACCAGTGGTTTCGCCCGCGTATATTTTGGACGTCCCTCTAGAAGTCATTGTTGTAGCGCGGCAAAAGTTGACGAGTTATGTAAATTCTTATTGGATTCATATCTTTGCTGTTTTCGGGTTATGCGTGCACAGACACACGGATCGACGGGCGCTCGCAACAAAGAAACAGAACCGCATATAATATAAATATATTTATTTATCATAACGGTGTTATAAGCAGTTGTTATCGAATGACATGCGGCTCTTTGCCAAAAGCTTTGGCTTCCATCACTACCTGTTAATTACGCGATAGTATTTTTTTTTATATTTCACGTGCTACAGATCCCGCCTCGTTATTTTTTTTAGTTTGTAACGTCGCCAACTTCGTTTATGTCAATCAAATAGCGACTGTCGGCACAATCGATCCCATGACACTCGCTGCGTTGCCGTGTTGAATCACCATGGAATACCCCTTGCACCAGGAATAGGTATGCATGTTGACTAAATTTTTTTTAGTCCGTCTTGTAGATTAATAAAAAATATTGGCCACTTTTTTTTCTTTTTTTACGTAATCAAAAAATAACGGCGATAAATTAGTTGAAATTTCGCGTGACGTCACTAACCGGACAGTCGCAGCCCGCACCCTAAACTTTAATGCACTTAATTATCTCTGTATTTTTTTTTAATTTATTTGTTAAAGCAAAAAATCCGTGTCTATTGTTTTTTTTATTTTCTAACTGACGAACTAATTAGAATTTTGATTTTCAAAAGTCGTCAACATCCCTATGATCCGGAGCGGGGGGATCACTCTTTTTCAGCCTCTTATTCCATGTTTGTTTGATTTCTTGCGACAGATTGGAGCGGCGGCGCCGGTGGTAACGGTGAATACCGCGTGCGGAGACAGCTGTCGGTGTCGTCGGACTCGAAACTCTTGGACGAGGGCGGGCGGGAGGACACGAGAGTGGTGATGAGGCCCAAGCGACCGCCCAGACCCAAGTCCGAGGCCTTCCTCGGGCCCCACGAGAATACGAATCGACGCACCAAGCGATTTAGTGCCTTTGGGGTGAGATTGTTTTTATGTCTCGTCAGTATTGTGAACATTCTTATAAACTTCATCCAATTTTAGATTTGGCCTTGCTTACTGCACGAAATCTAATATTATCCGTTTATTCTTTGAATCATTGTGGCAGCTGATACTAATTTATAATTCTGTTTATAGAAAGTAACTAACAACTTTATAGCAAAATGTGCTAGTATTATAATGTTATTAGCCGCCTTGTCGTAGGCCCACAGCGTTCTTCATACTACATAGTTATCCCTTCGCTGCTCCTATCTATAGCAAACAAACCCATATATCATCGTAATGGCATTCGGATGGCTATCGTTGAATGTAATATTTCATCCTTGTTACAAATGTGTAAGCATACCGCGACCCTTGTTGAGTGCGGTCATCCGTGATAAGAATATCAGAATAACTAATGATAGATGAGCAGTGAGGATTCACACCCTCAGTTTTGCACCAACGTTTAGTTAACCAAACGCAGTGGTGGATATTAAGACTTATTTCTGGGATTAACAATATTTTATACCATTGATAGTTGATACGCTTATAGTCTATTATACCTAGCATGTTAGTACTTCGAATCGCGCGAATCAACTTTGTGATTGGGTGAATTTTTTTATTGCACGATTTTGTTAGAGCCCAAGTGAACTGTTTTAAACGTCCAAGAGAAAAATACTTAGAGTATTTACCAACAGGATATGGCGTTTGGGATTGTGTAATACACACATGCGTTATAGAAGGGGAATGTTGTTAGTCATAGTGAATCAGGAACATGATTCGACTCGAAAATTCCTTTCAGTATGAAGTACATTATTTGCTTATTTAACGAATGCACACAGCGCGTAAATATCTAGTGTACTGACTGCGTTAAATCACTGCTTGCAATAAACGGCTACAAACTGTGAATGAGAGCTATCAACGTTGGCCAATTCAAATATTTAGACAGAGAGGCGCGGCGCGCGGCGCGGCGGCGAAGAAAGCGAAAACGTGTAGCCGGCGAACCGGCGATTCTTCACTATCTTCCTTAATCTTTATAAATAGAGCCACTTCATCCAAGATTTGTTGTTGCAAGCTCGTTAGATAAGAAACTTGGAAAGTATCTCGAGAGTTTTGATAATAATGGGTTGTCTTTGTTTATTCATCGTTATTACGGGGGCTTTGCTTTCGACGATGAATTTACTTAATACTAATTCTTGTTGGTTTTTTAATCTTCGGGTGTTCGGCCGTTTGTATCATAAACGATTACAATATTTTAAGCACACTAATACTTATCGGCAACTTTCCTAGAGTGTTTAACCAATTGATTGGTTTATTACGTAAGTGACTACTGCAGGGGGCTCTGCTCCGAAGCAGACACCAAGTTACATAAGTGCTCATTTTCTTATTTAGGAAATATTTAGGACTAATAACGCGCGTTAATCTACCACGCCCGCTAAACATGACATTGACATTGGTTAAATACTGTTGGGTTACCATGCATGACCACTCGATAAAAAGTTCAATTGGAGATGGAACAAGAAAAGACAATGTCGGAAAATGCTAAAATTCTTCTGTGCTGTGCCGTTCGTCCGACTTCAATTCAATATTTTGGCAAAATATCGAAAACTAAAGGCTAAGAATCGATTTAAAACTAGTGTCATATTTTCCCTTCGTGTCACCTAGAGGACAAATGGGAACTTGTTATTGTATGTATTTATGCACACCACGTTTTTTAAACGCGCCGTCGACGTGCGTTTGTAGCGATACAGACGCGATACGAACTCTAGTCAGACGCAGCCTGTAGACTTTTGTAGGATAAAAGCGCGCCGTCGACGCACGTCTCTAAAACGCGCGTCGACGGCACGATTAAAAAACGTGGTGTGAATAGGCTCTAAAATTTATTCTCGTTCGTTGCCCTGAACTTGTTATTGGAACTAACTGCAGAGAAACGAACGGAAATACACAAAATAATTTCTAATTTATGATATTAAACGAGTTTATGCCATAAATAATAATCCAATTGTTTATCATAATAAATTGTTCGAGTAAAACACTTTCACCACCCACGACAGAGCGAGTGGAATCGTCCCGGCCGCGGTCGATCGTAAACTACTGGATTAGTTTGCGTAGCGCAGTGGCATAGTGATGAATGAATTTTTTTTATTTTGCCCCCAGGGTGACTCTCCGTTCGGTAAATCCGAAGCGTATATAAAACTAGAGCAACTAGGCGAAGGATCCTACGCTACAGTGTTCAAAGGGTATAGCAAGTAAGTGGATTAGTTTGCGTTACATATTACCTATATTCTATTTAAAGCCACTTTGTAAGCTCTTTGCTTATTGAGTTTGGCCGTAACAGTTGTTTTGTTTTTTTCTACCTTTCTATCGATCAGCGTTTACCTACATACAATTTTTTTATAAATCACATCATAACTTCATGTTATATCAATAATAAAGACCTTCCTTTATGAGTTTGTGAGTTCATCTCTGCAAAATTCCAATTACAGAAGTAAAAATCAAGTCCAAGTTAATAAGGAATTTAGTACACTAGCAAAGTTTTTTTGTTTTAGAAACCGTTTTTTCTAGTTCAGTTAAGTTCTATTTCTATATGTATTAAACTTCAGCTGCTCGTTAGTTTTTAAGAATTTTAAGGCTCGAACTCTTGGACTCTTTTTATCAAATAAAGAATCACGACATTCAGGTTAATTCAACCGCTAAGGTGGAAAGAGTGAAACGCATGTGGAACCGCAGGAGGGCACGGTAAAGCTAAGAAATAACATGTTAAAGGAAGCTCATGTTTATCTTCATTCCATTAGACGCGTGCTCTGTTTGCATTGTTCGTAATTCTGCATTTTACAACGGGTCTTTCCTAAAGCAGAACGTAACCCCGCCGAATTTCATACATTTACTTCGCTTTACATAATGCAGATAATACTGAAGCCAATGCAGACTGTATAAATTAAAAAAAAAAAACCTTTCTCATATCATTATTTTTCTGTGAGACCACAGAATTTTAAAAAGCAAATTATTCGTTCGTCTCATTAAGGTAGATGTTCATTATTTTATTTTTAAAGTATAACGGGGAAGTCGGTCGGCGAAATCAAACGGGACTTGTTCAGTCACACTGAATATTCTATGACGTATCTATGTACATATCTATACTAATAAAAAGAGCAAAAGTTTGTGAGTTTGTGACGTTGTAGGGGGTAATCTCTGGATCTACTGAACCGATTTTGAAAATTATTTCACCTATAAGAAGCTAGATAGCTAGCTAGATCCTGAGTGACAGAGGGTACCTACTTTTTATCCCGAAATTCCCGCGGGAACTTCGAAATTACCGCGAGTGAAACCGCGGGGGTCAGTTATATTATAGGTTGGTAACTTGTTCACTATTTAAACTTTAATGAGCTGCTCGAACTCGCCAAATGGCCAGATTCACCGTATCCATTGCTTTGAAACCTCCTTCAAGTATATTGTTATACCTTTGTATTGTATACTTATAGGTTCTGGCCTCTGAACAGAGTCGGGTTACGCCGCCTCCTCCGCTAAATTAGTTTGGAATTTGTTGAAATTGAGTAATTAATTCTCCGCCTAAACTTGAAGTTGAAACTAAAGTTTTCTACGTCATTCGTTGGCGAATTAATTAAGATATAACGTTTATTGCCTTTTGTACAAAATAGTTTGAGAGATGGATGACTTCCCTGACTTAGAATTGTTCAATATCATCTTTCAGATAAAGGAAACGAATCAGTTTATCTGTGGCTAGTGTTCTTTTACTTCTGTCCAAGCAACGGTCAAAACTGGAAAACATTTTCCAGTTTTCTGGCATCGTTTGTTGAGCGTTTGTTATTTATATGTTAGGTTTTATTACTAAAAATCGTTCGCGTGGTTTTAATTTTTTCACTGTACATACACTCCTCATTTTTATTTAAAGTGAGTGGAAAGCCATGTTTATCTATACAAAAATGTGACTTTAAAAAAAATTTACTTTAGTTTTGGTTCAAATATAGAAATTATAAAGAACAGACATTTAAACTGCACTAAAAGACCAACCGACACAGTCGTTTCTCATGATTATTTTTCTTTGTTAAGGAATGTGAGACGTTACATATTGTGAAATATTTACATTCACGCCTAAAAGGGTTCACCTCTAGGATTGACCCATACAAACAAGGTTTTTCTGTAAAAAAATCGAAGTATTAAACGTATAGAGCTACTTATATCAACAAAATCGGGTTTACCTATTACACCAATTATAACTCACTAGATATTCCCCGCGGTTTCACCCGCGGTAATTTCCGAGTTCCCATGGTTTCGGAATAAAAAGTACCGTATGTCACTCAGGACTCCCGTAACTTCCTATAAGTGAAAGATTTTTTTAAAATCCCTTCAGTAGATCCAGAGATTACCCGCTACAACGTCACAAACTCATAATTCACAAACTCACAATTCACAAACTTTACCTCTTTATAATATTAGTTTATCAGTATAGAAGATCGAATGTAATGATTTTTGATTTTTGATGTCTTGAATAGCAGAATAACTAAGTATAGAATACTGGAAAAATTCCCAAAAAAAAAATAGCAAACAACGTCACGTAGTACGTGTTGTGTAACAGTTTAACGCAGCAAGTGGTGGCGCTGAAGGAGATCAGACTGCAGGAGGAGGAGGGCGCTCCGTTCACGGCGATCCGCGAGGCGTCGCTGCTCAAGGAGCTGAAGCACTCGAACATCGTGACATTGCACGACATTGTGCACACGCGCGAGACGCTCACCTTCGTGTTCGAGTTTGTGGTGAGTTCAGAATACTCCCCCTGGGTCCTTATTGTCATCATCATATTCGAAAAAAATTATTTGCTGTCATCGATTTTATACAGCTTTTTATATTAAGGGGCATACAAGAGTGAAACTAGTGACACCTGCTATAAAAATCGTGTCTTCTAAAAGTATTTCAAAATAAATCGATAGTGGAATATGTAGAATAGGGTAAATACTCTGTAGTATTATAAAATTGTATTAAAAAAACTACCTTACCGATTCATGAAAATTGTATACCTTCTCCAGAATATTATAACACATACCTGAAAACGCATCAAAATCGCTTCGCCTAAACGCGAGATAATCGTTCACAAACATACTTACAGGTCAAACTGAGAACCTCCTTTTTTTGAAGTCTGTTAAAATGTTAAAATGCTGCAAAATTACGATCAAAAATTAGCACGAGTGCTTACCCTATTCTACATATTCTGCTATCGATTTATTTTAAAATAGTTTTAGAAGACACGATTTTTAAAGCGGGTGTCACTAGTTTCACTCTCGCATGCCCCTTAATATTAAAACGATTCTACATAATATTCCGCTATCGATTTCTTTTAAAATGATTTTAGCAGACACGATTTTTAAAAGCGGGTGGCGCTAGTTTCGCTCTTGCATGCCCCATAACATTAAAACTATTCTACATATTATTTATTCCACTATAGATTTCTTTTCGAATGAAATTTCTTAGAAGATATGATTTTTATAGTGGGTGGCGCGGCGCTAGTTTCTCTCCGCTACGCAACATCATAATGTCATTAAGAAACACTTTTAGCGAATTTAAAATCATCCGAGCGATATTGACTGCTCGAGCCTAGCGCTCGATTAATCATTTTATAATTGCTACGTGGCCACTTCACACTTCAAAGAAATGTAATCGCCAATTTCTTTGAAACTGAATCTTTTGGAATTATCCTTTCGCAAGTAATAACAGGCTTCATTAATTCCAAAACGGTTTCAAAAATAGAAAAAGACCCAGCTCCCTTAGCCAAGTTGACGACAATATTTAATCGTTATCGCTAAAGGAAACTAAGGAAATTATCGTCATGTCACGTGTTCGTGAAAATCGCAGCCAATTTTTGTGACCTTCCTCACGAATCACTCTATACTATATTGGTGAAAACAGCATGAAAATCCGTTGCGTACTTTTACAGATCTAAGCATACATAGGGACAGACAGACAGCGGAAAACGACTTTGTTTTATACTATGATGTGTGTTTTATACTATGTTTTATACTAGTGATTTATTCTTATTGCAGTATATAATAGATTTCAATATAAGATATAGAAATGAATAAAGTTTTAAATATTTTAATTAATTAATGTAGATCCGATCGTTACTTTGACATTGCACTGTCCCGGTTCACCTTCTGGTTTCGACGGAGTACTATCGCATCATCCTGTTTTGTCAGTATCGCACAAGTATAATTTGCAATTTTGATGTGTTTTTCTTTAAAGTATGTATTATAACTTAGGCTGCGATCTCACCTTCATCTGCTTTGAATTATTATGGATTCTTCCACACATGGTCAAGTTTACCGTCCCATCCGTCTGTCGCATAAGACAAGGCTTAACCAATTCTTCGTCCATTCACCCACACGTTTCGGCGAAGCAACTCCGACGAACTGAATATTTGAATGCCACAATAGTTGTCTCATGCGAATGAAGCAGTAAAACGTGTATGTAATGTAATGACCCCCCATTACGAGCTAACACTGTTAACATTCAGCCGCAAACTATACGCGTCAGTGAGGCTGTGTCTTTGCTCGGCATAAACTTGGTGTATACCTATGTCAAAGTTGAGATTCGCCAAACGTGGCCAAACTATAAATGAGGACAATTAATTTAATAACGTTAACGTTAATGAGGATTCTCGAATTGAGGAAGTCAGGTGTCTTTTTGTGACCTTCAATAGGTGACTGACCGTTGACTTTGTTAAACGACCAAAATTGGAACTGCCCGAGCATTATGAATAATGGCCTATTCCAGTCGACAATGGTTATGAGCATTATCTAATATATATAAATCACGTGTCACGTTGTTTGTCCGCGATGGACTCCGAAACTACTGAACGGATTTTGATAAAATTTTGTAACCATTCATAAAATGGTCCAACTTAAAAGATAGGACGTCTGTCAAGCTAGAAAGGTCAAGTCGGCAGAATCAATTGATTTTTAGGTCAAAATTTAGTGCTCAATTAGTGCTAATTTAGTGCTGAAAAAAAAAATTTGGTGCTGTGATAGGTGGAACAAAAATGAGAACACTGCTAACTTTTTATTAAGCTAGCAGTGTGCCGTTCGTGACCGCGTTACAATACAGTTGCAGCGGAATTCGCATGGGCTAATAATTTAGTGCTCAATTAGTGCTGCCATTGTAGCGAAAAATTTTTGAAAAATAATCGTTTTTGAATTTTTTTTCAAATAAAATACTGTACTAGCGACACCGGCCGGTTTAAGAGCTCAAAAACGGGAACTGATGAAATTGAAACACGTCACCATTTAGCGCTCAATTAGTGCTGCCAGTATAATAAAGAATTTTTGAAAAATAACCTTTTTTTAATTTTTTTCAATAACTTTTACTTAATTAAGCTAGCAGATTTAGCTAGCAGTGTACCTTTCGTGACCGCGTCATGATACAGTTGCAGCGGAATCCGCATGAGCTAATAATTTAGTGCTCAATTAGTGCTGCCATTGTAGCGAAAAATTTTTGAAAAATAATCGTTTTTGAATTTTTTTTCAAATAAAATACTGTACTAGCGACACCGGCCGGTCTAAGAGCTCAAAAACGGGAACTGATGAAATTGAAATACGTCACCATTTAGCGCTCAATTAGTGCTGCCAGTATAATAAAGAATTTTTGAAAAATAACCTTTTTTTTAATTTTTTTCAATAACTTTTACTTAATTAAGCTAGCAGATTTAGCTAGCAGTGTACCTTTCGTGACCGCGTTATGATACAGTTGCAGCGGAATCCGCATGAGCTAATAACTTAGTGCTCAATTAGTGCTGCCATTGTAGCGAAATTTTTTTGAAAAATAATCGTTTTTGATTTTTTTTTCAAATAAAATACTGTACTAGCGACACCGGCCGGTCTAAGAGCTCAAAAACGGGAACTGATAAAATTGAAACACGTCACCATTTAGCGCTCAATTAGTGCTGCCAGTATAATAAAGAATTTTTGAAAAATAACCTTTTTTTTAATTTTTTTTTCAATTTCATGTTTCAATTTCATCAGTTCCCGTTTTTGAGCTCTTAGACCGGTCGGTGTCGCTAGTACAGTATTTTATTTGAAAAAAAATTCAAAAACGATTATTTTTCAAAAATTTTTCGCTACAATGGCAGCACTAATTGAGCACTAAATTATTAGCTCATGCGGATTCCGCTGCAACTGTATCATAACGCGGTCACGAAAGGTACACTGCTAGCTAAATCTGCTAGCTTAATTAAGTAAAAGTTATTGAAAAAAATTACAAAAAAAGGGTTATTTTTCAAAAATTCTTTATTATACTGGCAGCACTAATTGAGCGCTAAATGGTGACGTGTTTCAATTTCATCAGTTCCCGTTTTTGAGCTCTTAGACCGGCCGGTGTCGCTAGTACAGTATTTTATTTGAAAAAAAATTCAAAAACGATTATTTTTCAAAAAATTTTCGCTACAATGGCAGCACTAATTGAGCACTAAATTATTAGCTCATGCGGATTCCGCTGCAACTGTATCATAACGCGGTCACGAAAGGTACACTGCTAGCTAAATCTGCTAGCTTAATTTACAAAAGGTATTGAAAAAAATAAAAAAAGGTTATTTTTCAAAAATTCTTTATTATACTGGCAGCACTAATTGAGCGCTAAATGGTGACGTGTTTCAATTTCATCAGTTCCCGTTTTTGAGCTCTTAGACCGGCCGGTGTCGCTAGTACAGTATTTTATTTGAAAAAATAATCAAAAACGATTATTTTTCAAAAATTTTTCGCTACAATGGCAGCACTAATTGAGCACTAAATTATTAGCTCATGCGGATTCCGCTGCAACTGTATCATAACGCGGTCACGAAAGGTACACTGCTAGCTAAATCTGCTAGCTTAATTAAGTAAAAGTTATTGAAAAAAATTACAAAAAAAAGGTTATTTTTCAAAAATTCTTTATTATACTGGCAGCACTAATTGAGCGCTAAATGGTGACGTGTTTCAATTTCATCAGTTCCCGTTTTTGAGCTCTTAGACCGGCCGGTGTCGCTAGTACACTATTTTATTTAAAAAAAATTCAAAAACGATTATTTTTCAAAAAATTTTCGCTACAATGGCAGCACTAATTGAGCACTAAATTATTAGCTCATGCGGATTCCGCTGCAACTGTATCATAACGCAGTCACGAAAGGTACACTGCTAGCTAAATCTGCTAGCTTAATTTACAAAAGTTATTGAAAAAAATTAAAAAAAAGGTTATTTTTCAAAAATTCTTTATTATACTGGCAGCACTAATTCAGCGCTAAATGGTGACGTGTTTCAATTTCATCAGTTCCCGTTTTTGAGCTCTTAGACCGGCCGGTGTCGCTAGTACAGTATTTTATTTGAAAAAAAATTCAAAAACGATTATTTTTCAAAAATTTTTCGCTACAATGGCAGCACTAACTGAGCACTAAATTATTAGCCCATGCGAATTCCGCTGCAACTTTATTGTAACGCGGTCACGAACGGTACACTGCTAGCTTAATAAAAAGTTAGCAGTGTTCTCATTTTTGTTCCACCTATCACAGCACCAAATTTTTTTTTTCAGCACTAAATTAGCACTAATTGAGCACTAAATTTTGACCTAAAAATCAATTGATTCTGCCGACTTGACCTTTCTAGCTTGACAGACGTAAAGATAGGATAGTTTTTATCCCGGAATTACCTCGGGAACTGAAGGACATAGAGTACTTTTTTCCCGCAACCTCCGCGGGAACTCCGAAATTACCGCGGATGAAATCGCGGGGGACAGCTAGTAGAGATATAAAACATAGAGCATTAGTTCAATTCAAAAACAAGGCCAATCGATGTACGATTGAATGACGCGTAATCATGTTTGCGCCGAGAGACGTAGTAAACAGTTCCTTGCCAATTACTCTATGGTTATGAGGATATTGCGATTGGATGCAAATGTTTTGTTTTGCGTCAGGACACGGACCTGTCACAGTACATGGAGCGGCACCCGGGCGGTCTGAACCACCACAACGTGCGCCTCTTCATGTTCCAGCTGCTGCGAGGCTTGTCCTACTGCCACAGGCGACGAGTGCTGCACAGGTAGGCTACAAGACACAACACACTCTGCAGCTGGTGTTTTTGAGGTTCAACCCGTTTGCCTTTCATGTTTGCCTCCACTATACTTACATGCTATTATCAAAGTAAAGCTGATGTTTTCGTGGTTCAACACGTTTGAATTTTATATATATTGCCCGCGTCGCTGTTTGCGCTCAGTTTCTGCCTAGCGACCCCCAAACATACATAGCAACGAATAAAAGTTATACAATGTACGGGTCTCATTATCGGCGTTGTTGGTAAAGTAGCGTGTGTCGATAGGGACGTGAAGCCGCAGAACCTGTTAATCAGTTCCCATGGAGAGTTGAAACTGGCGGACTTCGGGCTGGCGCGCGCCAAGTCGGTGCCCAGCCACACGTACTCACACGAAGTGGTCACGCTGTGGTACCGCCCTCCAGGTTCGTAACTCATACCTACTGGCTTTCGATTGATATATTAGACATTGGTATTTGAACGTAACCGAATGCATTTTCACATTGTGTTTTTGTAGGTAGGTGATATACTTTATAAAAAAGTCTGCGCGATAATAAGTTTTATTTACATAAACACTAGATATAATACGAGCCAAAAGGTTGACTGGTAGATAATGCCTTAGGCATTAAGTCCGCCTTTTGTAAAGTAAAATACAATAAAGTTCTTTAAATAAATAAATAAATATTTTAGTTGCATCTGTATCATTACCAAAATCAGAAATATACCCATATAACGTTTGAAATTGGAGAAGAGGTGTGTGTGTTTAAGTGTGTTGTTATTGTGTTCAGACGTCCTACTGGGCAGCACGGAGTACTCGACGTCGCTGGACATGTGGGGCGTGGGCTGCATCTTCGTGGAGATGCTGTGCGGCGTGCCCACCTTCCCGGGCGTGCGCGACACGCACGACCAGCTCGACAAGATATTCAAGGTACGCTCGCTACTCTACTATATACTTAACCTGCGTGGTGATTTAGCCGCCGCGATAAAGTTTTTTCTTTTCCTCCGATCGATCGTGTGTTATACTATCGTATCTGGTGGCAGGTGGTGGGCACGCCGACCGAGCAGAGCTGGCCGGGCGTGAGCCGGCTGCCGGCGCTGCGCGCGCACGTGGCCCGCTGGGGCGCGTGCGGCGCGCGCGCGCTCGGCGCCGCGTTCCCGCGCGTGCGCGACGCGGGCCGCGACGCCGAGCGGCTGGCGCACGCGCTGCTGCAGCCGGACCCGGCGCGCCGCGCGCCCGCGCACCGCGCGATACACCACGCGTACTTCGCGCACCTGCCGCCCGCGATCAGGGAACTGCCCGACGGTGGGTACCTATGTACAACGTGTTAATGAATTAACCGAAAACCTGATACAACACCCCATTTGAAAAAATCAACAATAATATGATTAAAATATACTTTATGTCGAAAAAATTTATACTTTAAAACTTATTCAACGTTAGTTTGGAGGTGATCTATCTACGAAATTCCAAGCGCTACGCCCGCGCCTACCGGTTCGAATTTTTTTGCTGCGGGCGGCGTACGCGCCAAATATTGTATTATAAATAATTTAGACATGCGCTAGTAAAAATGAAAAAATATAACCTATATTAAAACATAGTGCAATCGATTCGCAAGTTGATTCTGAGCAAACTACTTACTTGTGTTCAGTTAATTCATTAACTGGCCGTCGAGAAGAAAAAAAGAACATTTTGTGCATATTGGTTTACCCTTTTGAATAAGTAATATATTGAAATTAGTTTTTTTAAGATGTGACTGAAATACATATAATAATCAGAAGAAAATACCTATCGCTTTTACTAAACGATTTTACAATTTACCCCTTCCGTGAAAGGCAAATTAAACTATGTCGATACAACCAAGTCAGACGTTTGTATTTTCTAAAGTTACTGACATTAGTGAGTTGCATTTAACTGCTTTAACGGAACTGATGCTTTTTGGAGGCAGCTCAACAGCTGTGATGAGATTTTGTCTAGTAAAACTATACAACCTTTCGCGGATTTTCGATCTTATTTTACTGTTCATCACTGATTGTGCACTATTATGCAAATCCATCACATTCACACACCAATAACCACTAGAATAATACCGCTTTCAACCCGCTTCTCAGGCAACTTCAGACCTACTTTCCGAGTATGAGTAATGAAAAATAATTTGCAAAACAAATAAATAAAATGTCATTTATTTATTATTATATTTTATTTTTTACTGCACATAATATTAAAATATCTAAAGAATTTTAATTTTTTCTTTTTTTTTAAAACAAGCCTGATACTTACTCTTTGTTGCAGAGGTGTCAATCTTCACAGTGGAGGGCGTGTGCCTCCACCAGGAGACGCGGCACGCCTCCGTGAAGTGAGCGCGCCGAGCGACACTAGTGGAGTCCGTTGCTTTGCGCGCGCCTCGGGCCGCGGGGGCCGTCGGGGCGGGCACGCGTCATTTAGTACGTTTCAATTCCTATAGGTTTTTTTTTTTTTTTTTCATTCATACAATGAACGCCCGTATTCAGTTTTGCCCGTACTCGGTGGACCAAAAGTTTCAGTGATATATTATTATCGTTGTATAGTTTACGTTTGGAATCAACGCGCTCGGTCCGGGTCTTCGATCAACAAACTTCTAACCAGAGTTGTCCCAGAAAAAAAAAACTTACGAAATTCGTATGGTTATATTTTTTTACACTTACCCTTACCCCAGGGGGGGGAGTGCAGCTGTCCCCCTTACCCTTAACCCGCTACGCCCTTGGTTCTATCAGCGACACTGAAAGTATCGTAACTTACAAATTAGTTTCATAACTAAGCGAACTACATAGTTTGCCAGAATGCCAGAAGTAATTTAGTCTCGATAAAGGCTTATTTTCATATGGTCCCTGTCTAGTATGTGAGGGTCCTTTTTTGGTGTAGCATTGTTGATCGAAGTACCGATGGAGCCGTGCGCTTTCGTTAGCTTTGGGGCCCTACCACCGTTTCTTTAGCAAATTTTCTCCTTTGTAATTTCGACTTTACGAACAGCGTGTAAGGTCGAAATTTCAATGGACAAAATTTCGATGTAAGGATGTTTAAGAAACGGTGGTATTTGTAATAACACTTAAAGAAACGGTGTATAGGGCCTGGGCCTTCATTCACTATGACCATAACACGCCGCGTTAAGATAACACGCCATAAAAATTGCTTTTCCCGCGTGCTGTAAGAAGTTTCACTAGAAAAAATACATTTACAAAATATTAATTTGTGATATTTTGGCATCTAGAGCGTTTGTGATGGTGTTTTTCGGACGCGAGTTATGGGCAGGAAATGTTGTTGGTCATAGTGAATAAGGGCCCCGGTTAGTCTATCTTATGTTAATATTGCACGCTACGTATTTGCGGACATTGTTTCTCAATCCGTCGATTGTTTTCCCTGTTGAATTTATTCTAGCTTGTGAAGCTTCTAACGTAATATCCATCCATATAATTCAATTATTCTATGGTAACAAGGTAAACTGATAGGTAGCGAGTGTACGAATTGTAATATTTACACAAATATTCTAGAGAGCGGTGTGTGCCATGTGTATCTATCTATCTACATTTAATATTATTAAAAAAAATACTGCGAAAGAGTATGTGTTATTTTAAAGAATTTTACGCTGGATACGATAATATATGCTCATAATTTGGTAAAAGTTTTTAAAGATATTTATTTATATTGAAATATAAATTGATGAAGGTTAACTTTTGATGCTGTTTTATGAACGCTATATGATATTTGGCTCCTTGATAACGTATAGTTTAGTGTCCACACATAGGGTAATACAAACTCGTTTTACACGACAGGCACACAAACAACTGACCAGTAGGAATTTTTCAACTCTTAAATTTATCATTGTCTATAAGCAAAAATTTCACTCGCGCACTCATTCCTTCCACGATGCTCAATATAGTGTATTAGTGTGGGGGTATGGAAAAGAACATAATTTTTTTCTTGCACGCTTGCATTAGCTAAAGTAACCGCTCCAGAAGCTAATGGTCACTGGCGTTCCCCCGAATTGTTAAAATGATATGTCAAAAATAAATATTAAATATTTATTCTATTTACCAATTATTATTATTATTGTTGCATTGAGTGTAGGTGAGCGTGTCTAGTTAATTTGAATAAGGGCAAATTTTACAATCCTCAGATAATTGCGAACCTGAGGGGAGAATTTAAGAAAGATAATGAGTGATTGTGGTCTTTCCGACCGATAAAAATCTGACTTATATAGTCATATAATATCCAGATTGAAAAATCAAATCTTATGTCAGATAAATGTGCGAATGATACGGAAATGATAGTTTTTATGCACGTTTCATTACAGGTATACTAGAATAAAAAGAATCGTATCACTAAAATTCCTGTCAACTACATAAGAATGCCTAATTATTATTATCTGCTCATTAGGAAATTGTGCTATTTTTTTTTCTTTCAATATTTTCTTATTTTTTAATTAATTCGAAATATTTTACTTATGAATTAAGTTCACAATCAATACAGTGAATTGATCGAAGATTTATATAAAAAAAACTCATTTAAATACCAAATTTCTTTATTCGATATCGCTGTTTAAATAGATCTCAATTTTATCAAGTGTGGGACCGTCCTGCTGTATATTGTATAAAATGTGATAGGGAATTCGACGACTTGTAAAAATATAGATACTTACTTCTACTATTATTATAATTATTATTAGCTTCGATAGTTGAGGCAAGTTAGTAGAGTCATGGAACTGTTTGGCGAACGTGATTCTTAGATGAAAAGATAAAGTTTTGAGAAAAGCCTTCAAATGCGATTTTGTTGGTGATCGCAAAGGAATTGTCGAGTCATAGTTATTATCGCAGTATCGCCAATTCAGAAAGCGGATACTTACTAAATAGTCCGTCTAGACTAAATAGTATAGTGGATTAATCCGCTTTAGTGAAGTTAAATTATCCCCCATAGCGTAGGGTTTAATCGTGAAGTACCTAGCACCAATACCGGCGCACTGGCAACTAAGTCGAAATAACAATATATTTTCCGCCTTCTGACTTTTCATTTGTTGAAATCTGTTATCTATGTATTACCACAGAGCAAGGATAGTATTACATATACGTAGGTCATACAGAAGTTCGACGATAACGTCTAGACAGGCGTTCTCTGTTGGGAACCTGTTGAAGGGTTGTCACATGGCGTTCGCGTAGTCAATATTATTACATATTATTAAATATTGTTCACTTGTGACAACCCTAGATAGGGTTGCCACCCGTACTATATTATATAGTATCGTACTATATTTCAACCAATTGTAGGTACTATATATTATAGAAAAAATAATATAGTGCGAAAAATACTATATTTTTATCCCTAATTCAACTGTCACGCTTTTTATATTAACTGTGACGCACCCTAGCGCAGCACGGGTAATTTCAGAACGAAACGCATACGCGACAACAAAACGTCAAACTGGCAATAATTTATAGACGAATACTGCCCGATACATACCTAATAATTAAAAATAAATAACATAATTTATTTCCAAAAGTACTATATTTTTGTATTTTTTTTTTCGGAAAAATACTATATTTTTTTCCAAAAAACAACCCTGTTGTGGCAACCCTAACCCTAAAAATGGTCAAAGGCATCGACCAACTAGTTCTTCTCTTTATGCTGTGCTATTATCTCTTGATTAGGATGTATCGAAACGAAGACACCAATTTGTGCCAATAGATAATTAAACTTGAAAGTTTTTTCCCGATTTCTAATTGCATTTAGCCATTCCATACTCAATACTTTGTGTAAGAAGAAAACAAAAACTATTAAACAATAAGCTTGACTCTTGAATTTGATCGAACTTCTTTTTATAGTTGAAAATAGTAATAAAATATCCTGATAGTAATAAATAATTATTATAGCAATAAATTCGTAATTCACGTCGGATAGCTGTAGATAAAACGTAGATAAAATGTCAATATGTATTTAGATACGTACCTACTAATGTAATTTTTTGTTAGGTTTATGAGGAACTTGTGCTTAGTGTGTCGAGTTCACATGAATGTATAATATTATAATTATTTTAAACATAAAACTTATCAAAACAGTTTAGCTGACACTTTGAAGTCTTGAAAATGAATGAGTTAACAAAATGCTTGTTCTTAGAAAAGTGAGTATAAAAAATAAAATCCATCAAAATGTATGAAACATTCGATTCATGATTACGGCGTATCACAGAATGACTAATACGCCTTGTCCTTAATGTTTTAGGTTAAAAAAGAAATTGTGGTGTATAAATGAAAAAGGCTGTAATTTTAATTAGTAAAAAATTGTATTCGCGCCTGAAAAAGTGAAAACATCACGAAATATGTACGACCACGTTTCCCCTATAGTAAAGTTACTTCTGAGGCACTGCCAATTACTCTAATAGGTGACAAACATAAATTATTGAAATTACACCTATAGGCTCATAGTATAAAGGTCGTAACAAAATAGGTGTGGTTATGTTGTCAGTGCGCGGTCCAATATTCTTACTCTAGCAAGCTTAGAACAGTTTAGTGGTAGCTTTCAGCTGAGATAAGTCACTAATTAGAAGTTGACGATGATAAACAAATAGAGAATATAAAAAAAAAATACTCAAAACAAAAACCCTAGCAACCGTTCTAACTTCTATCTATTCTAAACCTTTGTATTGTGCCGAGTTTATAAATGAATAAAGGAAAGGAAAGGGATAAATGAGAAAATATTCAATATTCAAAAATCAATTTTAAGGTCAAAGCATTAGAGTCACAAATTCATTTGTTATCCCTCCATCTCTATCGATACGTACCTACACTATTCGATATTGGAAACACCAAAATACCAAACGGCCGCACTCAGAGTCGTTGATTGAATATTCATTAAGTATTGCGTCCTAATTGCGTTAAAAAAATTGTCCACAATACTTTATATGTATATTGTATAATTACCGAATAAAACCTAGGTGGTTCAATCTAATCCCCATACGAACTTGTGGAAACCAATCCCCTTGAACTTCGTTTTTAATTTTATAAAGGGGCGATTGCCTACTATTTTTATAAAAAAATTATTATATTTCTAGATTATTATATGTCGCTTAAAATTTTATAGTTTTCAGAATTGTATTTTTTTTTTGTGCAAGATCTCTCGATAGTTACATGATACTTTTATTGCCTGTTGTTTCTTCAAACCTTTTATCGAAATTAATTTCGGGTTGATCCGCTTTAAACAGTTTCAGATTTGAACATGTTTACAAACTTGTTTGGACTAGTAATAGCAACATGTTTGAACAATAATGTTTTATACAATAAGCAGGTATACAACCTTGACACGACGTAATCTGCTACTAATATAGGGATAAGTCCTAGAATCTGGTGAATATAGTCGTGAGGTTTTGTGGTTGTAGACAAATTCATGTCTACGTGTAAAAGAAAGGTGAATTGCGGGTTGGGTCTTCATCATACTCGTACATCACTGACTTTATCGATTTTAATGTGAACTACTACGGCTCGTGCCACTTCCAAGTGTGTACTAAGCTTGCTGGAGGTCTCAGGAAGCCACTTAGTGATTCCTTTGGAGCTATTAATATTTCGATTTCTTAGTAAATTTCTATTTGTTTCTTTATTTTAATTAGTTAACACATGAATCTTGTGTGAAAAGGTACAGAATCATCTAAGTGGCCTTTTGAAATGTATGTTAACTGTATTTATATAATTATATCATGTAAAAAGATATGAGAGATCGCACGAAGCATTTAAATGTATGAATGAATGTTTAGGCTGAATTCAATTGTCTATACACAATTTGCATTTGTACAATGAACAGGACTGATGACTAACCGATGCAGCTGCGGCGGCATTGCATATATAGTGTTATAGAAAAACGTTTAGTGTAAATAGATAAATAAATATTATCACTGTAATTAGATGATATGATATTGTTTCATAATAATTAATAGTTAAATAAATAAATAATGACAGTCCTATGAGTTGCCATCAACATTTTGTATGAGTTTCCCATATTCACGACGGTGAATACGTTTCAATTTTATTATGTCTAAATGTATTTTAGTGTAATAGCTATTTTATTATTATTTTTCAATCAACACTAAACTTTAGTGCCGATTGTTATGGTTTTTAATCAATGATTATTATTATAATTATCTATCTATCCACTGATTATATTTGTTTATTTTAAATGAAAATAGTGCTTTTACTTTGTTTAAAAAGAATGTGTAAATACGATATTTGAACTGATGATAATAATAAAAGTTTTTATTTCGTAATGAAAAATGTATTTTCCTTGTTAGTATGTAGTAGGTAGTAACCTGTGCCCGGCGGTTTCACCCGCGTGAGTTTCGGAATTCCCGCAGGAACAACAAAGTAGACTTATTTTCTCCTTATATCATTCTGCTAATTAGCAGTGAAAGTCCCGTCAAAATCGGTCCAACCGTTTCGGAGATTCACCCGCGCGAGTTTCGGAATTCCTGCAGGAGCTCCAAACATCTTTAATTCTTCTTCTCCTTAAAATAGATAGGAATTTAGATTTTAGCTGGACCAAACAAATAGACGAAAATTTAAGATTTTTTTTTTATAAGTAGTTTCAAATTACAGACACTTCAGTTTTATTTTTATGTAGGTATAGATGAAAAACATTAACACCAGAGGTTAACAACAAAGACTGCTAATCGAATCTCCAGTGGCGCGTAAACATTGTCACGGGCATTGTCTTGTGAAATACGCGTAAATACAATACCTATATCTTTGTTTACGCACAAAAGGCTCCGTCGACGGCCTCCGTTCGATATGAAAGAACCCGTGAAAATCCGCACACACTGCCTCTTGGCAACTCGCCAGCTAGCGTTAACTTTTCGGAGCAATCGCCGCAGACTTCTACACGCTACAAACAAGTTTTCTCGTCCCGACCAAGCGGCGGCGCAGTGCTCTGCAGCTAATCAATGTCTGTATCGAAGGTAGGTATCTCGTGTTAGAATGAATGACTAATGTGTCCTGAGTGTCCGTGTGGAAACAAGGAAAAACTTTCACAGGTCTAATAAGATCTAGAATCACTAAGTGCATGTTCTAAAAATACCAATAAAATACGCACTGAAACGTTACGGGAGCTGCGTTACGTTGTTAGAGAGTTGTCAATAAAGTCGACGTTATTTTGCGCTAGTTGTCAGAGGTTTCGCCCTCGTCGGGATCACCTCGGGAATTCCGCGGTAAAAGCTATCATATACGTAGATGTGCATAATTAGTGATGATCGGTTGAGCCGTTGAGGCGTGAAAGCGTAACAAACAAAAAAACTCGCTTTCGCATTTAGTAAGGACTCTGGACTAGCCGATCCCCGCAGTCTCAACGGTGATAATTTCAATTGGGATTGGGATTTTCATTTTAATTGGGATAAATAGTACCTTCTGTCCTTCTCTGTAGGTACTCCTGACAACGTGTATGCAAAATCAAAGCTAACACAAACGGACAAATTCTCGTTTATGTATTCATATATATAGTTTGTTTCTATTAGGTTAATAATATATTTACTAGAAGAATATCATATTGATCATATACTAATAATTGTGAAAATTGGGTTTCATTAATAACAGTTATTATATCCGTCGAATAAAAAGAAAACATTGGTCTGTCTATCTTACAGTACGAAAGTAGGTAAATAAACGAAAGCAATATCGCTTGAAATATCGCCAATGAAACAGAAAAAATTCGGTTGTAGCGAACGAAACATCCTAATAATTATGATGTACTTAAGCACTATTGGTTCATAAATCCGCTTCATGATATTCGACGTATAGCCTGATAGCACGCGACTAGAATGAATAACCGAGAAAGAAAATAACACTGATTACTTTTTCACACTCTATGCAGAAGGTTAGTGATAAACAGCACTAACCAACTACTAACGGCCGCACTCAGAGTCGTTTTAAATGATTACTTAATTTTAAGTAAAGATTTTAAAAACAAAACTGCCGCACTCAGAGACGTTGATTGAATTAATGATAATTGGCGTTCAACTATAACTTTAGTTATTTTTTTTTTTAATTTTAATTCGAAAGATTTTTGTGAAACTAGCGACTAGCTTGAGCTTCAAAATAAAAATTAAAGTTTTACGATTATGACTAAATGGAAAATACCATTGTTACTAAATCCTTCTTCTTGTAAATCTATTTTTAAAGAAATCTGTCTTTCATTAACAAATCTCCAAAAAAAGCAGTTTTATGTTCTCGTTACATAATTCAATTTACTTTGTACCTACCTTCCAAAAGTAGGTAAACGCTCCTCGAAATCACTGTTTTCACAAAAATTTCATACCTGAGAATGGCCCCTTTCCCGAAGGAAGTGTATGAAGGGAGCATAAAAACACCGAATATTATAATAAAGCGGCGTGCGGCCCTTTGTTTTATTTGAATAAGCCTATCGTCCCAGATATGATTTCCGGGCGGCGAAGCGGCAACGAAAGTTGGGTTTGACCTTTCCGGTAAACTTAATGGTGTTTGAATGATAAATTTTTAATGAATTGATGACCCGAAAATTACAACACCAATAAAAAAGCTTTTATTTTACGCAGAATTTTATTAACAACTCGGTAGGTTTATAATATAGGTTTATACATATGTATCTATATAGGTACTCGCGTTTCGTGGTCCTGCGAGCCGGATCTTTTACAAATAAAAAAGATGATTCGGAACAAATAAAAGCGCAGGGGGGGAGGGTCATGGGAGTCATGACCCCCCAAAGACGGCCCGAGTTAAGCACTCTGAACAAAGAAACTGGAAAGAAAAGTAAAAGAACCCTTTTAATTCAAGCGCGCTAGTAAGCGGAGGCGCCAAAGTAGTACCTAATATTATATTATCAGATTTTCCAAATCAAATCACAAACTAGATTTCATTATTTGATTTGGAAAGCTCAGTACTGTAGTTTAGTTTGTAAAAAGTTTCATGAAAGAATACAAAAGATAATGTATCTATTAATAGCTTTTTTATTTTCCAAACCCTGCATGGTAATTTACTTGGCGATCCCCCCTCCCCCAATTAAAGGTTGGGCACGCGCCTGTATGGAAGTCTTTGGAAAACCATCGAAGCGTGAAAATTAGTTTGGAAATTTAATTTGGAGTCGCGCCGGCACGACTCGTATGCTCGTCATAATCTAATCCGTCTGTCGAATCGATCAACGCCAGGAAACATGCTTCCGATGCATTAGCTTCTTTCAAATCTACGAGTAATATAGGTATATACATATCTTTATCACGTAGTCATAATTTTTCATGGAATACTATAGCTGTTCCTCGCGGTTTCTTCCGAATCAATTTAGGAGTTCCCTCGGAAATTTTGGGGTCAAAATACCCTTTGTCCTTTTCTGTACCCCTGTAGGTATGCACAGCTCGGTTGAGTAATTAAGGCGAAAAAAAGTAACAGTAACAGACAGTTACTTAATATTAGTAAGTATGAATTGGAGTGACAATTTGATAGATATGAATATATCAATGTAGATATGTCTAAACTCACTCAAAGGTACACGTGGAATGTCGTCGATTGAAATAAAGTGTTGCGAAAAATTGTAATATTTTTTCCAAGCGTAGGTAATAACGCATTTAGGTACATTTGGACTAAATAAATATTAATGTAGTGACGTTTCTATAGCGTAAAATATAGAACAAAACAGTAAATGAAAAAAAAAACAAATAAACAATCCTAATCTACTTTCGTAGTTACTTATAACTTCTTTTTTTAGTTGTGATGCAATAGGCAATTTGACAAATTTTTTTTTAGTCCGTCTTGTAGATTAATAAAAGATATTGGACACGTATTTTTTCTTTTTTTACGTAATCAAAAAATAACAGCGATACATCGAGATGAAATTTCACATGACGTCACTAATTAGTGCAGTTTGTATGGCGGCTTGATGCGGTAAGTGACGTCACGAGCCCCCACCCTAAACTTTAATGCGCTTTATCTCTGTGTATTTTCATTTATTTGAAAAATAAAATTTTCAATTTTCTAAAAGACGGACTAATTAAAATTTTGATTTTCAAAAGTTATCAACGGATATTTATCTGAATTTCGACTGAGCGCGTCGCGGCGCACCCGCCCTCGGGGCGGTTAATGAATCCCACCAAACAACTCATCACACCAAGTGCTCTAATCGTTGAGCTCAATAGGTACCTACCAACTGTCGATTAATCAATATGCTTTTTGCCAAATACATTGTCCAAGGGTATCCCAATTTTATATTAACACTTATACCTTTCTTAATAGCAAGAAGATCGTCGCCAACTGATCCAACAAATACCTACAACTAGTATTTTGGTAATAGAGTAATCTGACAATCGGCCTCCGCTTTGTTAAAATAGATGGTGATTGGTGTTCTAAGAAATAACGAATTCTGCCGTCCACGTCTAGATAGTAGGTACAGAAAATAATCATCACTAATTGCCCACTTCTTGTCCTCAATACATATTAAGTACTTCAGGATATACTAGCGGCTTTGCTATAAAAAATCATAATTATCATTTAACAATAAGATTTAATTTGAATAGAAATCAAGGCGGGGAATTTATGAAATAGAGTATACATCTAGGTAAATACTATTTTTGGTTACTGCAATTCTATAAAATGCATTTCTGTCTATATGTAGGTATAGCTGATTGTCTTTCTAGGGAGTTTGTAAACGTCATGTCGATTGTTTTTACAACTAGCGTTATGCAAAAATTTCCAAAGCAGAGGTAGGTATTATGTAAGGTACCGGTACTAAACTTTCCTCATAAATGCATACCATTTTAACACCTAATGAGCCACTATCTTTATGACTTAGCCGCTACTTCTGACATCTCATTGAATATTATTCATTTTTTATTTAACCTCTGGGTACAGAAATAAAACTTTAATGTGTAGGATTTTCCGGTGCAAATGAAAAGTGTGACCCAGTTCTGCTTGCAGGCCGGTAAGCTCGCTTTCAGTCGCGGGTGCTTCGACTCACTATCGACAGAGGAATATACCTACATATTCAAAGTACTTAGCTGCTTTGTAGACGTATACTTCTTCGATAGGTTAGCGACGTTGTTAAACGAATAAAATGTCGTACATCCTAGTTTTCTTCTTATATCGCTCTACTCCATCAGGCTGTCTTTGAAAAGATTGCTTTAAGAAATAATTGTATTAGGTTGTACGTAATTACCTACAATCTACGTGTTTTTTTTTTTAAATGCGTTTCTCCACTGTGTATACGTAAAAAAAAATGTGTATAGGTAAGTAGGTACCTATGTTATACACGCAGTATGACCGTGGTCTGTGACCTATGGTTTTATCTTAACGTCATTTAGAATATTTAGAGTAAGCTTTGTCATTTATTTAAGGGCAGATGCATGAGAATGATTGCAGCTGTGATGAGGTTGATATTTTCTGTATGTAGTTTTTTCAATTACGCAAGTTTCTTAATCAAAAATTTAACAATTAACGTCTCTTCAAGACTGGGTTCTAGTTTGTTCTGATTATTCTAAATTTCAAATTAAGTATTAAAATTTTTAGTCCTAATATTAAGTTCAAAATTAATCCTTCGAATAAAAACTATATATACCTACTATGAGCATGCTGTGTTTACCTGTAAAAGATTGTACAATTAACCGTCTTAGAGTTTAATATTTTTTGTTATTGTATGATCGTTGGTAATCCAAATAAAGAAAATAGAAAATAGATCTTTATCAGCGGGGATTTAAGTCTAAGTTTCACCAACGTGAATTTCGCAATTACCTCGGGAACTCTTTGTTTCGCTGATATAAAAAATGTTGATATTTCCGAGATAAACATATTTGCGATACAAATTAAATACATTATGTAGGCAGCTTACAAGGTACTTATATTTATCAGAGGCTCATAAATGCTATCAGTACCATTCTCGTCACGGGACTTTGGCTAATAAAGGAAAGTTAGCTGCGAAATTCGTGGAACAAAGTCTAACCAAAACTGTCATCGCAATATCCTTAAGCACTTCTCTATCCTTGGTAGGTGTAATAATCAATACTTTATGATAGACAATAGACGTAATCTGATTTACAAGAGGTCGCTCGTGTCGCGCGCCTTTCCGCCGCCCGCCTTGCTAGACTTCCAGAGTGAATGTAATCACTACATTTTAACGTCGTCGGCGCCTGCCGGGTAACATCCTGCCGGCGACACTTGATAGCTCTATAGCGGAGTGAGGTTGCGGCTTGCGCTAATGTTGACTGACGACCCTTCAACATTTTATTACATTTTTTGGCAGATTACTGGTGAGTGGAAGTCGCCTGTTGACCTAAGATTTCGTCAGGGGAGGGGTCCAGTCTGCACCTCTCAACAGTCGTTCTGTCTTATTTCTCTAAACAACATTATCTTTGATGATTATATACATTATACATGTAATTAATAATAGACTCCATACCTAATTGAATAAAAATAATATTTTGGTAAACTTAACTTACCCATACATCTTGTATATACCTATAGCACAGATAATATAATACTATACTAGTACCTATAGCACAGATAATATAATACTATAGCACAGATAATATAATAGCCTATAGGTATCGTCTTGAGATTATATTCTCTTTGTCTTTTCAAGTGGAAATAAAGTCTGTAAGAATCTGTTTATTGGAGTGAAACCACAGAGTGAGAAATAATATTGTGAAACATCTTTGGACACCGAAGAAAAGTTTAATTATAGTTGTGTCACTATTAGGTACACTATATTAAGGTACCTAGGTAGAAGGTACTTAGTTATTATTTAGTTAGTGGCGCCGTTACAAATGTAGGTACGGGTTCCCTAAGTACTTTTTGACTATTTTGTATTAGTTCTTGAACGTTTCTTTTTTCTTTAATATTGTAGATACAGGCAAAATTCAGACAAAATTTCACATTTCGCCGCGGGTTATTTTTGTGGACCCTATGCAAACAGCTCTCTTTTAAAATCTTTTTCTGACGCGTCGCTACATTGCATAATGTGCTGATCGAAAATATTATTTTATTTATCACCACACTTATGTATTAATAAAAAGTTTGCGCAGCGCTATACAGCTTCGTCTGAGCTAGGTTCATTCATCTGTGTCTCCCGTCCTCACACATCTGCGGGGACGTCTTATGCAGCCTCGTAAGCACTAAACTTGAAGATCTATAAAGTAGACTATAAAATGTTCGTCTTTTAGGCGGGAACCTTAAGCGTACTGTCATTTATTTTTATGTTGATAATATTTTTTTTATTAAAACTGAATTTTGTTGTGTACGTATTACATCGCTGTTTTGGATAGTAAAGTTTCGCGGTATGCATGTGTGCATTAAAATATACTTTTGATGTCTCGAGCTTACCCCTTAGGTCTCCTGATTTCTTCGGTGCCCGCCAAGAGCGCTGGGAAAAAGATACTGCAGTATAGCACTAAACCATAATAATTGCGACACGATATGAAACTAGATTTTTTTGTCTGGGCCAATTTAATAATAAAAACTCAAGATGCATAATCAACGACGCATACCTAAATATTTTCAAATTGTTCCGATTGTTTTTTTATTTTATTTTATAGTTAGTACCTAGATACCTTACCTCATGTTTTGTCCCTACAGATGGTTTCGCTTGTTTTGTTAGGGCAATTAGCCAAATTTTTGTCTTGCAGAAGTTCGATGCTGGCTGTATTCTGATGATATCATTTGGGCTTTGGCAGCCAGATTCTAAACTTGAAAATTTACAAAGGAGCTAGGTTTTAGAGTTTCCGAGAGTTTTAGGTTATAGAGACTTTCCCAACTTACATTTTGGACTTTCCAAGAGTTCGAAGAATGACTGACAGAATCGCTACCACTGATCAGTTAGATAGATGTGTGTGAATACACCTTTAGAAGACCGGGGCGCGTTCTGCAGTCAATATTTCATATTTCCTACCTCACCTCGCCCGTGTCTCGGCACTCTGGAAGATCCGTTCTGCACAAAGCAAGGAGTCTGCATAAAATTCCATTTTGCATCGTTATTTTCAAGTGAACGCGAAGTTTGTTGGATATTTTATAAGCATTTATATTATACCTAGAACGAAAAGCAATTGCAGCGAGTGATATTCTCGTCGTTGAAGCGAATGCAATTTTAGGAAAATTGAGTGATGAAAATTAATATTTTTTCAATAGCTAACTAGTTGTGCCCCGCGGTTTCACCCGAGTTCCCGCGGGAATTCCGGGATAAAAAGTACCCTATGTGTTTATCTGATGTATAAGCTATATTATTGTAAAGTTTCATTTAAATCTATCCAGTAGTTTTTGCGTGAAAGAGCAACAAACATCCATCCATCCATCCATCCATACATACATACTTACAGACTTTCGCGTTTATAATATTAGTAGAATGATTTCTTTAACAAACGTTACAAATTAAATTAAATTTACTGAACTCGTTAAGTTTTAGAGTGTGTTTGTCTGTTTGTTACGCTTTAACTTCTCATCATCATCATGAAGTTTTGTATACATGACAGAGTGTATACAAAAGAAGCAAGAATGCAAGAATTATAATTATAAATTTACGCTCAAAATCGACACTTATGTAAATATGTACCTACATTAGTGTCGATTTCGAGCACAATTTCTGAGTTTATTGGGTACATTACCTATATAGTATATATACTTTTTACCACAAGAATCAACCTCAATAGTTATAATTAACTATCCAAAACAAAAAGATTTTTTCAATTCGAACCAGTATAGTTCGTTAGCAATTAGCGCGTTCAACCAAACAAACAAACATATTCCTCCGCTTTATATTATTATAGATTATAGATACCATTCAAATCTACTTCCAATTAAATTCTTACTTACTATTAAAATATTACTTTTTCTTATATTAAATTCCTTTAAAGTTTTCACATTACCCACCAGCAACGTCGCGGAAACCAACGTTATAGGTACAGCTAAAGTAAGCACTTGAAAACTCTCGAAAAGGGGTGGAAAAAAATTGCAGTAAATCGTTTTTATTGCATCATATTACATTTCGGTGTGCTCCCTCGCGATTTAATGGCCGGAAAGAATTTGCATATGAAATCTGACGCCGTCGTTGACGTTAAAATTAATGCCTCGTTTGAGTCACAAACGCAGTTGCGGTCAAACAAACAGTACCTAGCATACATACTATGTATACATACACCATAATAGTACCACGTCCGGTTTAACTGTGTATACCTACCATAATTAATTCATGCCAAAATAATTGCGTGTGTTGGGAAATACGTAATGTGGGTGGTACCTACCTTGTATCCACGACAGTGAATTTGCCCAAAATTCCGTATCAAGTGCTTCGTGTTAGAGTAGGGATGTACCTATTAAGTGTTTTATGTTTAAACTATTGAATTGAATTGATAAACTTTATTTGACACAACACAAAGATTTACAGCATACGTATATACAACTAAACATATTTTTATTTTATTTTTTTATTTTTATGTCATAGGGGGCAAACGGGCAAGTAGTACACCTGATGGTAAGTGATTACCGCCGCCCATAGACATCTGCAACGCCAGAAGGCATGCAGGTGCGTTGCCGACCTGGAATGGGGATATATAATAGGTATTGAGGGTACGCCTCTCAACCGACGGACAGACGCCACCAGCCGAAGATCTGTGGGCGGACTCCATCCGACGACTGAGAAACTGACACCTACTTAAAATAACGGAGACACTTATTTGAATATTGTGATGAGACACCGTGTTGTGACAAAAATGCGGCCAGCTCAGCATGAGTCGGGTGGTTGTAAGGACCACCCGGCGCTGGTCTTCCGCTGGAGCCCTGCGGAGGCGTCACGGACGCAGGCAGACAAATTTATACACAAAATGAACAAATACTATATATTACTACATACTACTATATACTAATATACTATATACTAACTAAAGTTAGTATTTATTTTACATATTCTACTGAGTATCGATTAATTTTTAAATTAAAAACCTTAAATTGTCTTAGAAGATAATAATGTTAATTTTTTGTAGCGCGTGATGGAGCTAGTTTAACTTAAGGGTATTGACTTGACTTGAACTAACTTTTTATGTCTCACATGTTCTCCAAATCTAAATAAAATTGAATTGTCTATTTGTAATTCCAAATTAAGAGCTTTTCACTACATGCATATGAAAGATACGGTAATTACATTAAAAAAAAATTAAGTTTCTGTCTGTCTGTCCCGGCTAATCTCTAAAACGGCTAGACCGATTTAAGCAAGAATTTCACTGGCTGATAACTGATGTTATAACTAAGGCTACTTTTATGTTAAAAAAACAAAGCTAAAGTTGTATATAAATTTTTAAATACTCTACATAAATATAATACATAGAAAAAAGTTTTGCACGTACCTACCTATCTCATTTAATACTCGTACATGAACGCATTTCGATTGAGCATTTCCATAAATTTCATCAAACTTTTGTATCCATATTTCGTCTGAAAGAAATTATTTGCGGTAGGCGGAAAAACTTTCATTACAACGATACGTGACCGCAATATACCACCTATAATGTTTATTTACGTGTTTGAACTCTCTCGCCATTGCTCAGAAGTTATCTCTGAATAAACATTTATGGACAGACGTAAATTATAGTATTATTTATAGGATAATGTCGAGTAAAAGTAAACATTTTCGTCTTACTTTTATCTCATTAATTTTAGACACGCGTTAAACTTACTCGCAGAGTCGTAACTTTACCTATAACTATATTATTATAAATTATTTGTTAAAATTATATAAATTATGTTATTTAGGACATAGACTACATAACTTGGCGCTGGTCTCTGAAAGACACAGTGTATATTTTTAAGCATATCTACTATTATCTACCATACCATTACGACTCCAATGAATTAAATTCGAGTTACGCAATATCTGTAACTTAAACTATAAGCTTTGTTTTATCACATTCGTTTCATAGTTCATTAACATGTCAATTTCACATTTAACCGTAGATAACAAATAACCAGTTAAGTGGCGGCAATGCACATCTAAAAACAACACGAACGGAGTCACGGGCGACAGCTACGTAGTACCCACCTACAATAAAGCCTCGATAATGATGATGGCTAAATTTTTTTTAATCCGTCTTGTAGATTAAAAAAAAATATTGGAGACGTATTTTTTTCTTTTTTTAAGTAATCAAAAAATAACGGCGATACATTGAGTTGAAATTTCGCGTGACGTCACTAACCGGTGCAGTTTGTATGGCGGCTTATAGCGGTTAGTGATGTCACGAGCCCCACCCTAAACTTTAATGCGCTTTATCTCTGTATATTTTCATTAATTTGAAAAGCAAAGGTTCGTGTCTATCCATTGTTTTTTTATTTGCTAACTGACGGACTAATTAGAATTCTGATTTTCAAAAGTCGTCAACATCCCTATTCTTTAGAACACTTAAGTTACTATATTAAGATAAGCGATCACAGAATAATAACGATGAAAATAACAAAGAATTGCGAGAATTCGAAAAGAATTCTCTTGAAGAGGGTCTGAATTTTTGGGCTTTCCCAAATGGCTCCATTTGGTCGCGAAATAGAAAGCAAATTGTGCGGCGGGCCAGGGCCCAGGGTGAGGGCTTGCGGCGGTGGGTATGGGTGGATAGGGGGCAAACGTCGTCGTTGCGACCTCTTATGAGGTACGTGCTCTTGATTTCATGAGACACAAAAATGAATTTCATTGAAAAATGAACATTCTGTACCTACTAAAGTGAAAAGCAGAGAAGGCATAATGATTTTGTTAAGATACCTTCCATAGGTATAGGTACGCGGTTGACTGACGTGAACAGCTGAAAAGTATTTGCATACGAAATGTAGTCGAGAGGGATCTCATTGTATGAGCATACCTATATATAGATCGATGAGAACTTTACAGAACTTTACAGAACTCCTTATTTCCCTTAAAATATAGATGGATCAGTTGTTTCCAAAAACTCTGAAAACCATCCATATCTAATACACTCAAAATAGTGTTTAAAGCAACTTTAATAAAACGGCTGCTTTATACAACATGTTTCCTTTTAGAAAAGGTGTTGGATCCTTTTAAAATTTGACGAAAATTACTATGACAATAAAACGAATGAGTGAAAACGGTTTTGCTAGGAGGCAGGTTTTAAATCTCATTGATGTAGGCTAACTTGAAGCTTTTTAATGGAATCGAGTTCAAATATAATTTCTAGTGACAAAAAAGCTCAGCTATTCTAATTTACAAAATTCAAATTCTACAAGCAATATTCAGAAGCAAGGAACCAAATTGGAGTATCTATTCTTTTTCTTTGGATTTAGAAACGGAATCATTTTCCCATTTGAAACTGTAGAGCGGAACTCTCCTCGACTCTGCAATATTAACTTTTGGAATTCGTTGCCTTGGGATACTTTAAACTTTGATATTGCGCCTGCTAAAGATAGACTTTTGTTAGAAGTTACTGTACCTATTAATTTTGTTTTACATACTTAATTGCAACACAATTATTAATAAATCAGACACCATCAACGAAATTGTAATATGAATGCTACCAATATTGAATCTTCAACTTTATACAGCTACAATACAGTAGCTATTTGATTGAAACGTTTTGTTAAAGGGAACCGAAAGGAAGTAATCTTGGGGTTCAGTGTCTTTAATTGATTGTTACTTTTGTTACCGCAGACTTTTATTGGATCCGACGCGGCTGCCGCACGAAGCTATTGTTAAGAGATGTTATTGTGTGTTTTATTGTGTGAAAGTGAAGTAGTTCAACTGCTTTAAAGACTATGTTAAAATATTTTTTTCATAAAAGCCACAAGAATTGTAATAGAAGTTTGATTTTCTGATATAAGTATTAGTCTTTTTTGACAGAGTATAATTGAAATCCTGACTAAAACATAATAACAGTAAAATATCTCGACAAAAATCAATGCAGCCTCTGTTATCGCAAAATGCTTGTAAGATTAGTGACAGACAATAATTACACAAATTCGAGATTATATTAGGTATAAAGGGGAAGTTATAATTTTATTTATTGGTAGTAACCTAGATTGTTTCATATAAATACGTTAACATAAGGTTATTTTTTGCTTTTTATATGATTTATTTGCGTGAGTGCTGCACACAGCGACCACTTTCTCGCATGCAATCATAACTCTATATCACTTTTTTACCACGAGTTTTTTGACACAGGCCCTAAAATAGACACAATAACTAATTTGACATGATAATAATATAGTACAGTACAGTAACTACGTGATAAGTTTTTATTCCTTCAACAAAACTTAGTGGTTATCAACAATAGTTTCGCCTCTAAAACGACTAGAGTGCGCTCGTTGTGTAAAAACAGTGTATCTATCTACCTATAAAGTTTTTTTTTTATTGAATGCTGTCGTCGGCTACGGAAGGCTAGCAAGCGGATACAGCAACAATATTTGCAGAGTGCTCGGGCACTAATTCCTGACCGACCCGAGCACGGGCTTCGGAATGCTTTAGTAGAGTTAATTAAACTTTAACATACCAAGACTTGATACAGTGTAGTATTTCCATACCCATTGTCCTAAATAAAATACGCTAGCCAAATTGGAAAAAATGGAACGGTCTCTCTGGTATTAAACTATACAAACAAAATTTGAAGAGAGTGTATTTATGAATATATGTATATCATGAGTGTATTCTATATTATTTCGTGTGGTTTTTGAAATAATAAGTATTTTAGAATAGAATAGAATAGAATAGAATAGAATAGAATAGAATAGAATAGAATAGAATAGAATAGAATAGAATAGAATAGAATAGAATAGAATAGAATAGAATAGAATAGAATAGAATAGAATAGAATAGAATAGAATAGAATAGAATAGAATAGAATAGAATAGAATAGAATAGAATAGAATAGAATAGAATAGAATAGAATAGAATAGAATAGAATAGAATAGAATAGAATAGAATAGAATAGAATAGAATAGAATAGAATAGAATAGAATAGAATAGAATAGAATAGAATAGAATAGAATAGAATAGAATAGAATAGAATAGAATAGAATAGAATAGAATAGAATAGAATAGAATAGAATAGAATAGAATAGAATAGAATAGAATAGAATAGAATAGAATAGAATAGAATAGAATAGAATAGAATAGAATAGAATAGAATAGAATAGAATAGAATAGAATAGAATAGAATAGAATAGAATAGAATAGAATAGAATAGAATAGAATAGAATAGAATAGAATAGAATAGAATAGAATAGAATAGAATAGAATAGAATAGAATAGAATAGAATAGAATAGAATAGAATAGAATAGAATAGAATAGAATAGAATAGAATAGAATAGAATAGAATAGAATAGAATAGAATAGAATAGAATAGAATAGAATAGAATAGAATAGAATAGAATAGAATAGAATAGAATAGAATAGAATAGAATAGAATAGAATAGAATAGAATAGAATAGAATAGAATAGAATAGAATAGAATAGAATAGAATAGAATAGAATAGAATAGAATAGAATAGAATAGAATAGAATAGAATCGAATCGAATCGAATAGAATAGAATAGAATAGAATAGAATAGAATAGAATAGAATAGAATAGAATAGAATAGAATAGAATAGAATAGAATAGAATAGAATAGAATAGAATAGAATAGAATAGAATAGAATAGAATAGAATAGAATAGAATAGAATAGAATAGAATAGAATAGAATAGAACAGTACAGAACAGAACAGAACAGAACAGAACAGTACAGAACAGAACAGAACAGAACAGAACAGAACAGAACAGAACAGAACAGAACAGAACAGAACAGAACAGTACAGAACAGAACAGAACAGAACAGAACAGAACAGAACAGAACAGAATAAAATAGAATAGAATAGAATAGAAAAAAGTTTATTTGATACCATAAAGATAAAATAAGTACAAGCGTGAGTTTTAAACTAGAATAGTTGGTACCAAAATGGCTAGCATTTTCGAAAAAAAACAAAATAAATTTTAACAGCGAACGTTCTAGGTATAGGTACCCCGTACCCCCAATACGGAACCCTTCACTGTGTGTGGTTCGATTCTAACTTTTTAAAATTATTAACGCCATAATTTACATTCTATGTACCGGTAATAGAAAATAATCCAAAAAAAAAAAAATTTTGACTTTGCAAAAGAAGAAGAAACCGAATGATTGATTGATTGCTTAACTAATTGCAAACAAATGCTTCGTAATTCTCCATTTACCTTTATTTAGTACCTACTGTACGCAAGCACCAAGAAATGGTTTTACAAACTTTACCTCTTTTTATTAATATTAATATTTCTTTAAATCCAAACCCGTTTATAAACTAAAGGTAAATGATGTCTATTATTTATTGGTAACAAGATAACGGTTACAAGCACATAGGCTAATTTCTCTGTACCTTCTTTAGTTGGTCTATGTGTCAGTAAATAAAACAAATAAACTAATTTTATTACTCTTTTGGTTCCATCAAGGTGATCTCATATAAAATTTATAGAGAAAATTTGACTTCCACTTAAGCAATTGCTCAATGTATATAGCTCTATTAACTTGAGATATAGGTAGGTACATATACCTACTATGCAGGTATGAGGTAACGTATTATCATGTACGTAGAACCTTCTCCTATAATTAGTTCGACTCAGTTACATTCCGTAAATTAGTCTCTTCGATAGAAGCCATTAGGCAAGTAGTGAATAAGCAAATCAGTTTATGGCAACATAATATCGGGTAACCAGCTGGCTGAGAGTTGATCAAATTTCTTGATTGATTGTTCACAAAGTTACATTACTTGCCATATTGTATCAATTCATTTTGCCGTGAATTCATTCACAACGATGAAACAGAGCCTATGTTTTCAGACTATGAGGCATCAGCGGAAACACGGCGCTTTGAAAATTTTCGTATTTATTTATCTATTTATTTATTCTTCTTGACAAAGAGGTACAAATAGCGAACATAATGCCTAGCGGCTATCTCTAACAGTATCTAATGCCTGTACCTACACACATGAAAGACAGACATATAGACAGAAAAAAAAACATTGTTTTTGATATTATTACGACTCGCATCATTTTTCTTTGCATATGTATATATACGCGCTTCTATAGTAACTGGTTTAGGTACCTACTATTTTTATCTATTTAAAAAAATAGTGTAAATAAGCAAAAAGTCTATAATTAAAAGGAGATTAGGGCTTATTTTCCAACCCTATAGCTAGCTTAAACAACCTTTGTATGAACTATCCTTCGAATAAACAATCTGACTTATCTATCGATTGAAAGTCAGCCCATAAATGAGTGTTTTCAAAAATACGTGCAGAGCACCGTATAGGTACTCAAATAATAGATTCAGGTACTTTAGAGAAGTACACAATATATACCCAATACCGAAGGGCTAAGTGAGTAGAAAGTTAGAAAAGTAAAAAAATAGGCAAACTTTCACTGAAGCAGTTCAGTTCCGATGGAGGACCTTTATTTAAATCGATTGTGATAAGAGACCTCTCAACTCAACTTTGTGTTTGGCAGTATTAATCTTTTTTCAAAATTTTTGTTAATATTATATGTATGTATTATACTCGTACCTACATTTGAGCATAAAGAAAAAAATACTGCATGAAACTGGACGGGGTATTTAATATTTATACAGTTCTTACTACGCCTTCCGCGTAGTCGTGCTTAAAAACAACACACATTTTTCACCTTATAAGTTGAATTACAAAAAAACGTTAAATACGTGCTTCTTTATTTGAAAAGAAGAGCTTAAATATAGATTTCCACGACTCTTAACTTCGAAACTAAGGGTTATTTCATGCAAACGTTCATCGCCCTTGCCACCCCTTTAGGGATCGAACTTCTAAAAACCTTTTCTCAGTGCTTGCGCACACTATTGGACTAAGTCTGGTGCAAAATTTCAAGTTTCTTGACCTAGCGGTTTGATCTGGACTGTGAAGAATCAGTTAATCTAGACTCAGGATAGCAATTCGGTAAGTAACATATAAAAATCATACCGTCTCCATTTAAACTTTAAGAAGCATCATGCATTGCGACTTGTTTCCTAAGAAGCTGTTTATATCAGAAATATTTGATTTGCAAGAAAAGCTAAAGAAAAGTTAATGTCGTCCAGGTGTAAACTAGGCCACGTTCGAAGAGCTTCAGTCCAAGGTCCTTTCATTTCGGTCTAGGTCGGCGCTCGCTAGGTAAAATCGCGACATGCAAGCGCTATTTGCCTTTGACTTTGAGACCAGCGAAGTTTCCTTCGTGTCATTAGCATAAAAGGGCCCTTTGATTACGAGAGTGGAGAGCCTTCCCGCCGTGTTAGTGTCAGAGAAAGTTATCCTTGGGTAGTGGTGAGGATGTGACACATGTTTGCACTAGGTATATTACAAACGTCAAATAGAAGAAGCAAATATACCTATAAATTCATGTTCTTTTTCTTTTTCTTTTAAACATTACTTTTAGCATAAGAACATTGTCTGTACTTCCTACTAATATTATAAACGCAAAAGTTTGTAAGTATGTATGGATGGATGGATGGATGGATGGATGGATGGATGGATGGATAGATGGATGGATGTTTATTACTCTTTCACGCAAAAATTACCGAATGGATTTAAATGAAACTTTCCAATAATATAGCTTATACATCAGATTAACACATAGAGTACTTTTTATCCCGGAATTCCCGCGGGAACTCCGATTTTCCGCGGGTGAAACCGCGGGGCACAGCTAGTTGCTTATAAATCAAAAAGGAATTTTCTTCTCATTTTGGTCTGCGTGAATAGTTTTTTACCCACTTTCAAACTCCTGTAAGTTTGTAACAAATTTCAGAGAATAATAGGAGTACCTAACCTAATTTTGTACTGAATTCGGGGGTAGGTAATAGGTACTCGCCTACTGTCGTGCGTCCGCTTAAACAAGGGAGCGCGTGTCCAACTTTCCAATCCCCGCGAGGTGTAACCGTTTGACATATATCCCCTAACTCCCCTATAGACTCCCCTGTAAGTAGGCAAACGTTTCATTCTTATACTTACCCCAAAGGAGGTTGTAACATTTGTACGTTTCCCACATCCATGTATTATTTTACACTTGAGAATAATTGAAGGCAAGCCCTAAGATAACAAGCGCTCTTGATTAACTTACTAAGCAAGTTAATTGGTTTATAATATTTATTTTAAGGCCGTTTTCAGAGTTACTGACCTTAAAAAATACCTACATAAAAAAGAATACATAGAAAATTTAATATGCAGTAGTAAATAAAGAATATCCAATTGCGAAAGTCAACTAGAATTCATTATCCCGGTCGTCGTCGACACGATATCTTTCGTAGTTCCTACCTCTGCGAGGTGATGAATGTGGACAATAATCGTTGCAATATGGCGCCCGTTACGTCACTGTCATGGCGGCGTGTGCAAGATTTCACTAAATTAATTCACAATGTGGCTGCGATATCGTCACTAGTTTGAATAAATAAAATGTATTTCGACGTTTATCTTGTGTTTCCCGCGGTTTCAACCGTGAATTTCGGGAAGTTTCCAACTTCAGAATCTAAGCAGAAACTAATATTTACCTGCTATAATATAGAACTGTGTAACCATAATATCTTCATACAAATTACAAACTTTCAACCCTCATTTCTTCCTCTTGGGGGTTGGATTTTAGAAAACCCTTCCTTAGTGTTTGCCTGCGTCATATTATACCCTTATGCCAAATTTCAAGGTTCTAGACCTAGTGGTTTGCGCTGTGCAGCAGACTCACTGTTGTCATTCTGGCTGTTAAAAAATATTTAAAAAATTTCTTAATCCTAGAGAAAACCAACTTCCTTTTTTCAATATTAATACCTATACCAGTCATATTTTCACTATTTTTTTTACAAAATAATAAAATTATTCAATCTAAAAATATTGTAAACAAAAGAGCCCTTGAGTTCATAAAATAATACTTATTATAAAGAAATTTTCATTTATAACACACTAATTTCCAAAATCGACTAAGGATTTTGTTAATTAATTCAAATTAGCAGACTTGGCTGGCAAGTCTGTATATAGGATGGTTGTTTTAATTACAGGCGCCGAGCTGCGGCTAGCCCTGGCCGGGTAAACGGAGTCCCGTGATTGCTAATTACATGAACACTGCGCTAATGAAGCATTCCAACCAATCATAACAAATAACAAAACCTTAACATTTTACATCATTAAAAAACCCTAATCTTCTATCAGTAAAGTCTTATAGCTATATCAACCAAACGAATTTCATACAAACTCCTTGACGTAGATATTTGTGAATACTGGACTACATAAATTAATAAATTTCGATTTTATGTGGTTCACTTGGACCTTTGTTATCACTTTGTTGTCACTTTTTATGGTCTCAAGTGGGTGGGTGGGAGTATGCGATTTATGCGAAATACGTCTAACATTTAACATAATACGTAATAAAGGAAGAAAGGCATTACAAACGTGTCCTAGGTTTTTAAAGCGTCCTGGTTTTACAATTCACGCACCATTACTGCTTCCAAATCATTTTATCGATGGGCCCGGGATAATTTTTCATAATAAATTGCAATTGCTGTTATTACTTATTGCAGTTTCATTGACCCTGTTTTCATTGTGTAAAATTAAAAATAATACTATAAAGTAACTACTGCTCTAATACTAATTCTGGGTTTTTTTAAGCCGTATCTACCTACCTAGAGTCCTGGTATTTGCATCCTGAAATCCTGGTTTTCTATATTTGGGGATAGCAACCCTAGATTATGGGGAGGTTCTGAGAACTCCAGTTAGGTCTTTTATGACTAAATAAAACTTAGTACGCAGAAATATTATAATAGGTTATTTAAAGATTACTTACAACAAAAATAATATCAATAATAATTTTGATGTGATTAGTCAGAAAAACAAACGTTAGTAAGAAATAAGTTTGGTACAATGTTTGAATTCAAAATAAGGAATTCCAAAATGGAAAACTGAAATATAAAAAATAAAAAGTTGGTAAAAAAAAGGAAGGAGACAATATCATAACGAGTGGCATAGCGCCGCCTCGTTACAAAGTCTGATGCTTTCGAGAGACAAGAACCCACTGAAAGGGAACAATTTAAGAACATTTGGTTCCCACACGTATCTACGGTGGTTTTTTTTATGTAGTGAATACGAATAAAAAAATGTAAAAATGTAAATAAATAAATGTACAAATAAATGATATCATTATTATTATTATACTTACATATTTAGGAATAATTACGGATCATACCCATTTGTCAATCACCACCCTATTCCATTTTATTACCACTGATGCTCTATAACGTATCCTAAGTCTATGTGCTGTTAACGACTTTAAAGTTTTAAAAACCTATTAATTTTTTTAAACCCCGAAATTTTTTAATCTTTACTGTAGGTACCCACGTCGAGTTAAATTAAAATGAACTCACGACTCTCAAAGAACTGAACCTGTGAAAGTGTGAGTGTTCGTTTGTTTGTTACACATCACAACGGAGCAATAGGTCAGTCACGCTAAATTACAAATTTTCTGTCGATGCAATTATAAAAAACGCTGTTCGTAAACGGACCAATTATTTAATTTGCCTGCGACATAATTATATATTTAACGTTCTATCAGTACCTAGTTTCATCGCTAACCGTAACTTGAGGGAAGCCCCGGGCAGTACTATTTCATTATTAAGTTTACTGAATACTGTTTACGGAAGCTGAAAACTTTATACAACAAACTTGGAATATTATTGGATTTAAGGAATTTATTTTGTTACGTGGGTAAAAATACTTACAAAGGACCAAAACTATATATATAGCCATTATATATAACTATATATATATAGCCATTGATCAGTACACGGTAAACGTCCTATTGGTAATTCAATGAATATCGGATATCCAATATTGAATCGCTTTGATCTTAGGGACAGAGTAAAAGTGAATCGAAATAGATAGTTGACAATCGAAATTCTTGTTAATACTTTTGGAGCTATTTTGTTAGTCTAAATTGTGAAACAAAATCAGAAACAGTTGTCAGAACAGTGTTGCAGCTATTGAAGTCGAGTTCAGACACCGTTTTAATGAACAAACTTCATGTTATACACCCCTGAGCAACTAAAGCAACCGTCACACAAAAGATCGCGCTTGGATATACATTGTATTAAATTTTAATTATCTTACGCATTTGTTTTTTTAATCAAAAGTGACAATTGGTTGCGATGCCACTTTTTGAAATGATATTTATACGCGCCGTAACTACTTAACCGAACATCGTGAAATTTTGTTTACCTACACGTTATCTGAGGTATAGAAAAGGATATTTAGCACTATTTTATCCGGGTAAAACCGCGAGGAATAGCTAGTAAGACTATAATAATATATTATATGTATAATAGTTATTATAATAATTAAATATTAGAATAACTTATCATACTTAATATGTACTTATTCAATCTACGTTTATAACAAAATTAGGACAATTTCGCTGCCCTAATAAAAAATTTACGCGACTCGTACCTATTGGGTTAAGCTCGTTGACGAAGTTAATTCTGAGGATTAAATTTCCGACTTCAAAAATAGCAACAAGATATGTATGTTGCGAAAACGATATGTGTTAATTTTTTTTTTTACCTAAAAGTTCAGAAAACTTAAAGCTTTCAACGACTCAAAGGAAAACTCTTCTGGGACTGTCTGCGAATAACTAAAAAGAGAAATTCCAAATGTTCTACAGATTTTTCCCTTCCACTAGTATTTCACTATTACTATTTTTTGGAGTGATCTTTCTCGGAAAAAAGAATTGAACACACTGCGTCACTCTTAAAAAATCTAATCCTAAATGGTATAAAACAAAGTCGCTATCTTCGTCTATGTGTGACAGACAGACTTTGTTTTCACTACTATTTTATAGAACTTCTTCTAGAACTAAATTCACGCGGGTGGAACTAGAGAGAACAGCAAGTGATATATGAAGCAGTTTTGGTCACCGTGTTTCGTGCTTCGTAGCATCGTAAATTCGTAGCTGTAGCTACGTTCGAGTCAGCCGTAGCAGCTCTACCACACACTACTACGAATAGGTAGAAGCTACGATGTCGTCCTTCATCATAAGATTTTCTAAAATTACTTATATAGACGCAGTAAAAGCGGATAAACCTTTAAGCACCTAATATAAGCTCGGTCATGTCCTAACGAAAATCTTTACTACTTACTCAGTGCGGCCTTTTTAGGTAATTCCTTGGGAGCATGTTTGGATTGCCTGAGAGTCAAATCTTCTTTACATCAATAAGGTAAACAAACCTTAGCAGTGATTGATGTCTTGTGTCGGATTATGTCAAGGGGCCAGGAGCTGCTTGAGTCACGTGACGCGCTGGATCCCGCGGGCTTCACCCCCGGGCACATCGAGAGTGGAAATGGAATGAGCAAAACAAATAAGACTTGATGTCATTGGCGTTACCAGTAGATAGGTATGGTGAAGTTCTATGGCATTCGCTAGACGATTTTATATGACAGATAGATTTCAGAATATTATAAATGTGAATTTGAGTTCGTTTGTTTGTTACATTTTCATGCCTTACCTACTCAACCGATGATTATAAAATTTTGCGTACACGTTGTCAGCGGTACATGAAAGGATATAAGTTACTTTTAATCCCCGAATTCCCGCGGTGACTCTGTAGTAGTTACTCTGAATAGAACCGCGGGAAACAGCTATAAGGATATAAAAATTCGGCGACCCGATTAGTGTAGGTCACCATGCCTGCCCGCTAATCAAGAGGTTCCGGGTTCGATTCCCGGTGGGGGTGCACTTTGTGTGATGAACAGAGGGTTGCACTTTCCAGTCTGGGTGTGTTTATATATCAATAGTATAATGTATATATTTTATACCACGTTTGCTTGATTTCCACGACACAAGCTAATTAATAATAGCTTACTGTGGGATCAAGTAGATCTGCGTATTGTGAAGTGGATTATTATTATTTTAAAAAATACCAACCTACGTATATATACAACACAAAGCTGATAAACTACGTGTATCATATTTATTTATACTAGAATAGCTTATTGTAAGCGATGAAGTAATAATGAATTTTTTTGGCACTTAACAATTGAATAAATTAGAAGCAAAATTAGCAAATAGATTACACTGTAACCAGTTTGCCAATTTTGTGGTTATATCTTATCAGTATAGCCTTGATTAGCTCGTCGTAAACCACAATTTTATGTCTCATTAACTCTATAAATTTAAACTTGAAACCGAAGTTACTGCTAGTGTGTAATAATGATCGTAGGTATATGTAATTATGTATTATGAAATTAATTACTTTGGTGGCGGCCCTTTTAAAAAAGAAAAAAGGATCTGTATACCAACCCACACGTGCAAGAAGGCGAAACTTATAAAATAAACGGTTTGATTTCTTAACAACTTCTAAAGCCAGTAAACACTTTATGGGCAAATTTTGGGTTTAAATCAAGCACCGGGTTTAAGCCGGCTTGATTGCCCATCTATACTTCTAAAGAACTTTTTTTTATTTTTAAGTGAAGTTACAAAGTAACGCTCGTGAAAAACTCGTCGTTTGACATCAATAAAAGAATCGTAATATCTGTATTTGAAAACTCACCGTTCACGTGAGCACTCTTGCAAAGTGCAATCCAATATCTCACGTTGCCAAGACTTGCGAAAAGTTCGTTTTCGGGAAAAAATATTATGCGGTGTTTGGGTGTTATTATTATATTTTTCGGTAGATAGGTGTTGTCAGTTATTCATTCGCCAGGTCCTTACTTGGCAAGTTGCCACTTTTTTAGGTGAGGCGAAAGTCAGTATGCCTCAAACACCCAACAGAGTAAAAAAAGACTTCGCCTGACGCTTCATTTTGCCATTGTAATTGATTAAAAGTATTTTTATAAAAATGTTTATTTTTCTCAATTCGGAGAATATTGTGGATCACCAGAGCTAGGCGAGCTAAAAGCTAATCCTACTAATATTATAAATGTGAAAGTGTGGATGTTTGGGTGTTTGTCAGTCAATCACTCAAAAACATCTGGACGGATTTGGATAAAATTTGGAAGGCACGTTGTCAGGGGTATAGAGAAGAACATAGGGTACTTTTTATCCCGAAATTCCCGCGGGAATTCCGAAATTACCGCGGGCGAAACGGCGGGGCACAGCTAGTCTGTAATAAATTTCCTTTAGTATCTATATGTTAGTCTAATAACGTCTGAATCCTCATCAAAACTAATCCAGCTGAAGTTGAATATCAAGTTTTTCTTGAAAAGACAGTAAGCGTTAGAACTGGATGGATCTCGCGTAGGTAGTGTAACTAAGCCAAGAATAGGTTAAATAATCGTTTCCTTTTGAACTGAAAGAGGGATGTTGACGACTTATGAAAATCAAAGTTATAATTAGTCCGTTAGTTAGAAAATACAAAAATAATAGACACGTATTTTTTCCTTTGTTAATAAATCGCTGTTAATTTTTGATTACGTAAAAAAATAAAAAATACGTGTCTAATATTTTTTATTAATCTACACGACGGACTAAAAAATGAATTTAGTCAAGTAGCCAATTTTAGTTTCGCTGATAATAATAATAACATCTTTGGACCTTCTCACACAGCGCCACGTGGTGACAAATTGTGCAAAGTTTGTACTACATACGTACCTACTAAACAACTGATTCAGTACTTACTATATATACTTTTTATGGTGTGTCCGTATACAAGGCTTTAGTTTTGCCGGCAAACTGCCAACTCCAGATTGATTAGACGCCCGCCAGCTCATCTCTCTTGCTTTCCAAATCTACTTAACGGTAGGTACGTGGATTCTACTTTTTATTCCGTAGCGATAATAATAGTAAAGTGCTTCACTTTTTTTGCTAACTGCACTCCGTTCCGTTGTGAGTGTTTGCGATTCAAACTATTCCGCTATCGTTCGAACGAGAATGTTTCAATTAATCGATATCGAGGGAATCTGACGTGTCAAATTAATTAATTATTATCAAGTTCACAGCGTCGAAGTTCATGTGTTATGGCACAGATAATAATATAATACTTTACTAGTATAGTTATGGTATCTATTGTTAATGTTTCTATAGGTATTGTATTTTTTTTTACTATCAATGTTTAAATTACTAAAACATTATCCCTTATGAACTTACCATGTTTGCTCATATTTTTAGTATTACTTTTATCTGTAATTTTTTTTTTGTAATCCGTCCCAATATTTCTTGTTAAAACAGCAATTAACATAGTACCTATACGTATAGTCAATCAACATTTTATTGACCTAAACATGTTCACAAATAAAATTTGTACTCTACCTTTTTCATATCAATATGATTGCGTGATAAAATAATAATAATACCTAATTGGTCATTTTCACAGCGAGCTGAGTCTGCACTATAGGTATCAGAATACTGGTACAATACTCATGTATAGGTAGGTATAGTATTTTTTTTGCAAAATATATGATAAACAGCCAGACTCAGCGTATAAACACTAATTCTCATCGCATTAACGTTTGATGCATACAGATCAAACCCGCGTCCCTGATATACCTAGATAGGTAAATTCATTTATTAGCACGTTTGCAAAGCAAAGCCATTGCGCATTTTCAAGGCAATCATGGCTTAATTAGAGAGCGACAAATGTCCTACGCAGGTGTCGAAAAGCTTGAGTGTCGCGCGGCGACGTACTTAATTAACCTTTGACTGCCACCGCGTGTCGCGTCGCGTCGATGCGTCACTGTCAGAGACGAGCCACTGTACCACAAACACATAAAACTAAGCAATTCCTGTGTGTGAAAGAGACAACTTTATAAAGTTGTATACAACTGTCATAACTCTAACTTTGTCTTTGAATGGAACACGCTGGGGTAAGCTCCGGGGGCAGTTAAGTTAGATGCTGTCCGCCGACACATTTGCCACTTCCCGAGACACCGGTTTGTAATGAGACCGAGGTAATTTAATTTAAGGCCCTTCCTTACACGACTCGACCTTAACTAGTGACACTCGAAATAAAAAACAAACCATCTAAAGTCCTTCTAAAACACTTGAGTTGAAAAAGAAATCGACGAAAAAAAGAAAAAAATAGAGTAAATATTAATTTTCGATGATAATTCTGCAGCATTTAAACTTGATCTCAAAATTTGTATAAGCTTTGGCGGTTTTTCATTAAACTATTTATATTAGTGGGCGTCCAAGCAAAAAGGATCCAGTTCTCGGCATTTAGTTTCTGAGATATAAGAAGTTTTGTAAAGTTGGGTGAAAAAATTGGTTTCGCGATTTTAATTGATTTTATTAATAAATGCTTAATTTTATCTACAATTTCATATATCTCAATCTACGGTAGAAAATAAAAATTAAAATACAAGCAAATAGAAGAGTGTTTTCCTTTTCACTCAAACTTTGTAAATGTTTTTTCTTTGATCAAGCTTTTTCAACTTCATACCTATATCTGTTACGTTTACAAAATATATACAATATCAAAACAGTAAACCAAAAATTACGAAGATTTGTCCGGAATGCTAAAATAAGTTGAGTTCATTTGATAAGAGAAGTAAGAATAGAAAGCTTTTTCTCAATCCTTACTATCAATAGGTAGACTATAGGTATTAGACTACTGGACCCATTTGCTTGGACACATTGAGTTGCAATATTGCCTGGTTTACCCTATTTAAAAAAAATATGTTTTTTTTAATTTACCATCTCAAACATAAAATGTACCTTAATGGCGTTTTTTATTCTTGTTTTCTTTCTTGAAATTTTGGATATTTAAGTAGACTACAGATGCAATAAAGTTGATTTATTATCGTCTCGAAAATAAACTGTACAAAGTAGGTACTCGCTTTTTTTTCTAGCTAACGTTGGTAATGTAGATAAAATATAATAATTTACTACTGTCGTACATAAAGTAATACACATACTAAAAACGAGTATATACGTACTTTTTACTCTATATTTGCTTTTCTGGGAACATCTTCGCTCTCTTGACTGACCATATCCTCCACGGACAAGTCCTGCCACGCCTTCTCATCTCTCTCAGGACGCTTTCGTCCTACGCCTTCTTTCCACTTTACTATAATGAATAAGTGGCTGAAGTTGTGGTAAGTTGGTAGTGACCGTTGGCCTAATAAATAGTAAGCAAACTTTTACTACGCCTGATGCCCCTGGTTCCATTGCCGCATAAGTTAAGAAAAACATTTAAATTCATGTAATTAATTGCATTGAATGAAAATATTTTTGAACAGTAACATATATTTGATGTGATGAACATAATATGTGTTTACTCAAAGTATTAAAATATAATACAATGTACGAAAAATAAGTAGTTTTATAATTGCTATTTTATAATTAAGTATTATAATTAGTCTGGTACCCATAGTACAAGGTTATTTTGGAACCAGGTCTGCTGTGTGATAATATTCAAGCCTTATTATCTTCTTCATCTTTAATAATGGCGTCTATAATTATAATTTGCCAATGACAACGTTTCTTAGTAATAAAAATTTCTTCATCTTCTTCTTCAATTATGGCGAAACGCCAATGACAATGTTAGATTTATCCCCAAGTTAAAACATGGTCTTCAAAGCCAGTTTCCTGCTCGGGGTCCAAAATAGATGCTGGAAAGTGACTGAAATAACGAATACTTCACGTGACACGCGTGTGTTCGGTACGGCTTTCAACAACCAAGCCTTATTATCTTTCATCAAAAAAATATCACTATTTTATTTCATACAACTGAACTTTTCCAGTTATGAATTTACTTCATTTTTTATTGAAATGTTTTTCTGTCACTGCGGCACTCAGCGCAAGGCCTCAATGGTTCGTTGTTTGTTTGTTTGCATAAAAAGTTTTATGTGCGTCTGCATTTAGAATTTTAATGGAGTCCAGAGGACGGGTGAGGTAATAAAAAAGAATTTTCTGCTCGGCGGGCCCTTCGCAAGATTCGCTCGTATAGAAACTTTAGGATATCCCTGTAATATCTTGTTATTGCATGATAATCATAAAAATGACGTAAAAAAATACTTACACGTATTTTATATTCCTAAAGAGTTAATACGAAAAAGGTTCGGCCTTTGATCTTTACCTATTTATTTTACTATATTCCTACCACAAGTTACATACATATCTTACACTTATTTGTACTATAAGTTTATGCACTATAAGTGCATGTAGTTTATACCTTGCCAATTTACTATTACTAGGTACTTATGGATGCATATCATAGATAACTTTATATGAAAACATTTTATAATCTGCGCGTGATTAATGCAGGTCATTTTATTTGCGATAATATGTTATATAATACTAGCTATTCGCCGCAGTTTCACTCGCAATAATTTCAGAGTTCCCGCAGAAATTCCAGGATAAAAGTACCCCATGTCCTTCTCTGACAACGTGTACCTAAGCAAAATTTCTTGATGATCGGTAAAGCCGTTGAGTCGTGAAAGCGTAACAGACAGAGACAGAGTTACTTTCTCATTTATAATATTAATAAGGGTTATATAATTTCACCTAATCTGTCACGTTAGCCACCTTAGCCAAGTTGACAATCTGTAATCGTTATCGCTATAGAAAACTAAGGAACTTATCGTCATATCACGTGGTCACGAAAAATCGCCCAATCAAAAGTTCAATAACCACGTGCCAGGATATTTAGTTCTCTGTTCCCAATATTGAGTTAGATACATACTCGTATAATCCTACTAATACTACTATCCTACCAATATTATAAATGTGGATGTTTGGACGTTTGTTACTCAATCACGCAAAAACGGCTCAACGGATTTGAATGAAATTTGGCATGCACGTTGTCAGGGGTACAGAGAAGAAGATAGGGTACTTTTATCTCGGAATTCCCGCGGGAACTGTGAAATTAGCACGGGTGAAACCGCGGGGCACGGCTAGTATGTACATAATGTATGTCGTCACGGTGTCCCGTGTGCGATTCAACCCAAATATTCAACAATCCCCGACAATTTGCACCAATAATAATTCCGGCCCGAAGTGCCGACTGCATCCATAGCTCGCGCCAGTCATTCCAATCAGTTTTTCAATCATTTTAACGGCCGTCGGGGCCCGTCCCCCATCGTTATTACGATTTGACTCATTTTTACACTCCAGCAAACTTTTGACGCAGCAATTGCGTCTTTGTTACAATTAAAATACAGTCAACCAAGTTATTAAAAGGCGTTTTCGTAATAAAAAAATTTCCACCACACTTTCAAGGGTCAGACCCTTACGTCATATAATAACAATGCTTTGCTATAGACTGCAGTGCAAAAAAAAAACATAAGTTTAGATTGACTTACCCATTAAATAAATAAATAAATAAATGACCACTTGGGCGCCGCGACGCGCCGGTTCAAGTCACTGTTTCTCTGATGACTTTTTGTCTTTTAATGATTTCTTGCACATGTAATTTTAAAAAATAACGTTTTCGTGTATAACACGTTTTTCAGCTATTTGGAATAAATATTGCCTACCTAATTAATTTACGAATATGTATGTACGTAAACGTGTGTGCTTTCAACCGCTCTCAATTTCGCAGCAGGCGGGCCAAGTGCGGTACTCGAGACGATTGCCGCAGAATGCAGCGTGGTGGCAAATGAAAACACCTGGGTTTCATTCACTGTGAACTACAACATTCCTTGTTTGTAACGCCTAGGGGGCTGGGTTACACTTTAGAAACTTCTTTGACCACCCAAGAAAATTGTCAGTGTTGATGATTTGCCGTCTAGCCGGGTACGAAGATGGAACCGAAAGATTGCCACTTGAACTACATATAGTTTCTACTAAATTGCAAAGTGGAACTTCTATAGGCGCAGCTCAGCGAGAATTTTATTGGGTACTAGCTGTGCCTCCGCGGGGATAAAAAGCACCATATTATGTCCTTCTCTGTACCCCTGACAGCGTGCATGCCAAATTTCATCCAAATCCGTTCAGTCTTTTTTGCGTGATTGAGTAACAAACATCCAAACATCCGAACATCCGGTGCTTGGGTTTAAACCCGTTTTAAGCTGGGCATTTAGAGATTGCCCACAAACATTTTTGGGGCTCATTAAGGAACCGCGGCGTGTTATGTGCATAGTGAATCAGGGCCCTGTCGTTCGCAAGTGCCACATCGATTTTGCGGATTAACAACACTTTTATCAGCTCCTTTGGGCGTAAGGAAAGGAAAAAGACCCGTTTCGAAGTCAGAACCATCCAATTCAACTGATCAATTGGTTAAAATACCCTCTTTATTTGAATATTATACGTATAGGTACGTAAATTGCTGATGTCTTTTTAGGATCCCTGAGATTTTTATATTGCCATAGCCGATGCGGGCACTAAATTGGGTATTTTCCAGGGTATGAAAATCAAAATTCTAATTAGTCCGTCAGTAAGAAAATAAAAAAAATAATAGACACGTATTTTTTGCTTTTTCAAATTAATGAAAATAATAAACATAGACACACATTAAAGTTTAGGTTGGGGGACTGGTGACGTTATTTTTCGGTATAAGCTCCGTACAAACTGCACCGGGTTGTGACGTCTCACCAAATTTCAACTCAATGTATCGCCGTTATGTTTTGGTTACTTAAAAAGCAAAAATTCGTGTCCAATATTTTTTATTAATCTACACGACGGACTTTAAAAAAAATTTAGTTGGTAAAGTAGCCAATTGTGAGATTTTTTCGAGAACTTTAATGTATGAGATTTAACCTTATGTAATGGCATTTCGGGATAAGTGACGTTCACTGCACGTTAGTTATTCACGTCCGCCAATGATAGACAAAAATCCAATAAATCAACTGCAATCGCATTTTTATCAATTTTTATTTTGAAATCTTTTTTTAAGTAGGCACTTAAAGACGATAATCTTGCTAACTACTAAACTATAAACGCTAAATCCCAAGAGAAATGCCAAAACACAAGATAATGTTTTCCTAACGCTTTAATCTCAGAGATATCGGCACCAGCCGTTTGATTTTTTGAATGAACACTGGCGCTTACTTCAAAATTTAAATAATAAAACAACGTAGGTCGCACTTCTGACTGAAACAATAAAAGCTAAATTTTATCCAAACAATGTCGATGAGCCTTTTGTATTTCGCGTCACTAATAGGTCTAGGCATAGGCAACGTAATCGTGTAAAACATAATACAATGTGACGTCATGTAATTTATGACGCAGAGTTTAAAACTGCCATCTTAGGAGACTGGCATCAATTTCATAATGTTGCTATACGTCATAAAGAACCGTAATATAGGAGAAAAACGATTGTAGGCGAGACCAACCGTCAAAACAGAGGATATATGACGACGATGCCGCTTATCTCTCGGGATTTTATGCGGCAACTCCACGCGCCAAATATCCACATGTTTATCGCCTATTAATAACCGACCTTATCCTAACTGAATACAGATTATTTCAGCTCGATTCGCTCCGATCGATAGAAATGATCCCATATCTCGAATTAGGCCGGCGCTACACAGGTGAACGCTGCATATTTTGACGTTTTGATAAATAGACCCCGACTGAGATTTATCGAGAACTTTTACCGTCTATTATTGTTATAGGTGTTTTGCAGACGCATAGAAAAGAAAAAAATAGAACAATATAAGCGCGGAGAAATGGCCGTTTCATAAAAAATATGTATTCACAATGCTCCACTGTATATTCAAAGGATAACACATAACTCATTTTTATCGCATATAATAAGTGTCACGATATGTACCCTATATCTACTGTAACTGTAAATACAAACATGTCTTAAATTACTTCTGTCTTGAATGCCTTAAATATACAAAACATAAGAAAAAACATACACACTGTAGTGTGTAATGTATAGGTATAGCTGCGTATAATATGCATTCTTTAGAACGTAAGTACATATTAATGTGAAGACTCGATTAAATGACATCATTCGTTACTGAGACACCGGACTACTCATTTCAACATCCCGACATGGCGACCCTGCCTCGCGCAGGTGTGCGTCCGCGCGCTGCGGGACGCTACATCAGCGGTATTCTATAATAACAGTGCGTGGCAACTACTGCATTCGGACTGCATAAGTGATACAAGACAAGTGTGTTTAAAGAAAAATAAAATAAAATAAAGGAATTGGACTATACGACGAAAAAATGAAAATACAAAAATATGGGAAAAACATACTCGAAACAAGAAGAAAAAGAAATCATTATTAACTCAGCTGGAAGCAACACGGCACAGGCATCCTCCGCCCCGATAGAACACATGTATACGAACAGCATTCTACTGACGGTGATTGTGATTATTCTTGGAATAGTCATAATAATTTTTGCATGGAAAAATAATTATAAAAAGTGCCACAAGAGGTGGATAACAAACAAATAATAAACAAACAAAACAACAAACGAAACACAAAACAATGGTTTTAAAATTAGGTATTATTTGTACTTTTGTACGACCATCACGCATCGACGCATGGAACTTAACCGGGGTTTTTGCAGTTGTTACGTTTATTGTATAGACAATGGTTATTAGAAAGAGGAGCTGTTATACAAGAAAAAAAACTGTTAGGAAGCGTAAATTATGAACGTGACAGTGGCACAAGCTTATCTATATTTTTTTTTAATCTACTTGACAACACACAGATCTACTTGATCCCACATTAAGCTATTATTAGCTTGTGTCGTGGAAACCAAGCAAATGGTATATACTACATAGAATTACATATATATTATACTACAGATATATAAACACACCCAGACTGGAAAGTGCACCCTTAGTGTGATGAACACAGGGTTCGAACCCAGAACCTCTTGCTCAGCGGGCAGGCATGGTGACCTACTACGCTAATCGGGTCATCGATATATCAATGTCGATATAATATATATATCTTTAGTACCTATAATATATAAGTAATTCTATGTAGTATACACCACGTTTGCTTGGTTTCCACGACACAAGCTAATAATAGCTTACTGTGGGATCAAGTAGATCTGTGTTTTGTGATGTGGATTATTATTATTATATAATATTATACAATTCATAAGAAAATAGTCATCAACTGATCTATTTTCATAATTGTCAATTAATATATAGAAGCCTAACATTTCGCAGTTACGAGACTGAATATTAAACATTCATACTCGTACGTTAACAGTGGGAAATTGCCCATTTCCTATAATCCAATAGGTCGTCGAACGCCCAAATGATTGCCGACAAATCCGGGATCGGCCGAACCCGCCCGGGCTGGAATCAACTGCGTTAGGAGGTTGGAGCCGTTGTTATTGTCCACACTCCACGGTGAGTATTAGTGGACAGCGGACATTCAAATGAGTATAGATCTCATTAATTAATTGAAAACTATTAAAAATACTAAACAAATAAACTATAAAAAAAAATATTTCATGGAAAACTAGATGAAACAATGAAATAACTATAAGATTAACAATGTAAAACATTACTGTCTATTCTTATGTAGAAACTATTAGGGTTAAGTTACTTCTGCGTTAACTTTACCTAATTTATGTGAAAGATCCGGCCAAGTGTGAGTCGGACTCGCGCACCAAGGGTTCCGTACAAAGTATAGGTATATAGATAGATCGTCCATCACGGACAGGCAGACAGATATACCGACAACGATACCGACAAGGGTTATTTTTTCATTTTCAGATACGAAACCCTAAAAATAAGTAGTGATAGTTATTGTATGAGTGCATATTGTGTCTATTATTTATTTATTTTTTCGGGAAACAAACGGTACAAAAAAATACAAAATAAAAATAACATAAAAATTTCCTAGACCTAGCAGTTTCCACATATAGCAAGTAGTTAGTAGTAGTAGTTATACGTATATTATTCCAAGAATAACCTTATAATAATTTCAAGACAGAAAATCTATAATTCCTATTTAATAACATCTCAATTGAGGATTAAATTTGAGTTAACGTTGATTAATCCTGTAACAAGTAGATATCCTGCCGAGTTGACTCACTTGACTTGTAATAAATAATAATCACCCACTAGCGTAGCAGTTATCGTGTTGCTACGTTTTGCTACGCTCTTGTGTGCGCTACGACATCTACGATACATCTCTACGGCGGCTCTTTGTTCATTATGTAAAATTATGTAACGATGTCAGAGACTCATTTGCAATGATCACCTTTTAGCTTCCAAAATAAACGAATTTATATCTGTATACTGTCTTTGTTTAATGTTTGCGGTACTGACGTAAGTAAGAAGCAACAAATGGAGAGAAAGGAAGTCGATATAAATACAGGCTTAAGCCGGTAAGGCGGTACCAATTCGCGAGAATTTGAAAGTAGACATAACTGATTAATCTTGTAAATGCGTAGGTAGGTACCTCGTTGTACGTGCGTACCTAGGCCTCGTTGATTTAGAGGCGAGGGTCAACGAACTGGAGGCCTGCGCAAACGATAAATCTTCTGATCATGATCGTATGGAAGCCACGATAAGCAACCTCCAGTCGCAGCTGAACGAACGGGACCAGGAACTACTTCTCAACGACGTGGTTATATCCGGAGTGCCAGAAACTAAAGCTGAGAACCCAGTACATCTACTAAATCTGATCTCTCTAAAACTAGCCGTCTCTCTCGATGAGCGGGACCTTGTTTATGTGGAGCGGGTCGGCGCCGTTCTCCGCAATCGCACCGACGGCTTTAGCACCGCGGAGCCACCGCGCCCGCGCAGACTTGTCGTCCGACTGTCTCGCCGGGCCGTACGTAACGAGCTATTAAGCGCGGCCCGAGTAAGGCGGGGATTAACAACCGCCGATATTGGCTTAAACGGGCAAACAAACCGAATTTACGTCAACGAGCATCTCACCCGCTCGAACGGAAGGCTTTTTTATAAAACCCGTGAACTAGGGACTCAACAAAAATTCAAGTACGTTTGGACAAAAGATGGGCGTATTTATGTTAAGAAAGAGGAAGGGATGACCGCTCAACGTATTCGCTCGGAGAGCGACATAACACGAATTTTTGGGAAGAGAGCCGTTTCAGAGTAAAACTGTGTGATTATATTGTGAAATTGTTTCAACCGCTCTATTGGTTTTTTGAAATTTTGTATTGTCAGATTCACCTTGTTAATTATGTTATTGTTATAGTTTGGCTCTTGCTTGCTCTGTCGGAGGGACGCGCTACTTCGGTGGTTTGGGTTTTGAGTTGTGCAGCTCCTTCCACAATATTTTTTTCTCTGTGTCAATATTATTTTCTAATTAATTATTATCTAATCAAAATTTTCCTATTTGTGTCCCTTACACATTACAGATGGTTACTAACAATGTCTTCTTGTCTTACTAATAGTGTTTTTTGTTCCTACATATTATGTAATATAATTCAGTTTATTATAATTTATCTTATATATTTTGTAAGGGCTGTTATCGATTTGTACTCGCTACTATTCGTTCTAGACACATATCGGCGGCGGCGCAGCTAGTAAATATTTAAAGGTTGGACTCCTAAACGCCGGTTCTCTAGGTACTAATCATGACGAGTTTGTTGCTGCAATGGAAAGTCATGACGTGGACATCATGGCTATTAACGAGACTTGGCTCAAAGCGGGTGAAGATGATCGTGCACCGGTTGTGCCCGGTTTTCGTTTGAGACACGTGCCGCGGCCCTTGAGCTCTCGGGGTGGTCGTGGTGGGGGGATAGGTTTTTACATACGATTCGGAATCACTGTACGCTCACATTCTCACCCTGTGGATCCACAACACACCAACGTCGAACAGATGTGGCTGGTATTGAGTATCAGTGGGATTAAACTTGCGATAGGGACCGCGTACAGACCACCGTGGCAGGATGTTGACCTATTCTTGGATGCTATAACTTGCTCTTTAAACTCTCTTTCATTCTGCGAACGTACTATACTCCTTGGCGATTTTAATATTAATTATAATAAACAATCTGACAGTAAAACTAATAAACTAATCGCATTTCTAAGATGTCTCAACTTGCAACAACACGTTAGTACAGCCACGCACTTCACTGAGCATAGCGAAACGTTAATCGATCTGGTATGTTCAGACGCCAAGGTGAGTGATGTAAAGGTAGAGCCGATTTGTGCCCTTGGAGGACATGCCTTTATTACCGCTCAGCTTCACTTTATAAAAGATAAAGCCGTTCCCTTGATCAAATCCTTTAGAAATCTGAAGAGTATTCCACTGGACCAGCTCAATGCAGCCTTAGATACCATTAATTGGAGCATTCCTATCCCCTCTCATAATGTTAATGCTATCGTGATGTTTCTTAACGTAAATCTTATTGCAATATTTGACAAATTTGCGCCACTTAAAACACATGTTATTAAGGAGAGATCGCATCCATGGATCACCCCGAATATTAAATTCATGATGCATCTGCGTAATCAGGCTAGAATTAAATATTTAAAAACTAAAAATGACGCTAAAAAGGCTTATTATAGGGACTTGAAACATCTAGTTAACGAGTCTCTATACCATGAGAAAGTTAGTTATTTTGAATATAATATAAATAGCAAAATTAAATATCCTAAGCTATTGTGGAAAAACCTGAAATCCACATTATTGCTTAAAAAAACTAATATGGAACTCCCACCACACCTCATTAAGAACCCTAACGAGATTAATTCTCACTTTTTGAACGTCCCTGGAGATATAAACACACCGATATCTAATCTGACCTATTATGAGTTTACTAGATTCAATGATAGCATTTTTTCATTACAAACCGTGGACCAGTCTGTTATTATTAAGATTTTAACTGGTCTCCGGTCCAATGCCGAAGGTTGTGACCACATTACGCTGGACATGTTTCTTCTCTCGCTCCCTCAAACCCTAGAAATACTAACATCTATTATAAACACGTCGATTACGACATCGACTTTTCCTGATCTATGGAAATTGGCATGTGTGCGGCCTATTCCTAAAAAGTTAAATCCATCTATTTTGAAAGACTTAAGACCAATAAGTATTCTGCCTTTCTTGTCTAAGGTGCTTGAAAAGGTAGTTAATATACAACTTACAAAATATGTTGAGAATAATAGCATTCTGCCAGAAGCTCAGTCCGGGTTTAGGAAGGGTCGTGGCACTGCAACTGCCTTGCTGGATGTGACTGACAATATTCTAGCTGCTCAAGATGATGGAATGTGCACGCTGTTGGTGTTGTTAGATTTTTCCCGGGCTTTCGATTCTATAAATTTAACTCTGCTTTTATCCAAGATGTCGTACTATGGGTTTGATCCTGACACAATAAAATGGTTTGATAGCTATCTCAGTCACCGAGCCCAATACGTAGAAGTATCGAACGCTAGTGGATCAATTTTAGCCTCTAATATAGCTCCTGTAAACAAAGGAGTTCCACAGGGCTCCATTTTAGGTCCATCTTTATTCTCACTGTACAGTGCTGATATAGTCCAAGTCATAGAGAGCTGTCAATATCATGTATATGCTGACGACTTGCAGATATACATGTCCTTTAGACCACAAAACTATGAATCCGCAGTAACAGCTATTAATGAAGACCTTAAAAAAATTGTGCAGTGGTCGAAGCGAAATTCCCTTATCCTCAATCCCAGCAAAACTAAATATATGATTTTCGGTACCCGTGTACAATTGGAGAAAGTACAAACTGCAGCGTCCTCCTCTCTTGCTACAATAACCGTATCAGGAGAAAGTATTGAGCGTGTAAGTGAGGCGCGCAATCTAGGCTTGTTGATGGATCAGTCCCTAAGATTTGAAAATCATTTAGCGAATTGTGTGCAGAACTGTTTTTATAGACTAAAAGTACTGTATAAGATGCGCCCCTACCTAAGCCAACAGATGCGCATTCAGCTTGTGGACTCCATTATCTTGTCAAAATTAAATTATGGTGACGTGGTATACGGCCCTAGGCTGCTAGCTCGCACTGAGAAGATGCTACAGAGGGTGCAGAATGCGTGTGCTAGATTTTGTTTCAATATTCCACCAAGAAGTCACGTCACACCATTTTTTAATAAACACTTTATACTTAAGATGAAATTGCGTCGTAAACTGCACCTTGCCTGTCTTCTCTTTGGAGTTCTCACCACTAAGTGCCCCCCATACCTGTACTCGAAGATTTCGTGGGTAAAAAGTCACCATCAGCGTGAGGGTAGACGGTGCGCGAAGAAGCTGGCTACCCCTTCGCACCGATCTGCTTCATTTCGTGGTAGTTTCAGGTATGCGGCTTCAAAGATTTGGAACAATATTCCACCGCCAATAAAAGAACTGCAAAGTATTCATGGTTTTAGAACAAAATTAAAACAATTTCTTCTTTCAAAACAAATTTCCTTCGAATCTATCAATTTTAATTTGTCTGTCATTTAAGTCTTATTTAGTTTTTGGTTTTTCACATATTTTTACTACTTACCCTCATTATTTTCCTTGGTGTAAGTGGAATCGTCTTGATTATACTTTTGATAAATCTTAAATTTTTAAAATTGATTGTTTCTTATATTTATACTCGTACAATGTTTATAATAAATCACCTTCACACACTACCGTACTATCCCCAAAACAAAAATAAAAATTATTTCTTGTTTACAAAAGGTGCCCACCTTCATGCAGACGGAGATCTTAACCACAATGGCGTGTGTTGTTGTGGCGAGGTGGTCGTTAACAGTCTTTTTTTTTTATTTATTATATTTTTGTACTATTATTTTGTTCTGTGGTAATATTGGAAAATGCTATTTTATTATTCTATTTATTTCTTAATTTAGTTTCATTGTACTAAAAGTATTGTATTATAATTATTGTATTATAAGTAGTGTATTACAGATCTTACAGTATTTATAATGTTTAAGTACTTTGTATGTATTGTTTATTTCAGTAAGAATTATTTACCTGTATTTTTCTACATTATTTATCTTTTATATTTTTTATGTTTAGTTGGTGTACTTGTATTTATATGTATAGTATCATTTTTTTCTGTAACTCTTCTTTTGTTACCCCCGTCCGTGCGTGACAGCGGGCTGCCAACTGAAAACCAGCGCTAGGTGTTCCCGCACCTAGCTAATGCTGAGTTGGTGACCCTTTCGGCAGAGCATGCAAGAGATATTATCTATGTTTCTTTAGATTAGGCACTGTTGATGTTTGTTTCTCTTTCTTGTGTGTTGTGCTGAAATAAATGTATTTTCTTCTTCTTCTTCTTTCTACTTATGTTTTCGTTTTGGGATTTTGTTTTAAATTTAGATATTTCTTCTAGAATGTTGCCATATTCCACCACCAAATAACAATAAGAATGACACTAACAAGATTTTTCCATTTCATTCTTGGAAAAATATTTAAACAAAGTTTTTTAAAGTCAAATAATTTAATTCTTAGTTGGACCATCGTTATCATGGACATACCATTTCAAATGGCTTTCTTGACTCACCCTAAAAAAGTATAATAACGCAACGCAAGTTTGTCGCTGTGAACATTTGTAATTTTTGTCAAAACTAGACAACTTTGGCAGGCAAATTTGCCTACCCACGTATCGGAGTGCAAGGCGTGGGGGTTTTATATATACAAAGCGTGTTGACTATATGTATAACACTTTTCCAATATTTTCAAATATTCTCTCAATCTGTTCCGTGATGAATGAACCTTTCGGTATAACGTTCAATATCTTTCATCGAGGCGTATTTCGAAAGACACGGTGAATATAAAAATTTCTCTTCGATATTTGCATTGTAAAACGGAATTCACAGCCGTTTTATATAAGTACAGTAACAGTTATGTATTACCTTGCAGTATTTTTTAAATTTAAAAATTATTTTTTGTTATAAATATATTATGTAGGTACCTACGTAGATATGTGCATACGAATATAAAATACCAACCAATCTGGTGTTTTATAATACTAAAAGATGTAGGCTGTAGGCGGTAGGATATGGCAGAATGGAAATTAGCTTAACTAAACATTTACCAAACAAGTGACTCCTTATTTTGAATATTCAGACTATTAAAATTTTTACACTATACACTGCATATTAGTTTAACATATAGTTTTTGCATTTTAGGTACTTTCCATAGCACATTAAAATGCCATCGATCTGTACAGAAACCGAAAATCTAATCGCGGATATGAGTCCCGCTATGTACCTTAATCATTTGTTTTGTAACGTCAGTTTGCACGCATTTGTTTTTTCCGGAGGTTCTCCATTCTAAAAATTAATGAATTCAAAGTAATGGCTATCTTAACAACTCTCTTAGACATAACTCCGATTGCTTCCCAGACGGCCATAACATAAAAACCTTTTCCAATTCAATAATGTCGTGTCTAGACGTTCTAACGTCATCATTTACCGTCTGTGCCATGGATATACCTAAATAATCCATTCATAGTTAGTCGCGGGGTGATTTTAACTCAATTTAAATGGGAGGGTTCTCGGTTTCAACGCCACTTGTCCATAGTCCTCCAAGTTATTAGGAACGGTATACGAACTATGCCTATGCTGGTACTATATCCTTTTTGTAAGTCAACGTCACGTTGATCTCATAAATACGAGTACGAGCCTTTTCGTAAACAAGCTTCTCGCTCACTAATGTTCCCGCACTTTATCGGGTTACTATCGGGTTTCTCATAGTTTCACCCGCATACAACACAAACTTTGGACCCCATTTCAACCCCTCAGGATTTGATTTTATCAAATGCCAGTGATGTTTTAGCTTTCATGTCATGTTTCTTTTGCCTAATAGTTTTGCTCAGCGTTTGAATAAGTACTTGTGTGTTAGTCAGTTTTTCCACATTTCTCTAATGTAATATAAAATTTAGCAATTAAGTACTTGATTACATTTTTTTAATGATCGTACGATTTTCATATATAAATGCTTCGGCCACGATAAGTAACGGGAACGTTATAAGCAAATATATGGTAATACATATCTCTAAAATATAATAAGCAATAATTATGATAGGTACTTGAATATTTTTATATATATAAAGTACAAAAAGTACAATAACAAAGAAAATAATCGATACGAAACATATAAATCTAGTCTTGCCATTCGTCCTCAGTAGGAAAACTGTAGGAGGCTCTGCCTCGAAGTGTCACCTCTGCTGTCTCGGGGAGGCAGCAAGAGATTAGAGAAGGCTTGCGATTGTCCTCAGTTGCCGCATAGTGTCGCCGCACTCACACTATTAAAGAGTTATTACAATACATGATCTCACACATCTAAAACTCCTGATTAAGGGCCTATAGGAGGCTAGAACTGCCCCACCTCTCACTTTTGAACCTGTATATCAATAAAAGTATTCAATCAATAATATTGAAAAAAATATATAGTAAAGTTAAGGATATACCCTAAGTCCTATGTGATGTTAAAACACGATTACTAAAAATTTTCTCGATAGAAAAAAATCACAAACTTCCCTCTGATTTATACAAATAAACCGCAGAAGTCAATGAATCATTTATCCATACTAATTAAACTTTGTATAGAAACTCAACATAATACAATACGTGTACTATGTGATCTCAATTGAAAATTATGTTTTTTTGTTTTTTGTTAGAAATTAAATTCTGATATATTGCGAGTTCACCGCGTTCACCGCTTGAATTCAGTCGCGCTCCGGCATTCGAAAGGGGAACCCGCGTCGCTTGTCGTCTCTTACACCGACTTATCACCTAAGAAATTAAAAGTGCAGTGAAATGGGAAATAATCGGAACAAGAAAAAAAAAAGACGGAATTGGAGAATAGAAACCGCTAAAAACATAATATAAAATATTAAAGTAAGTACCTATCTACGTATATATATAATATAAGTTATAAAATGTTTGTTTGCACCTACCTACTTTGTGTCTGATTATGGTTTGTTGACATGAAACATGATTAAAAAAATGAAATAGGTAATGTACCTATTTATAGTAGTGTGATGAGCAAATAAGTAAAGTAGGTAGAACTGTTACGTAATCGTATTGTTCCCACCTAACTACAATACATTGTTCATTTTCAGAAATAGACAAATATTGCTCGAAACTGACTGTAATAAAGAAAATGTACCTGAAGTGGACCTGTGCCCGTGAGTATCATCTAGCTAAGTAAATAAATACACAAATGTTTTCAGAAATAGAGTAACCACAGGTTCTTAGGTACTTACCTAGTTCACTTCCATGTCCATGACTGATTTTCACAATCCAAAAAGTTGCGGGTTCGAATCTCTGCCTGGTCGCAAGTTTTTTGCTTTTTTTTTATTTTAGTATAATTTGTTTAGTTACTATTTTTTTCTTTTATTTTTTAAAAGTTATTTTATTATTACTTTATTGTTATTTGTAGGTATACCTAAATATAAACTTTTTTTATCTTTTTAGGAAAAAAAGGAAACTCGCTGCAGAAGAACAAGATGAGAACGTCCCAAATCTAGGAAAAAATAAAAAATTCGATCCTTCAACAAGTTCAAAGTGAGTTTCACCTAGGTACCTATGTACAGGGAGTACATTACACTACATATTATGATGGCTTCATTCAGATCGCCGCGCGCGCCGGCCGGCCGGTTGTGTGATCGTGTATTTACACTTTGCACATTGCATTGCACCACAGCACCATGCGAAAAAAATATAGTCTAGCAGCTTGTGGTGCAGTATGGGTGCAGTAGATAAACTAACTAAACTTATTTAGTTAACCTAACTGTAACCTAGTTAGCTAACCTGTTTCCTTGTTTTCATCTGTTTCTTGTTTTCTCCATTTTGTCACTTTGTTACCGGTAATCGAATTTGATCAAGGTATAGATACATAATATGGAAACAGTATTAATCTAAGCGTTCTACTTATGCCGAGCAGTAGGGTTTCTCCCTGATGTGGAACTCAGATGCTGATGATCTTGATATGGGACTAATGGGAAACTATAAGCTTTCAAATAAAAAAAGAATCATCAAAATCGGTGTAATTTATCAATCGATTTTACATGTACATACACTTATAAAATAAATAAATGAATATACAAACATACAAATTGTGAACCTCCTCCTTTTTTGAAGTCGGTTAATAATAAAACTTGCTCCTAATGTAAAAACTGTACTTTTCTGAAAACTGCATCAAAATCAGTTCAGGCAGATGCATGATAATCGCGGACAAACATACATACATACGGTTCGAACTCATAACCTTTTACAAAACCTGCTCTTAAGTGTAATAAATACTTTTCCGAAAACCGCATCAAAATCGGTTCAGTCAAAAGCAAGATTATCATGGAAAAACATAAATACAGTCATACAAGTCAAACAGAGAACCTCCTTTTTTGAAGTCGGTTAAATAAAGAACAACTGGTTACCTTATTGTTTAAAAGCAATCTTCCGGGCTAGGTATTTTACATTTTTTATTTATTTAAAAATACAGTCATTTTACTGTTACTTACTGTGATTGTTACAATAAACAAATTGTATGAATAAATTTTTCTAGTAAATTTACATAGTTTTATTTAATATTGTGATGATATTGTGTGATAAAATTTGTGCCTGGGCTCCGGGTCTATAATGGTAGAGCTTGTCTAATCTGAAATGACGTGCGCAACACAACCTCCCGCTATCGCTTGCACCGCAGTTTGTAGTACGAGGAAAATCTGTTAGATGTCGTTCTAAGCATTATAATTAGTAATAGTAATACTTTTTAAAAGATGGCGCTTTTATAACTCAAATGTCGTAATTACACAGAGGTGAGTCAGGTAGGGTGGGACGAAAGAAAGCTCGCGCGCCCAAGGTTATTGGCGTGGGGGAGCCCCTTAAGTAGTGGGACGCGTCATTTTGAATTAGACAAGCTCTACCTACAAGCCCGAATACCCATCACTGTTTTTAAAAGTGTGCCCGCAAAACAGTCGCGCACAGTAACGTACTTCCAGCTGGTCATCTTTGACAGCGGCGGACAGTTTATGTGCAGAAGCGTGTGCTGCAATAAAGTTTTGATATAGGGATATAGGGAAGTAATCTTCGGAACTTCTGGACCGATTTTAAATATTCTTTCACTGTTAGGAGGCTAGTGACGCTACAGTATTCATAGGATAGGTACTTTTTAGTGTTCGAAGTTCGAAATTTACGCGGCGAAACCGCTAGGTAATAAGCTAGTGGGTATAAAGGTGAATTTTTCAACTAGGCGTGATAGCCAAATCCGAATAGTAATTACTAATTATAATTAATAGTTTTTTTTAATGAGACTTTTTCGTTAGTTTGTCATTAACCATTACTTCCCAGAATTTGAAACTTGTAAGATACACAACCGAATGACGCAATATTACAGAAATCAACGGGTTTGATTTCAATTTAAGAAAAATATTTTTTAAGAAATTTGAGAATACAGTTTTAGTTTTTCTAAAATCGGTCCCGACACTCCGTTGATCATTTTTTACTATTTTTTATACTGATTCGGATTTGGCTATCCATATCCACCATGGACCAATAAACAACTAGTTTTATTGGTCCATGATATCCACTTAAAAATTCAGCCTGTAATTAGGTAAGTAGGTTTATTTTTCAACTTGGATAGCTCTTTGACCGTTGATACAAAACGATGGTAGTAAGAGCTTAGAGCACGTTCCCGCAATATACGAGCATTGGTATCTAGCTCACTAGTCGTATTGTGAATGTACTACAATGGCTAGAGAGTACTAGGGAGGCAGCAGGACCGTGACGGTGATCGTAAATATAGCGTGTAGCAAGGATGTCAGAGTAGTTTATCGGAACCGACGTCGGAGTCAGAGCTTTTAAATTGGATTTGTCGAAGTCGGAACCGGAGTACAAGTCGAAGTCGGAGCCCGGAGGTGGTGGCAGAAGAAAGATGTTTTAATCATCATCCGTATTACGTATAATTAATAAAAGAGTAATCGACGACAGAAAGCAGCAGGTAGGGGGTTCCGCGCACGATATGCATAAAGCATCCGTTTAAAAACACCGATTTAAAAGTGTCGGAACCGAAGTCGGAACCGGAAGTGTGTAATATCAATCGGATGTTCCGACTTATCGGATTCGAAGTCGAAGCTCCGTAACATCCTTAGTGCCTAGTGCGGCCAGTGGGGTCGTGCCCCTGCCCCCGCCTTTCAGCGCGCCCCCCGCTACCGCCTATATTCGCAATCTTCTGAAAAAGCTAACTTTTCTCACTTTAATATGTACGAGTATCTTGGATGCGATTTGGATGATTTAAGTTACATACTGCTAGAGATGGGTTAGGTGTCAATTGATAGCACTGATATAATCATGATATAATATTAGTATCATAATCATCAAAACATCGAGTATACCAGGATAATGAGTGTGGGTCGTGAGGATGAAATCGGGTTTGTTGTGCGGAATTTTATAGATGTGGCAAATCTATTACCTATCTAGTTTCATAATCTTTTGTGTCCTTACTCCTTATTGCATTATAATTATAAATCAGCTTATATGCTTATACTTGTAAGTTATATAGGGTAAAGTTAAGCGAGGCCCGAGGGACATACTGAAGGAAGGTGTTTAGTATTCGATTCTCGTCTCAAATATACATTTAAAAAACTATTTTTGATGTAAAAAAATACTCACGAAAATTGAGCGCGCAAGCAGCAACGTACATATATTCTAAAGGTCATTTAACACCCCTTTCCTTTGTATTATATTTTGTATAATTATAACACTGGCGCGCCGGCAAATCCGTTTTTGAGATTTTATCTAAATTTTTCTCTGATTTATCAGTAATTTCTATTTAATTGTATTTTTATTATCTATATGTATAAAATATCCTGTATATAAAATAATAAATTTGTCCTGAATGACTAACTGACAATCAACGCACAGCCTAAAGAAAAACTTGGAGGGTGTGTTCTTTGTATGACGTAGGCATACGAGAAGAAAGGATTTTTGAAAATTCAACCCCTAAAGAGGTGGAAAGGGGCTGCAAAGTTTGTATTTGTATCCGAAATTATCACGGATGACAGTTCCCATCCCCATTCCAGGTCGGCAACGCACCTGCACGCCTTCTGGTGTTGCAGATGTCTATGAGTGGCGGTAATCACTTACCATCAGGTGTACCACTTTCCCGTTTGCCCCCTATGACATAAAAAAAAAGCTATAGTTTAGATAAAAACACTATCAAAAATTTGAATACGACTCTCGTTTTACCTTACACCGTGTAGATAAGTATATACAATTTGATAGCCCTAAGAAAAAAGTAAATTAGCACCTATAGCAAATTTTGTCCTACGTATAAAACTCTCGAACGTGTTTGAATTGGCAGCCATAAAAATGATCTGGATTAGTTTTTAAATTAAACTTTACCATATTACTATACCTGAATCAGGCGCCTATTATATGATGAATACTTAACATAATTCACCTGTTGGTTAACAGCTAACTAGAAAACCCGTTTTTGAAATCGCAGAACTGAATTTGAATTCATTTCATTTTGAATAATACTCGTAGTAAACAAAAGACGTCGTAAACAGCTGACTGGTGTAGTTTCGTTTGAGCGAGAAAATGACAGAAATTAATGGGCTTGTTCTCACTGCACAGCGTCGATTGTGAGTCCCGGCGGTGGTGGTCGCAGCGGACAATTACCGGCCGTTGCGTTGGTGCTCTGTCGGCGACAATAAAATTACACAATTAAATTGTCGTTACACTCGTTAGGGGTAGACGTTTTTGAATATAATAATATTATCGACTACACTTCGCCTAACTAAAATTGTTCCACAGACAATTTAGTAGTCTAGTGGTAAGCGAACTTGACGGCTACGTAAGGTGTAGTAGGTTCAATTTTCGAATCAGGGTAAACATTTATTTGTTATTAATCATAATAATAAATAAGGCCTACGTAAAAGATTACAATATTTTACCTTAAATGATCACTAAACTAAACATTCAAAGTAAAGACTAAATATGACGATGCAACCAAATCGAAATCTATTATAATTCAATCGAATAATATCAACTCAATGGGTGTAACTATAATAAAATATTATAATAAAATGGTGTAATATATTTACATCAAATCTATACATGTCGTCAAACGTTCCTTTGTGAATGGGGTTTTATTGTACCATTATTAATATTTAATACTAACGTTATATAAAAATAAAGTCAATTTACACAAATTCACTCAAAAATACCGCCCCGGGTCATACCGGTGGCAAAGGTGCCCATGACAGTTGACACTCGCTGCATTGCCGCGTTGAATGGCGATGGACAACCTACCTATATTTGGCTACCTGAACCTTTGGGAAACTTTGCCTGACCTATATTTTGATAATTTGGGAGCTATATTTGGATAAACTTTAAAAACTTCTAAACCTGTTTTAAAAATTCCTTCACTTACAGGAAGCTATAGTGTTCCTGAGCGACATAGGGTAGGTACTTTCTATGGCGGAATCCCTACGGGAACTTTGAAAACATTGGGGATCGAATTTACTATATTTAGTTATAAATCTTATTACCTAAGGTTTAAAATAAAACTATCCGCACATAGTTAATTGGTTTCAGTTTATACCGGTTCGAGTTGAGTTTACTTATTTCCTCTGTCTAGGGACGCGACTGGCCGACGTTACGGAATGAACCTTCAATATTTACAGACTCTCATCTTACGAGTGCCTTCTGGTGGCGCCGCGCAGAGGCTACGGTTCAAAGAGCTAAGTCTACGCCTTGGTCTCTGTAAATTAACCAGCTGGTAAATAAGACAACAGGAAGCGGAATCAAAGATTTGTTTTTCATTAACTTAAAGATGAACACAAATCCGCAATTTATGTTAGGTATAGAATGCAATTTTCGTATAATGTTCTCTTTTTAAATCCATATGTGCACATTTGAAAATATATCCACAACTTTAAATTTGTGCTTTTCTCTAAAGTGCTTGTTGACATAATTAATTTACATAAATATATCTTCAAATTCTTCAAGTATGTAGATACTTTATTCATTCCTTTTAAAGGACTATGAACGATTGGGATGTACTTATTTTGTACTAGTTGTGCCTCGCGGTTTCACCCGCATTAATTTCAGAGTTTCCGCGGGAATTCCGGGATAAAACGTACCCTATGTGTTAATCTAATGTATAAGCTATATTATTGTAAAGTTTCATTTAAATCCATCCAGTAGTTTTTGCGTGAAAGAGTAACAAACATCCATCCATCCATCCATAAATCCATCCATACATACATACTTACAAACTTTCGCGTTTATAATATTAGTAGGATATAAAAAAACCTGGGTCAATATCAGAATTGCCTCAGGAGTTCTTTGTGTTGAGACAAAGTATAGGTACCCTATCTCGGGAAATTTCTCTCAAACTCAATCGGGACCTTTTTGTTCGGACATAAAAGTTCTTCCGTGCAAGTTGCTCAGAGATAGGTACACTGAATAATATCTACATATTATGACAATATCCTTACATGTTATAAAACAAAGCCGTACGCCGTGTTTGTCTTTCTGTGTGCGATAAACTCAAAAACTACGGAACGAATTTTAATGCGATTATCGACAAAAGAAAGAGTGATTTATGAGGAAGGTTTATACGTCTAGTTTATTCTAGAATTCCCACGGGAACTCCGAAATTACCGCGAGTGAAACCGTGGAGGACAGCTAGTAATAGACAGGGTGTCAGAAAATCTCCGACATATCCGTAACTATGATATTCCTTACACCAGTGCGAACATTTTAGACATGGAAATTCAGCTGGGAAATGAACGGTTTTGAAGAAATCAACGGTTTTGAAGGCTTAAGCCTCAAAGGTTCCTAAATTTTGTTCTACTTATTGCATATCTTTGTAGTTTATCAAGTGACTAATATTGTTTCTAAAGTAACTTGGTAGTTATTGTGAAGGTAGTTATACTGTGATGTGGATTTGCGAGTACATTGCGCGCTGTAAATTTTTTTTAACCTAAAAATAAAATTACATTTCCCAACAATGTTTTTACTGCAGAATAACTTCAATTACTATTTTATATGGATTTCTAGCGGTTATGTCGCCGGTCTTTTTACAGCCTGTATAAATATGATGGTATAGGTACCTATATGAAATTTTACCAGATCATCTCGTGGCTAGACGTTAAATGTCCGTTCGTTTGGAGTTACTATTTTATATACTCACCGACTTTACGACCTCAGGTGTGCAATACCGTACCGGTACCGGTGGAGCTGGCTCACGACGCGACTGCGGTTGTCCGCTGAGAATTCGCTACAACCTACCGCAGATAATTAAATCTTGTTTATTGCGAGCACACAAACCTGTCGTTTATTCTAGCTTTAATTTATTATCTATTTATAACAAACGCAGCGGTAGCGGTTACAAATCGTTTATTCATTCAGGAAATTAAGAAAATGTTTAAGTAACCAAAACAAAGGAACACTATTTCCTATATTCTCGTTCGATATTCGTAGCACATTCGAAGATATCATTTCTCACCCGATTGAGAATAACATATCGAAACTAAATAAATAATTTAATGTAACCTACCTATTGAATGTTTTTTTTTTGTACGCGTGCACGAACCTCGTAGTTTTATGGGAAGAAGAGGAAAATTACTAATTTAAATTTAAATCCCACCGGCCAGCATCACTTTCATGTTGAGAAATTTTCATAACAATCTAAGATACTTTATAACAGCTGCTGCGGACCCGTGCAGGTACGGGTCCAAACAGAGCTACGAACAGAGCAAAGCTACAAACAGAGTGGCTATTATGTTGAATCTTTTATACGATGCCGGGCAATAAAAAGATTTCTGTAAGGTTGCTCCGACATCGCATGACGAACGGCTTTGCTCGCACAGCGCGCGTCGTGTAACAGATTGTCGCAAATGACATCAATTTGTCAGCAACCAACACTTCACACATGACAAGTTAGCGACGCGACGCTAGATATAGACGGTACAGAAAACTATCTAAGTAGTTATATTATATGCAACGGCGTTGCTTGGTAGAAAGTAGAGACTAATAAGGAATCTATACAGAAAACTATATACTTTACGCAACGGCGTTGCTTGGTACTATAATACCTAAGGATTGTATTGCTTTTACAAACTTAGTTGTTTTTAGCTCCGAGTATTTCAAGGTTTCTGCAAGCAGAACTTAAAATTGCAATTCAATGTAATAATAATAATGTACGAGTCGATATCTTTGTTTCCTTATACAATGTATAAAGGATTAGTTGCTTATTTATTGCATTTCGTTGCATAATACCTTCTACACTTTTGTATCGTTATATACTGATAATTTTACGTCATTACCTTAGGAAAAATACCCATACTACGTGACCCATTCGGGGGGTCTCAAAGTACCTTGGCTAGCTTGGTCACGGGGGGGGGGGGGGGTTGTAGCTATATTCAATTATGATAAAACTAATTTTAAAACTAACTTTTAATGTCATACCTAACGTAATCTAATTACTTAACTGTATAGACGCAACGTGCACTGTGGGCAGCCGTGGCAAGGAACGTATCGCTATGACCCACAATTCCACGACTCAAATATTCAGAGCACCCACCCTCCCCCACTGTTTTATTCATGCAACATATGTTGTCTCGCTTTGTTACCTTGTAAATACGTGCGCGCATAAATTGCGAGTAGGTACCCTCCTGCCAGCTGGAGCGCGTTGCGTCGGTATTCTTTTCGAAACTACCATGAAAAAGCACGGGACGAATCGTAAAACTTTAACACGCTTTATTGAATAACAGAACAAGACATGACTACGAAAATATGAATGTAAGGCAAGAAAGATTCAAGACGAAGTAATAGCATAGAGCCATGCTACTTTATAGATATAAGTTCCGTCATGCTGTCGCGAAAGAACGCACCCATTGTTTGTTTTGTCAAAATGAATTCCCAACTTTCCTAGGATTCCATTGTTTGCCCAAAGACAATCCAACTTTTTGCAACCAAGGATCCCGTAGGAGCTGTCTTTGTAAGTATTTCGAAGAAAAATAACAATCAAGAACTTGGATAAAATAGAGATTTTTACGTCCTAGACATATTTTGTCTGAACTTCAAGTAACTTATGACAAAACGAACCAACCGTCTTCTTTCGGAAGATGTGTGACTAACAACATGTAACCAGATTTGGGGGCATTGATCTACTCGTACTAATTGAGGATGACATTTATAAACTATTTCAGTATTCTGGTATATAAACGTGAAATAATTTATATCTATATACTTATAATAAAACTGTAGAGAGGTGAATTCTGTACATTGAATTTATATTCAAAATTAATATTGAAGGATGAATGGTGATCGATACCTACTGATGCCAAAAATGCAATCAGTAAATTTTTTGTCTGTCGGTCTGTCTGTCTGTATGTGCACGCATGGGTCAAAAACTACTGAAGGGATTTTAACCAAACTTGGTACGATTGTAGTCCATACTCCTAGGCAGGTTATAGGCTATATAACATTACGTTAAGACACATAGGAGCTGAGCAGTGACGATAAATTTGAAGCAAGTCGGATGAAAATGCGCTTTCGAGCTCTTATCCTCGCATAAATTTACTCAATCACGCAAAAACGGAAGAACGGATTTTGATGAAATTTGGCATGCACGTTGTCAGGGGTACAGAAGGACATAGGGTACTTTTTATCTCGGAATTCCCGCGGGAACTCCGAGATAAAAAGAACTCCTAAATAAACACATCTTTATGCTGCTTGGTCTCTGGTGTTGCAGTCCTCTTTTTCCCTTGGTTTATATGAGATAACGGATAAAAAATACGCACGCCATGAATAATAACAATAATAACAAAAATGGTTTTAAACCCCCCCCCCCCCCCCCCCTTGTACGGCGGCTTTGTTTATCACCGCACTGGAGAGCTAGGTGCGTGTACATCAGTCGCTGTGCTTTCAGCTCTTGAAAAACTCACATTTCGCAATGTTTTTTAATGTTGAAAACCTTTTTTCTTTTATTATTTATATGTAGGTACATATTCCCAATTGGAGTAGGTACCTACTGCAAATGAGTTCTTATGCTAGAAAAGCCAGTCGATTAACAACTTCATGTATTAACAACTTCAGCAACAATTCGTAAAAACCTTCTTCATTATTTTCATCATTTAAAAAATTCGTATTTGAATTTGTATTTTTCCCGAACTCCTCAGATCCCATTCTGTAAACTCGTGCCTATGAAGTTAAAAATTAATTTTACATTCAAATTTCATGATCATATTCAACAAAGTACGTACCTACCTACCTGGTAGGTACTAGTACTATAGTCAGCCTGTGTTTCTGAATTAAATTTTTGTGAGTACTTATTGTTTGGCTCGTTCCAAATTATCCGTCGCTCCAAAATATACCGAGCACCGAGTCGTACTATACGAAACGTATTTACGAGTAGTTCGTTCGTCGAGTGTACTCGGTTTTTGATGAGACCGCCCGCCCCTAGTCGGGCCGTCGAAAGTTTGTTTAATTACGCCCCGTCAGGGATGACGTCGCTTACATTGCCCAGCGGTACAACGCCATATTGTTGTCGCTGTGATTTCGCGCGAATTACACTGAAAATTTCGTAAATTATAGTCATGTATAAGCCCTCCGCGTACAGCCCCTAAAGAGGAATTAATGTCTTGTCAGTTAATTTGTTGACACACTCTTGAGTTGCGTGATCTCAAGCAGTTTCAATGTTTCTTGTTCCATATTCTGTATTTCTTAAGTAAGAACTTATTTGTTTTCGTCCAAAATGTTTCAAGTCAAGTAGCTAGGTTGTAAATGTAGGTACTACACCATCTACAGAGTTAGTCGGAAAGGGGATGTCTAGCTGAAATGGTGCCTAGGTTTTATTTAAAAAATCAATAGATTCTGTCGTGGAGGGTCGTGGGCTTGCCTAAAAAATAAAGTTAAAGCTTGTCTAAAAACAAAATAGCGAAGTTTTTTAAACGCGTTATCTAGATTTTAGCAAAATTATATAAGAGCATGTACCTTGCAGCCGATGTTCTAAGTTGTGACAGATTTAATATAACCAAGTAGGTATTAAGTCATTCCTCTGAACGAAATCGGATAGCACGTCTCCGTCACACTTCAACTTCGTCTCGCCTAAAGAATTTTACTTCAAAAATGAAAATAAAACTTTATTTAAAAAAATAATACGCCTTTTTGTTTTTGTAGTTTTTTGTAGTCTACCAAAGAAATCTACATTGAAAGTCAAACAGTAAAAATTTAAGTGTCCACGGCTTGTTCTTGTAAGAAACTATACCAGTCTTGCTGTACATCTTTAATTACACTTCGAACTGTAACTTATAACTGGATCACTGACCTTCGAAAACTGCTTGTCTTGTGAAGCTAAAGTTTTACAGGCAATTTATGGAGAGTCCAGCCCGCTGTACTTATATCTTTATTTATTTTCCTGATAAATTATTGATTTTTTACTAAATCATACTAATAAATTTCTGATTCACTGACCAATAACGAAACTTCGAAAATTATAGAGCGTATAGTCATCTAAGAAAGGATTTTCATCCCAAAGTTCCCGAAGGAACTCCCTTGGCGAAGCCGCTGAGAGCGGCTAATGTAAAATAAACACAAAATAAATATTAGTCGGCGAGATTGCATTAAAAATTACGTGCAGTCGGAAATCTCTAGGTACACCCGGTACAGTCAACAACAAAAATATGCAAACACTTGTGTCAGTCGTTGAACTTTATTACTATTGCAATAAGATTCGTTGTCTGAGACGCGTTCACATTTTTCCGCTGCTGATTGTACACTACATAGGTCGAGGTGCGGCCAAGCGGCGGTACAGTGAGGTGAAATATTTTTTAATGAAAATTTCTACTATGCTATGCTACGTTGAAGATACGTAGCAGCAGGTAGTGGCGCGACTCAACTGGCAGCGCTTGGCTTATTAAATTTTAGATTTGCCCTCGTTTCGTTCGTTCGAGGACCGTCTGAGCCGATACATTATTAGAGCAGTTTCCGTAACCAACGTTTTTCAAGTATATCTATCTATAACTAGTTTTGATTTAATATTAATAAGCTATTGTATTGCGAACCCAAAGTGATTTTTACAATTTTTAATACCTACCAGTGGCGAAGATACCATAGAAGCCGATTCCCACCGGCTTCCCTTCAGACGCAACATCTCTCTCCGTAATTGAGAACGTTGTAAGGGATACAGGGAAGGACTTTTTATACCGGAATTCCCGCGGGAACTCCGGAACTTTTCGCAGGTGAAACTGCGGGGAACAGTTAATAGTTTAATAAGTTGAAATTAAAGTAGATTTCCGGCTTCCCTCTCTCAATATTTCACCCTTCGCCACTGATACCTACTATATCGTATACTGGTGTAAAAACTACCTTGTAACTGGCAGTCGGTAACGCACTCTCTCGCTGTCTAGTTGAACCGATCGCTCTTCTTTCAGCACGAAAACCCACAGCATGAAATATTATTTTAATCAATGTTTTATTCTTAAGAAATAAGATGTTACATATTTGGTTTAATAACATAATGCCTGCGTATACTATTCCACTTTGGTAGGAATATCATTGATAATTAACTTAACATGCGTATATGTATTATAAAAACAGCTGCTTACATAATTTCCTCTCATTTCCTCTCTCCCTAAATGTATAGAATCATGGAAGGATCTTAAACCTAAGTTGTTGCTTATATGCTTATTCACCCCTCACACATAGATACTTTTATAGAAGTTTACTGCTTCGACCTAACAATTCTTCTTTAAAAAAAATATTATAAATTACGAACCTTTTCTTTCTACAATTCAAAAAACGGTTGTAAAAACTATCAATCGTTTAGAAATGTTTTGACATTAACAAAATGAGTTGCTTTAGATATTTCCTGCCCAACAAAAGAAATGTGATAACTGTAGGTACTAGCTTTTCCCGCGTTTTCCGAAGAAAAAAGTATATCCTCTTCTATTATCTCAGTATTTATTGCATTTTTTCCATATCAATACTGAAAGTGTGTGTACTCATGCTAGTAATGTACTATATCTCAAGAGAAAGGTAAATCGTTTAACAGTAGGTACAGCATGACCTAGTTTTTCCATCTATCTAAGTTTCCGTCACGACCAGTATCGTGGAAATTGTGCAGAGAAGCAAAACCGCATTTTATAGGACGCTATAGGGTTAACGGCCGCACTCAAAGTCTTTTCAATGATTACTTAATTTTAAGTAAAGATTTTTAAAACAAAATTGCCGCAATCAGAGACGTTCATTAAATTAATGTTAGTTGGCATTACCCGTGCAGGGACCCAATTCTCGCCTCCTTCGAAAAAATCTCGAACTCGAGATTGCTGTTCGATCCCTATGTCGACCACAAAATCTCGATACTCGAACCTGTTTCTTCGTATCTCCTATTCTCAACACAAATCGAACTAGACTTCGAGTTTATAGTGTAAAATGTTGCCAGTAAAAGCTTATTCGAAAGCCGTATCCATTCCATTCTACATGATTCATCTGGAGCTAAAAAGGCAGCAGCTTTTTAAAGTTTTTAAATAGTGTGCATCGTTTTATATCAAGAACTAACATATTTTACAATATATTTGTACCAAAAAAAAGAAAAGTTCTTACTTTTATCACTTTTACAACATCACTTTAATTTTGTTTAAATTAGTTTGCGTAGTACGGATCGTGATGCATAATATTAGTTTTTGTTTTTACCCGTTTTTGGGGAAGGCAAAGGGATCGTAGTTCATACAGCCTGAATTGGCTGTATAGAATACGATTCCCTTGTTTTTTTTTCTGAAGTTATATTTACATCCAATTGGGTTGCTGATATGCATTTCGATGCTTAATCGGAACTTTAAGCTATGAAGTTGCAGTTAATTACCACCATAATACTTAATACGGAGTATATTTACTAATACATAATAAACTTCTAAAACTGTAACATATGACTTGGCTGTATGGCTCAACGTCCCTTGCCTGTCCCAGATGGGGATAGATAAAAAACAACAACAACTTCTGAAACTGTCACGCACGACACCGCTATTGGACATTTATGAAGATTCGAATTCGAAATTTACGTCTCGACCGCTTCCGACCAGTCGAAGCAGTTCGAACGGCTTTCATTCGAGAAATGTCGAAGTCGACATGTCGAGAATTGCTCAACTTGACTTCATCTCGATTTAATGTTCGAATTCGAACTTTATCTCGAGTCCGAGTCTACTTCGAATGTGCGAGAATTGCCCCCCAGATTCGAAGAATGTTAAGGAAGTTCGGTGTCTACAGTATTTGTAAAATCCTACATAATGTGCCTATTTAACATAATATTATATAAACCTTATGTTTTATAAAGAAATATTATATTATATTATATTAAATATATATATATTTAAGCAAAAATAATGCTATAATAAAATAAAAGTATTAAAAGAACAAATTATACGAACCACACACGACAACGAAGTACCTAATTTGGTACCTACCATTTTATATTATGCAGTGTTAAAACTTTTTTGTAATTATTTTATAATGAGTATAAATTACATTCTCTTGTCTTTCCTTTGAAATACATATCCTTTTGTGAGCTTTTTCCAATGGTTTTCTTTTACATACTCGTAAATAATAAGTCAAAGCAAAAATCATCCCGAGAAGAATATCTTTATCCAACAAGAATAATTATAAAATAAATTTTTACGATCCTGTGAACATTTATTTAGGACGGAGGACGGAACGGATATCGAATCAAATCAAATTACTCGGTTAATGGGATTCCACTCCAAACCAATGGCAAAAAATTCATTAAGTATGACATTACAATAGATTTTGCATCCGTTCAAATTAAAGTAGATACCAACACAATAGAAAAAATCTCTGTGATCTGAAGGTAGTATTTTTGGTATAACTTATTCCTCGCGGTTCCACCCGCTAGAATAACCAATTTTTTTTATTCTGGAACACAAATAGATACTACCCCATTTCCGTATCTGTACCCCTGACAACGTGTATGCAAAATTTTATGATGATCAGTCGATTATTTGGATATAGATAAGCAATAGTGTGTTAACCCACACTGGAAAAATTTTAAGTAGGTAAATCGTGTTTTAAAACATTCGTTTATGTTCAACATTTTATTGGTACTTATTTAAACAATGTACCTAATAGAGTACCTAAACACAAAACGTTCTCTAACTCTCAATAAAGCGTTCTGTATCAATAACTTAATTTTGTGGGTTAAAGCGCGCTCCACACGCGCGCGAAGCCGCGAAACACCCGCGAACCATGATACCACACTTAAATAGTTCGCGGGTGTTTCGCGGCTGTTTCGCGGCTTCGCGCGCGTGTGGAGCGCGCTTTAACCCACAAAATTAAGTTATTGATACAGAACGCTTTATTGAGAGTTAGAGAACGTTTTGTGTTTAGGTACTCTATTAGGTACTCATTCGGTTCGCGAACTCATTCGGTTCGCGCGCGAATGTAGAGAGCGCTTAACGTGTTCAATTGCTTATCGGCGTCCACTTGAGACATGAAAGCGTATTAAAAGAAAAACTCACATTTGCATTTTTAATATTAGAATTTCATCCCATATCAACCAAACAACAAACAAATCATTGCTCGTAGGTATACCTACATATTAATAGTGTTACGTAGTTTATTTGTTCGGTTGTTCATCTATTCTGAGGTATTTATTTATTTATACGAAAACAAGCACTGGTTATCTAGATATTTTATTATATTTAACTAAGAGGCTATGTTAAAAAGTAATGAAATGGCAAACAATAGATAGAGTGATCTATCATTCATATACATGCGAGAAAAAAAAACATTGTCAGTAAACTATGCTAATACCTACTACTATATTAAATTCTAGTTTTTGCAACATTTATATCAATCCCTTTTCATTACATAACCATTTGCGAATTGGACCATTTGCTAATTGGACGGTTTGCGAATTGGACATTTTAAACCCTCTGGACCATTTGCGAATTGGACCATTTGCGCCTAAACGAATCTAGTATCGAATATTTATAAAAACTGTTTAGAAGTTCCGAGCAGTAGGTAGGTATACCTACGATAAGAATAGAAGCACTTTAGGTATTTTTCTATCGCAAAAATTTTATCGTCATCTCTTTCAATTACAAGGTTAATTAACATATAAGTAGGTATATCTGAAAACCAAAATTCCAATCTTAATAGTACTTAATAACTTTATCTGAGGCTTTTAGGACCCATTTGTTTTACATAACCATTTCGATGATTAAAATCAGTGTTGAATGCAATGACCCGTCCAACCCTGCAGGCATTACACGCCCTTTTATGTCCCTCCCGATGCCCGCCCGTGTTAGCAGATTATGGTAAATACGGGAGAAGCGAATTCAGCGCGCGTGAAAAATATAACTTTCATACTATCCTCTGGCCTGTATTTATTGCCTTTGCTTCCATAACTTTTGATTTAAACATGCCAACTTAATCTTCTATGATTTAAAAGTGGATCATTCATTCATTCATTAAATGAATGAAAGACAAATAGCAGAGTTTACTACCGTGGTTTAAAACCCATAAGGTTTTTCTCTGCAGGATTAAATAATTTTAAATTTGTTTTTGGCAAAAAGTAAGTAGGTAGATAAGTAAGTAAGTTTTGGTCTTTAATGTAGTTGTTTTGTATTCCGATGTTGTTTTCTTATTTTTTAATTTTACAGGTACCTATTACCTACAGGTATTATCTACCTACAGTCAACAAATCATTAATCCGTATAGGACAATAATAATAATTTACATACATGGTAATGGGAGGTACCTATTATAAAAGTGTATATTTAACAAAGTAGGTATGAAACCCCTTACTAACCTTTGAACTAGTTCCCTGTGCAGTCAGGTTTAAAATCTAGAGTTTACTTTGAATAAAGTTCGCGCCAAAGTCAATTTTACGCTTTGCAGAGTTCAAGCTTAGTAAAATGTTTGTTTGAGCGCTTAAAGCAAATAACAGAGGCAAAAGTTTCGCTAAAGAATTATAATATGGAAATTCAATAAAGATTTCCTATACCTTTAGCTAGCTGTATTGAATTATAATTATGTAAAACAAATTAGTAAGTAGGTAAATATAAAATTATATAGGCAACATTATTTATACATAAAACAACAAGCAATGTAACATAACGCTCTATCGATAAATTCGAAGGTATGTTAACATAAAACATTGCAATTTCTTAATGATAGGTAAGCATAAAATTTACTTGAACGACCATAGTTAGTTTTTTTTTTAATCTTTATTAATGAGCTTAATCGAAATGTGATTAAGCCGCTCAGTTGCATCAACAGAACACACTAAATTAACTATAATAACACAACACACTAGATTAAATATAAGATTAAGTCTAAGATAAGATGAAACAGCCTTGAGTCTTCAGATCACTATAAGATCTCAGTTGAGCTGTATCAACCGAGATCTTAGTGATCCGATTCAAACCTCAACTCATACAGCTCAACCAAACATTTAGTCCGATCTGAAAGTGTATCTGACAATACGTACAATATTGCAATCAGCAGATTCTTTCAAGAAGTATTTACACTTGTCAGTACGGTAGGCCTCGCCAAGGACACACTCCATCAAAACATGCATTATGTCCTACGGTACACCACAGAGATCGCAGTTTGGTGACGGGACTTTTCTCAATGAGAAATGCAAGTGACTTTGATGGAATAATGACCCGAACGGAGCCTCATAATTGCTACTGTGGCTTTTCTTGCCATATTATGACTATCAATGCATGGAATTTTAAGGGGTTGTGAAAGAGTTGCCAACTATACTTTATACTAACGAAGACTACTACTAGAACTAAGTACCTAAAGATTAGAAATAAAGTATTTTCACATACTTTATGCAAAGTACAAAATATGTTTTCCAAAAATAAAGTAGGATTATTTTTGGTAAACATAATTTATACTTTTGCATAAAGTATATGAAAATACTTTATTTCCAATTTTTACTGTGTGTGGAAAATGAATTACTTGATAAGTATATGAATAATTTAACACAAAAATGAGTTGCTATACTGGGAATGTAAAGATAACTTCCAATTTAAGGAAAAACTGTTAGTGCTGTTGTGTGTGTGTGCTAGAAACACACAAACAATGTCTTCAAGTATAAATAAATAAAATTTTGGAAAATCCTTTTTTTCTTCCCTAGGAACCCAATTGTGGCAACCCTAACCAGAGTGGACCTTCCGGACATTCTTTTATAGATATTCATCTATTCATTATTGTATAGATGTTTCGGGCAACGTGATTAACTGGGCATTATTTATAAGAACCGGCCACTATTTATAATGCCCATGTAAGAGCGTCGGGCATAGTGATTAATTTATCACTCAGCGTGCCGCGGCAGCAGCGGCGATGCGCCATGTTCAATTGTTTATTTTTATGTGACTAAGCGGGCCTGAAAATCAACCAATCAAATATTCTTTACTAGCTGTTCGTTAGTTATTTCGGAGTTCCCGCAGGAATTCCGGGATAAAAAGTACCCTATATCCTTCTCTGTAACCCCTGACAACGGGCATGCCAAATTTTATGTTAAGGCGTGAAAGCGTAACAAACAAACTAACAAACTCACTTTAGCATTTATAATATAAGGGTTGTTACCATGATAATAAAAAAATATGGAGAATTCCAATTTCCAAAAATATTATAATTTTTTATTTGATATAACAATTCGTTAATATGCACCGGAGCGCTGCAAACAGGTAAGGAGTAAGCACGTAGTGATTACCTTCTCTCTGGGAGTAAGGACACAAATACCGGGTGTCATACAGCGGTGTCGTTCCATCGCATAAATTGAGTCGCTCGCAAAATGCGGAGTCATGGATGCTAGATCCTACTAAGAACACGCAGTTTAATAATAACTAGCTTTCCCCGGGGCTCTCTAAAAATAATCCTATGTCACTAGGATAGGATGTAACTTCCTATCAGTGAAATAATTCTTAGAATCGGTTCAGTAGTTCTAGAGATTATTTACAAACTTCAAACAACTTTTTCTTACGATTTCATAAATTGTAGATAATAATAACTATCGGAATGGAGGTTAAATTCTTACGAATTACTATTATTATAAGTTTGTTACGCTTTCACATCTTAACGGCTTAACCGATCATCATGAAATTTTGCATGCACATTGTGGTACAGAGAACGACATAGGGTACTTTTGTCCCGGAATTCCAGCGGGAACTCCGAAATTAACGTGGGTGATACCGCGGGGAACAGCTAGTATTATCTAAAAATGCGACCTTTCCACTAGTTTTCCATTACAATTAGGACAGTGGTACTTCGCAGAATTTGACCATTATAAACAACACTATGAGATGGCGCAATAATGCAGAATTTGTATTTTTTACTTTTTAAATCCACCGGTTCGATCCCCTGGTAAGAAAATAATTTAAAAAATATCTAAGTAGGTATAAGGTTTTAATTTTGATCAAAATCCACCCCGCGATTACTTGAGCATTTTTCCCTCGCAGTTTCATATTAGGCCATCCACGCGGTTCACGCCCACTCGAAAAATTCACCATGTAAGTATACTAAAACTCCACTCTTCTGTACATTAAAATTTATGAAAATGAACTGAGTTCAGCAGGGCTATTATGTAACTTTTGTTTCTATAATTTTTCGGTTGCAATCAAAAACATCGCGGTTTTGCGATTTCAATATTATGCACGTTTTGACACCTACAATAGATAGCAATCAACCAAAATAAACATACTTCAAAAGTTGAAGCTGTCTAAACATGATTATTTAATCACAAAACGCTATTTCCGATTGAAATCGAAAAATGATAGAAACAAAAATCACATAATTATGTAACAATTGCCCTACCGGTAAGTATAATTATCACCTACGTTTCTACCTAAGTTTCATTGATTTTGATCGCATAACAAAGTAATATACAAAGTAACCTATACTTTTAGCTCAAATAAAACTGGAATATTATTTTATCTATACTTAATTTAGTCTTCGGAAATCTCCAGGAAAATATAATATTCTATTGCGTACGATACTTTAGGTACAATTTGAAGAACCCATAAAGGAGCATTGTAGTAAAAATAAGGGCAAAATCGAGTTTGCGATCGAAGGACATGTTTTCGTAGTAAGGCGTCATACACACTATGCGGTTGTGGGCGCATTGCAGTTGAGCACAACACAGCCATCTAGATGCGCGGTCACGTGTCGCCCACTGTACCCGGCTGTAATTCAGTTACGTTGTCTGTGTAATTTGATATGTGACATAATTACACTTGTATTGAGTAAAATTGTGAGGAATTGCTTAGTTCTTTATTTTATTTTGGAAATCTCATGATTTTAAAATATATCTCGTGTTTGTTTTTTTACTCCAATCGCGTTGCTTTGTCATTGTCATTGGCAGTTGGCACAATTACTCAAAAGTTGCCATTTAATAAAAAAGAAGAAGAAGATTTTATCTGTCTTAGTTTTTATTTTCTCTTCTGGGGCAATAAAGCATATTTGATTTGATTTGATTTGATTTGAAGAACTCAGCACGTCAATAGGTTCTTAGTATCTCCTGAAAATTGTTTGTGTAAAACTGTTTCAATTCTTGGATTTACATTAGTAAAAGATGTTCTTCGTTCTAATGCATGAATACTCTTGAGTATTAGGCTAATTAAAAGCGCGTTTATGCTGAAAAACGAGAAGACAAACTAAGACTTGAGGACATGTCTATTTTTATGGATATTGTCATAAAATGTCCCAATTGTCACTGGTGACGAGGATAAATGGAAGTAACCCATAATAATTACGGGGCACTACTTGTTTCTGATCTCTAGCGCAATAGAATTCCGTAGCACTCTCGGGAAAACTGAAGAGTAGCTTTGCCGCGCCACGAAACATATCAGTGCTGTGTAACATCGATGTTACGTAACATTCGTGCTACGTATACGCAACATCAGTGCTACGTAATATCGGTGCTACGTAACGTTGGTGCTACGTAATATCGGTACTACGTAACATCGGCGCTACGTAATATCGGTGCTACGAAACGTCGTAACGCGTAGCATTTGGTGCAACTATTTCGGATCCAGAGTGGAACAACGGATTCTAAATTAGAATCCTGAGAGCAGCGAGAGATTCAAATTTCAATATACGTCGGTCGAGGTAAAAATTCTTTTCATTTCTCTATATTAAAAACTAATTGTGTCCCGCGGTTTCACCCGCGGTAATTTCGGAGTTCCCGCGGGAATTCCGGGATAAAAAGTACCCTATGCATGTCCTTCTCTGTACCCCTGACAACGTGCATGCCAAATTTCATCCAAATCTGTTTGCGTGATTGAGTAACAAACATCCAAACATCCACACTTTCACATTTATAATATTAGTAGGATAATAATAGGTTAGGAAATGTATTTACTAAACCTAGATATAAATCAAGAATAACGCTACGGTGATAGCTCACAACTCAAATCAGTTCAACGCGATACCTACTCTATATAATATCAGTGTGAATCTTAAAAAATTGATATACCTGCCTATAGTCTAAACATAAAAGTGTATGAATGTGGTAATTTAAATAAAACAGCGAGAGGATCCTTCCGTCGGGATGGGGAAGTGCCCTTACGTAACATAACGGTATGATACACGTATGAAGAGGATTCACTTTGGAAATAATGGTTCTGTTCCACTTTTTTACTCAAGTAACCGAATAAGTAACATGTCAACAAATAAAGCGTCGTACCTATTTCGATAAACATGCGTATTGTCGTGTATGAACAATGAACATCCCACTAATACGTATATTATAGACATGAAAGTTTGTAATGTATGGATGTTTGTCAGTTAATTAAAAGAATTTATTTATTTATTTAAAGAACTTTATTGCACATTTATGTACAAAAGGCGGACTTAACGCCTAAGGCATTCTCTACCAGTCAACCTTTTGGCTAGGGGATACTTTAGTGGCATTACACAGAACCGGAATATATATAAAGTTAATATAAATTATATTACCATGTATACAGTAAATAAATTAAATAAAAGCAGATATTTAATAATTTAACTTAACATGGACACTTTTTACCCGGAATTTTATAATATGCCTAGATGAAAAGAAATTAATGAAGGGGTACCGAATAAAAGTGACTTAAAAGTAATGTTACTTTCAAAATTTTCTCTGTATGTTTATTTTTTCGTTTTAACTACAAAATAAAAAGATCTTTAATATAATATTATGAGCAGTACCAACGTGAACCAAAAACAAGCTTTTGTGTCAAGAAACTTATACTTGCAACGTTCTAAAGTAGCGTCGAAATATGCCTCCCTTTTGTAAGGAATACAATAAATTAGGGTTGCCCACATCGGCGTTGCATTATTTAATATTCTGACCTAGTGAACGCCGCAAATTCGCTCGCGTCTTCCACGTTATGAGTCCCACGGGCAAGTCGGGGACACAAAGCTGACTCATACAACCCAATAATATAGCTCTATAGCCATATGATGCGCTGGGTTGACCCGATATACGTCTCAATGGCTCTGAATAAAATTCAATTTGCCAAGGTTGGTACCTACTTCGGCAACCGGGAGAATGAGAAATGCTCCAGGAAATGACGAGACATTGTAAATAAAACGAGACTTCCTGTATTCTTACACAATTTACCATTATAATTCTTACACAATTTACCATTTTCCTATAAGGCAGCCACTATGGTAAATTAAAACGTTATAGGAACGTCCTACGTTATAGGAAAAAAAATTAAGTCAAAATAATATGTAGGTTCGCATTAGAATTAAATTGAACTTTAAATATAAGTATAGGTACTTAAGACAATCGCAAGGGGCAGAATCAACTTTAACTTCAATATAAAAAAACAACCATGGGGCTAAAGAAAATAACCATTAGCGGAGTTGTGTACCGGAAAAACTTCAGTCATTGAAAGGCGAAATTAATAAAAGCTTTATAAAAACGAATTTAGCGGTCGATGAAAGAAAGGTTTGTCCAAATACAGCCGCGGGTCGGCCACGACTTTGTCGGTCAAATACTTTTGGATTTTGAGGGAAAGAGGACTGATTTTATATATAAAATATTATTTTTGCTAACAATACCTAATACCTATTATTGCCGTTTGGAATAATAGGTATTAATTTTAAGTTGTAAAATGTATTAGGTATTTTGTTTTCATAAAATAAAAAAGATAAAAATAGGCAAATTATATTTACAGTTAACAGAAAAAAAATATCCCGTTTTTTTATTTATCTGAAAAAAAAAGGTAAGCGTCTCCATATTAATTTCAACAATTTCATCCTAAACAATATTGAAATTACTCTTGATATACCTAGTAATAAATTGTTGAACAATAATGCACAAAATTATTATGTTATCATGAACAGATTGCCGAGTAAACGGATACAAACTTAATAAGGCAGCTAGACAGCGCGTTTACAGGCATTTCCGACGGAAACAAGCACCGCACCGCCAAGCGCCATGCCTGCACATGCGAAGCGCTTTATGCAGCTTTTGTTAACAGCTTAGTCCGAGCTATAGGATGCACCTCGTCTGGTACTCCATTAGCGCTGACTCACAGCAAAGATATCCCCTTATTCTCTGCTGCTAAACATTTATACAACACTTAGGCATAATAACGTTAGGAGGTGTAGATGAGCGGGTCCGTTCAAAATCAAATGGAAAACTAAGTTCACCCGTTACTAGCGTGGATGACGGTAAAGAAGCTGTAGGTACCTGTATGCACTCGCGACGGTTGCGCCTAGCGGACTACTACTAGTTTCTATGCGTTCCACATTATTAAGGGCGAGCGTAAACGCACACATGTGCCTCAATGCACCACCACGCATCCACACCAGCATCCGCGTTTATTACTGTAAACGATACACATACGAACAAATTAAGTAATTAAATTTAGCTTAGGTAATTAAGTTCTATAGCTATAGGTAGCAAAACAGACAAATTTTATTAAAGTTACGGCTAAATCTAATTAACAAAAATTACGTCGCCTACAGGAGGCGTTTGTTTGATCTTGCAAAGAATAACGAAAAGTAAAAAACTGAAATTGAAATATTTTTTTATATAGCATTTATTGTAAGCTATCTTCTCTTATTACAATTTTTGTCACAGTCTTTTGCAGTTTATTAATACCGGTCGGTGCACTGATTTACTGCACTAATCGTTAGAGATAAAACAAATACCTACTTACCTTTTATAGCAACAAAATTAAATAGGTACTTACCTATAAACTGTTTTACTCTTTACGAAATCATTTATGTCCAAATGTACTTAAACTTGTAACTTAACAGTTGTAAGTTGTAACCCCAAGAGTACACTAGTAGGTAGCTAGCAGTTTGTAAAATGCACATCGCACCGAACGAACGGCACCGTCACCGGGCCGTCAAAGGGGTTCTAATCTCATTGCGACTAAATTTACCTACCTTTTAGCCGTATATGCTTTCAGTGTTACGGTCTACATTGTATGTCGCAGGGAAATTGTATCATTCATCTGATTACAATCTCGTCGTCGTTTTGTATTTTTAGGACTAAAAATGGCGTCATTGTGTATTTGCGTGCACAGTTCACCTCGACCAAAGATACCATTTAAGTACATATAAATCGAACACGTCTGCAGTGTTACATGAAAATATAGGTTAATATAAAATCTGACCTACCGATACCCTACCAAGGTTCCAGCTCCAAAAGCGCAAGGTGGCTAGATCGTGGAAGATCTCGAGATATCAAGTTCCCTCTTGACATTTGAGTACCTATCTGGGTTCTGTTCGATAGGTAGCACTCATTTATTTTTTTTGTAATCCCGATCGATTATGAAACTATGACGACATATGTAGTTATTATGTAATTCCCTTGTGAAAGTTAGTCTAATTGATTTGTTCACGTATGAGTTACCCAATTTTTAATTTATTTTTATCATCTATTAATATATAATTCTGTATACTACACATTTTTAGGGGTACAAAAAAGAAATAGGATATCTACTCGATCCCCTGTCTCGGAGTTCCTGCGGGATCTCCGAAATTAAGAAGGGGTTAAGCCGCGGGACAGCTAGTAAATTATACGAGTAACTTTCCAAATATTTACAGGGTTGAAAGTATAAACATGTTCATAAAATAAAAAATGAAAAAAAAAATTCAATCAAAATAAATCGACCAAAAAGAAAACAACCTGTGAAGGCGCTCGCCGCTCAATCGCTTTAAAGCGGCTACACAAGGCCCTAAAATCCGAAGCGATACCGGGTGAGTGATGGTGGGGATAAAATCGGCTACTACTCTACACACGTCCCTGCCAGTTAGTTCTTAGCCCACCGTGCAGCAAAGTGGACCCTGTGTATACAGCGCAATCTACACTCATCTATAGTTAAATAATTTATTTAATTGAAACAAATAAAACAACATTTTGCTAATAATATTTTCATATCAACATGGAAAAACATGCAGTTTATTAAACAATGTATAAGTACTCGCTATATACATACGGTAGGTATAACATGATTTATGACAAGAAGCTTAGTAGGTACGTATAGCACATATTTATTGTTTTATATCGACTTCGAGACAAATATTTTAATAGGTACCTAAAGTCATCAAAAAATTATACAATACTAGCTGGTTCCCACGGTTTCACCCGCGGGAATTTCGGAGTCCCCGCAAGAATTCCGGGATAAAAAGTACCCTAGGTGTTATTCTGATGTACCTATGAGGTACTCAGTAGTTTTTGCGTGAAAGAGAACAAACTTTCGCGTTTATAACATTAGGTAGTAAGGATAACAAAGGTGATAAGAATTAAGAACACAAAATAATTCTCAAGCGATGTCAGATGTGAACGAATAGGTTTTCAAAAAATAAATAACTAGATCTGATTTGAGGCTTATACAGGAAATACGCTTAGAACCGAATTTAATAAACGCTACTCAAAAGCCGGTCACCTCTCAAGATATTCTCTATCACGCTCATTGCACAGAAAAATTAACAAGAGTGGTTTTAATGATAACTTAATTTTAAGTAATTTTAATGTTAATTGACATTTAAATAAATTAGTTAAATAACATTAATTTAATGAACGTCTCCGAGTGCGCCAGTTTTGTTTTTATAATCTTTACTTAAAATTAAGTAATCATTAAAACGACTCTGAGTGCGGCCGTAAATCTTGATAGCGTCTCCATTTTGATTACCCATCTGTTTTATATCTATCTGCCGACCTTTTTTGTTAATATTAGAAAATTTATAATATTTTTTTTTGTCGAATCAATTTCACTTAATATAATTAATAACAAACATTGCCAACGACGCAATATAATAGAAAATAGTAGAGCTAACGAGCTCATAAGCTTACTTGTATCTATAGTCCATAGGAGTACAATATGCATCAGAAATGTGTAAAATTATTGGACAATTGTTGAATTTTGACAGCTGTTCCTCTGACAACTATGTTTGACAACTGTTTCATGAAAAATTTTAAATGATTGATTGAGTAGTAAAGGCGTGAAAGCGTAACATACAAACTCACGTTCGTGTGAATAATAATACAGTTAGGATTGTTTTAAGAAAAGGGTTGAACGACTTTCAAAACGCAAAACGCTCATAATATTGGTTACATACAAATTATCTTTTTCTTTTGACTTATCCTCCTTTGCGCTTAGTATTTTTTCCAACTTTCGAATAGATTGGAATAAAAAAACGCGATTAGTCAATACTAAGAAAACGATTACGTTTCTCGTCTTCCTTTCTCAAAAAAAAAAAAAAGATATAGTTGAAAATTCAATGTCAAATAAATTTTACAATGGAGTTAAAACAAATTATTAATATTTGAAGTCATCTGACTTCAACATTTAAAACAATGTAGTTTATTAGCTACAATCAGTCATTGTTAGAGAAAAATGTGACAAGAAACCAAAGGACAGTTACAAACTTACACTATTCACAATAAAATAGTCAACAAGACCGTTAATTCTAATTTATACACGTTAATAAGTAATAACTAAAAGAAAGCTTGACTGTTGTTTTATCTGTACAATAAACTATATACATTTTATTCTAGCACCGCAATATTTATAGCTACGAGTGATCTCAAAATGACTATTTGCTTTTTGTCCATGTCATCGTATAGTAATAAAACAGTCCGAGAGTTGATACACAACACAAGGTCGAAATTAGACGAAGAACTTTTATGAGGTAGCATCGCCCATTATTCACCAGTATTTTATGCTAAGTTTTGACTTTAACTACTACTTAAAACTACACTTTAATTTCAAATTTAAATTATGCAATTTTAATGAACTCAGATCTATTATAGTTTGAATATGGATCAAAATATGAAATGAGTGAATTCTGAACCTGTACAAGAAGGATTTTTTTTTTACATTTTATGAACTTTATTACCAGTGCAATAAAACTCAACGATTGCCAAAAGTGTAAGGTCGACTGTACTACTAATTGTAAGTATGTACAGTGATTGATTTGCGGCACTAAGCGAAGGGCTGGTATTCTTACACGCAGACTATTCTAAAATACCAATTTGAGCAACTACTAAATCTGGAGAATTCCATGAAATTCTTGCGTTTGTATAGCTGCAAAGACGAATTGAAACTAAATTTTTTAGTTAAATTAGCTTTTAGCAATCAAATTAAATACCAACAATAGGGCATCAAAAAAGGGTTAAATTTCGATTATATTCTTCAGTGAAAATGATTTAATGTGAAAGCTTTTTTGTTTTAAATTAATGCTTGATAGTGGGGGATGAGGCTCGTGATAAAACAATAAATAACATTATTTTAAACTTAGCTACATATATACACAGTAAAGCCGCGCGTACGTCTGTCAATATAACTAACTAGCTTAGTTAAAACAAAACGTTGGGGGCGATACAAATCCTGACTCTCTAAACCAAATATTTTTTTTTGGCAATTCCGTGATGAATTAAAAATTTTACATTTAAATTTTAAGACAAACGGTTGGAAACACAACCAATCGTTCGTTTTATTTCAATTTAGAGCCTAGACATCGAGAAAGAACTGAGCAGTACCTCACATAAATGACGCGGGCAATACTCGTTCCTTTTCTGTACCTACTCAGTATTGACAAATAAAGAGACCACTACTGGCCGCCCGATCGCTTTATCCTTTCACACATTTTCCGCATGTATTGACTTCAAACATGGATAGGGAACGCTCGCTCCGTTCTCTATGTCTATGGTCTATACTTTTAGAGAGTGGCTGACAGGGCCGCCCCCATTATAGATAATAATAATCTATGACTCGACAGATCACTGTACGTCAGGTATATTTATCACATGCTCTAGAGCGCAACGGTCGCTAGCCCTCGGTGCGTTTGCGTCAGAAGCCCCCGTATATTATGTGAACTCGTTGAACTGAGCCAGCGCGGTCGTCACTCTGAAACAAACACTGCAAACACTGATCCACCTTAGCTTCACTGACCAACAACTAAAAAAAAAACTATAAAACTGACGGATTCGAAAATTAAAAATAAAATAACAGTCATAACTTTTAAAAAGTCAGAAATCATAATTGATATTAAATTACAAATTACTTTAGATTTTTTTATCATAGTATTACAACAGTCAGTAACAATATAATAATTATATTAAAACAATAATAATGATAATAAACAATAAAAAAAATATCGGTTGTGCAAAAATGATTTTTTATTGAAATTATAGCGAATCAAAATTAATCATATCTTAGGAATCAAGTATCAAACATGGAGCGTAACGATAAAATATATGAAACATCTTAATCTGTGTGGCGCTACGCTAGAAGGAGTCACATGTATACAGTATGCGAGGTTAAACGAAGGACATATTGAAGTGCAATATAAAATACGTGTAATTAATGAAACAAAACACTGATAAATCACAAAGAAAACAAGAAAACGCGGCCTAAAGGTCATTCACCTTTAGGTATGATCATCAGCGCATCGGTGCCAATATAAGACAATAGTGTACGTGTACGTATTTTGTCGCATGATTATTTCGGTAAAGTAGGTTAGGTTTTTTTTAGCGAACTCAGTGTTATTGAATAATTTTACTAGATAATCGCAACAAAATTCAACGTTGCTGTTCTCTTTCAATAAGTCTCTAGTATAACCAAATATACTGTGTAAAGAAATACACTATAGCCGGTGGTCGGTTACGTTCTACAGAATTTTAACCCACCGTCACGTCACTGTCAAAGACTAGACGTGTCAAATATGGGGTATATTCCGTTATTACTGAAAGCACTGGTTCAGTGCTCTCACTGAGGCGAAATTCGTTCCGTAATCCGTTATAACTGACACTATACTGCCGTAGTATCCTAGGGTAGGCAATATGACGCCAAAATCGTCGCCCTTTTTAACCGGCTTCTCAAAAAGGAGGAGGTTCTCAAATCGACGCGTATGTTTTTTTTATTTTTTTGTTCTGTGAGCACTGGCGTTTTCGAGTTAGGTGCTCTCAGTGGTTTGATCACGTGATCATCTTCGGACCAATGATATCAACCGCATAGGTTGGTCGCCAATGAGTTTTCGACAGCGTGACATGACAATGACATATTAGATGACAATATACAGGAGCCGTATTTTAGAATCGTTCGAATTACTTTCGCACACGGAATCACGAATTCACATGCGAATGCTCATATTCCATGTGCGAAAAGTAATTCGAACTATTTAAATATAAGGCCCTTGGACTGCATTCCATTTTAAACAGTAAACAGTATAGCTAACTATAAAGGAACGGCGTCGCAGTATACTAAATTGACGTCATACCTTACAGTGCTATCAGTAATAACGGAACATAACCTTGGCATCCAACTCGGGGTACACGTTTCGACGGGACCTATGTATACTATGCAGTGCAAGTGGAAAAACACAACTTTACAGCAGGGCAATCTAAATGCTTGTAACTTTGACACAACTCAACATAAATATTTGAAATTTTGAAATGTTATACCTGAACATTATAGAAAAAAGGTTGCATAGTTAATTTTTAATATTTCATTATTCTTTAGAATGTAACTTGTTATTTTTTTAGTCAATCCGTGGGCTGCGTTAGTATACGTAGGGCCCGTCGCGCGTCGGTTCGATGGCGGGTGGCGGGTGGCGGGTGGCGGGTGGCGGGTGGCGGGCAGGGAGTCAGGCGGTGCGCCGGCGGCGGCGGCGGCGGGCGCGGGCGGGCGCGGCGCCGGCGCCGGGTACGGGTACGTACTTGTCGTGCAGGTGCGCGGCGTCGTGGCGCGCGCGCAGCAGGCGCAGCGCGCGCAGCACGCCGAGCGCCGCGAGCCGCTGCTGGCGCGCCGCCGCGCCCGCCTCGCCGCGCCACACCAGGTTGCCGCACACGAACAGCGCCGCCTCCTGCAGCTTGCTCTCCGGGTGCGCCTGGACCGTTGCCGTTGGTTGGGTTTTTATTTTATTTATTTTTATTTGCACTTGTGTAATGGGCATTATAACTAAATTTGAATTTTTAGTCCGTCTTGTAGATTAATAAAAAATATTGGACACGTATTTTTCCTTTTTTTAAGTACATAATTGAGTTGAAATTCCCTGTGACGTCACACCTAGGTATACTTTATACTTAGTTATGACGTATGACAGAGTTCCCGCGGGAAATTACGGGATCAAAAAGTAGGTACCCTGTGTCCTCTGTATCCCTGACAACGTGTATGCAAAATTTCATGATGATCCGTCGAGCCGTTGAGGCGTGAAATCGAACGTAACGAACAAACCAACAAACAAAAAACTCACTTTCACTTTCTTAATAGTAAGGATTTAATTTTGACTATTATTCCTAGGTGACTTATTATTTATTAATTGTATTAATATTGAACATCCCGTTCTATGAAGTACACTTATTGAGTTTATATACGTAGCCTTCTGCGTAAACTCGAGCGTGGAACATCGGTCAGGGTGGACTCACCAAGTAATCGACTAGTTTCCTCAGCACGTCCTCGTTGTCCATGATCAGATCCTTGGACTTCTCCCCGTCGCCGATGTTGCCCAGGATGCAGAGCGCCTGCTCCTTCACCTCCGCCGGGTACGAGCCCTCCAGCACTACTATCACCGCCTGGTAACAGTATTTATTTATTTATTTAAAGAACTTTATTGCGCATACGCGCGATAGTACGATCATAAACTATGTAAGTACATACATGCATAACGCACCTAGAATCAAAGTGACCTAACTCAAAATAGGCATGATTATGGGGTATGAAAATCGAAGCCACGTACTGTATGTAGCCTATTGTAAGCCGCTTACTGTAAGCCACGTACTGTACGTCGCGTACTGTATGTGGCGTATTTTAAGCCGCTTTATGCAATCGCATACTGCATGCCGCGTACTGTAAAGCCGTATACTGCATGCTGTGTAATGTAAGTCACGCACTGAATATCGCGTACGCCGCGTATTGTAAGACAACGTCTGTATGCCGCGTACTGTGTGTGTCGTACTGTATGTCGCGTACTGTAACCGCGCACTGCATCCCGCGTACTGTAAGCTGCGTACTGTAAATCCGCGTACTACATGTCGCGTACTGTAATCTGCGTATTATAAGCCGCGCACTGTAAGTTGTACACTATAAGCCGCGCCCTGTAAGTCGCGCACTATAAGCCGCGCCCTGTAAGCCGCACACTATAAGCCGCGCCCTGTAAGCCGCACACTATAAGCCGCGCCCTGTAAGCCGCACACTATAAGCCGCGCCCTGTAAGTCGCACACTATAAGCCGCGCCCTGTAAGCCGCACACTATAAGCCGCGCCCTGTAAGCCGCACACTATAAGCCGCGCCCTGTAAGCCGCACACTATAAGCCGCGCCCTGTAAGCCGCACACTATAAGCCGCGCCCTGTAAGCCGCACACTATAAGCCGCGCCCTGTAAGCCGCACACTATAAGCCGCGCCCTGTAAGTCGCACAATATAAGCCGCGCCCTGTAAGCCGCACACTATAAGCCGCGCCCTGTAAGCCGCACATTATAAGCCGCGCCCTGTAAGCCGCACACTATAAGCCGCGCCCTGTAAGCCGCGCCCTGTAAGCCGCACACTATAAGCCGCGCCCTGTAAGCCGCACACTATAAGCCGCGCCCTGTAAGTCGCACACTATAAGCCGCGCCCTGTAAGCCGCACACTATAAGCCGCGCCCTGTAAGCCGCACACTATAAGCCGCGCCCTGTAAGCCGCACACTATAAGCCGCGCCCTGTAAGCCGCACACTATAAGCCGCGCCCTGTAAGCCGCACACTATAAGCCGCGCCCTGTAAGCCGCACACTATAAGCCGCGCCCTGTAAGCCGCACACTATAAGCCGCGCCCTGTAAGCCGCACACTATAAGCCGCGCCCTGTAAGCCGCACACTATAAGCCGCGCCCTGTAAGCCGCGCCCTGTAAGCCGCGCCCTGTAAGCCGCGCACTGTAAGCCGCGCCCTGTAAGCCGCGCACTATAAGCCGCGCCCTGTAAGCCGCGCCCTGTAAGCCGCACACTATAAGCCGCGCCCTGTAAGCCGCACACTATAAGCCGCGCCCTGTAAGCCGCGCCCTGTAAGCCGCGCCCTGTAAGCCGCGCACTGTAAGCCGCGCCCTGTAAGCCGCGCACTATAAGCCGCGCCCTGTAAGCCGCGCACTATAAGCCGCGCCCTGTAAGCCGCGCACCTGCATGACCTGCGAGGAGTACTCGCTCATGATGGCGTCGATGTGGTGCCGCGTGGAGAGCAGGTTGCGCAGCAGGCCGAGCGTCTTCATGATGACGCGCGTGTCGCCGTCGCTCAGCAGCCGGAACATCTGCTCCGTGCCGAGGCAGTTCAGGATGCGCTGCTTCACTTTCTGCTCGGCCTGCATCGGATCGGCAGAGAGATGCAATCAAAAAAAAATTAACTTGGAGTTACGTTAGGCATGTTTTGAAGGAAAGGGGACGCTATGTCGAAAGTCTCTTTGGTCTGTGCAATGTACGTACGCAATGTCATCCGCGTTAATTTCGGATAAAAGTACCCTATGTGTTATTCTGATGTATAAGCTATATTATTGTAAAGTTTCATCAAAATCCATTCAGTAGTTTTTGCGTGAAAGAGTAACAAACATCCATAAATACGTTCGCGTTTAAGATATTAGTAAGGATGGAATTTTAAGTACCTATAGTTAAACAAAATGATGCTACATCTTTTTTATTTTATCACTTTTTCTTGTAAATTACTGTAAATGTACACTTCACTTACCTGGAAGGCCATATTCATAAGCGCCCATATTCCATTGAGTCTCAACGCTGCCTCTGGGCGTTTTGTTAAATTACATAACATTTCTACAGCGCCTATAACAAAAATTAGATTAATTACACATAGTCTATCCTGAGAAAGACCCGAGAAACTAATCGACGCTAGTTTTGTCCTATTTTGTGGGTGCAACAACCTGAAAAATTCACCTGAAACTTTAAGAGTTTTCATTTCTATTCAACTTTTATTATTGAATATTGTTGTGGTGTATGTATCTATTAATTTTGTATTTCGGTTTAGATATTTGAGACTAGGACCGGTCAATGAACACCTTCTCTTCAAGATGTCGCTCGTTTAACCTTAGAGGATGTAAGGTAATGATGTAGTTCAGCAGCATGTAGTGTACACTGTACAGTCTCCCTGACCTTGGTCCAGCATGGGCTCCTTGGCGGGGGAGAACTCGAGCAGCAGGTTGCACAGCGTGGAGGAGCCCACCGTCAGCAGCTCGGCGCTGGGCGCGTCCGCCAGCAGCTGCATCAGCGGCCGCCACACGCTGTGGTCCTGCGGCGACCACAAGCAACCGCCCCCTTAGCACGGCTGTTCGTGCATCACGCGTAGTGACGAGCGAAACTGCTCTCGGTCTACGTCTTGCAATCTTGGTCTTGGTCTTGCAAAAAAGCAAGACTAAGATGTGTTACGGTATGTATAGCAAGTAAATATTTATCTTATATTTTAGTTTATTAGTATTTTAATATTATTATTTTTCGATTTGTTTCGTTGGTTGCACACCCCTTCCTTTATATTTCTCGTTCAACCCAATGTTTAACTGTTAGAGAATGCCGCCAGGCATTAAGTTCGCCATTTGTAATTATTGTGCAAAAATGAATAAATAAATAAGATCAAGATATATCATTAATATCATTAGATATTCGGTCTTAGTATTGGTTTTGTTCTTGTTCATTCGGTCTTGGTCTTGCTAGTTGCTATTCTAATGATAGTCTTGGTCTTGGACCAAGATTGCAAGACCAAAACCAATTTTGCTCATCGATACTACATCACTTACTGCCAACATCACAACTTGGCGGGCTGCCAACTGAAAACCAGCGCTAGGTGTTCCCGCACCTAGCTAATGCTGAGTTGGTGACCCTTTCGGCAGAGCATGCAAGAGATATTATCTATGTTTCTTTAGATTAGGCACTGTTGATGTTTGTTTCTTTTTCTTGTGTGTTGTGCTGAAATAAATGTATTTTCTTCTTCTTCTTCTACTACGTACTCGCGTTGTCAGACGGTTTTGCAGGCATTTAGTAAAAAAGTTTAATTTCACACACACATTTGTATAGAAGACAATTTGAACCATTTTTTGACCCATTAATTATTATTAGTATTTAGCAAAATTGGAAAGGAAAAGTAGAAAAAAATGTAAAGAGGGTGAAACCAGTCTTTGAACGTGATCAATGGTAAATTTAGTAAGTATATTGTTATAGAATTTTCCATTTGTCACTGATAAAGGAGATAGCTGAGACAAATGATTCTTTTAAACCTCAAGCAATTCAACAGTTTGAACATTCGCAATAAGCAGCGAATCTCTTTCTCTTTACTGTCGCTGTCTGTCCGCGATAAACTCAAAAACTACTGAACTGATTTTCATGCGGTTTTCACCAATAGATTTTAATAGTTTATACCTACTTTATATCTATACTTTATGTTTGAAGCGGTAAAACCGCGAGGGACAGCTAGTAAGAAATACAGTACTTTATTTGCAAAAAACACGCAAACTCACGTACATATGTTTATTACCTGAAACGTGGTCCTCAACTGTTGCACCGATCGCGAGAGCGAGTGCAGACACCGCACGGCCGCCAGTCGCACCTGTGACAATACAATATCATACTTTAATAATATGCGAAACAACAGCAAGGCAATTTTATGGAACTTTTGTTGCTGTTGCAATCAGAAAAATTGCAATTTTGTGATTCATTAATATGTTTAAGCAGCTTCAACTTTTGAAGTATGTTAATTTGGTTGATTGCTAGATATTGTAGGTGTCAAAACCGCCATATTTTTTATTGCAACCGAAAAATTATAAAAACAAATACGAAATTATCGCGGCCGAAACCGAGGGGGCAGCTAGTTAACCCATCGTGGTCACACCTCCAAATAATTAAAAATACATGATTTTTTTTGTTAAATAAAAATTTTTAATTTTGCGAGTTTTTATCCTATTGTTTTTACCTATTTCTATAGGTATGTGGCGAGTATTTAATTATGTGCACAAAGCCGCGCACATCACCTAGTCGCTAAACCGCGCACAGCAACGCGAGCGCCGGCCGCCCGATGCAAACGACCGCAATGACCGTCAGTCTGGAATTCGTACCGACGCGAAGCGCTCGCCGCTCGCCGCTGAGTTTCTTCGTCCGCGCACATCTATCTAGGCTTTGTTTATTAATCCGTTTCGCTACCGCTTTCTCATAGTGCCGCTTGTCGTCTTGCTTCCGTATTTAAAACTTGCTCATTATTAAGTTAATAAGTAGTATCGCGCATACGCTACCTACGGTGTTTAAATTTGTGAAAGACAATAAATTTTTATAGTCAAGGAGCCGGCGTTATTATTTCCCGTGTTATCCTTGACCGGCTATACCGAACTTACCCACAACACTGGTGACCCCCGCGAGTGAATACGAAAGTGACACGAGGATTGTAGTCCAAGAGCAGGTGACGTAAAGAAGCTCTCCATCAAGAATATCGCATAATTACAAATAAAATGGCAAGTAGCAACAAAAAGGCTGATCCTACCGACGTATCGTCGGAGATATTTCGAGTTGGTGTCAGAGTGCCGCCATTTTGGCCAGAGGAACCTGAGATTTGGTTCGCACAGGTAGAAGGACAATTTGCTATTTCGAATATTACCTCAGACGCGACAAAATTTAATTACGTCATTGGTCAACTCGACCACCAATTTTCTAAGGAAGTAAAGGACATTATAGTGTCACCTCCCGATAATGACAAATACCTAAAATTGAAAACGGAACTCATCAAGCGGCTGTCCGCCTCGCACGAAAAGAAGGTAAAGCAACTTCTAATGCATGAAGAGTTAGGCGACAGAAAGCCGTCACAATTCCTGCGCCACCTGCAGAGCTTAGCCGGCCCAAACGTACCAGAGGAATTCCTACAAACCATTTGGACCAGCCGCCTGCCAAGAAGTACTCAGACAGTCCTTGCAGCTCAACCAACAGCTTCATTGGAAGTTTTGTCAGATTTAGCAGATCGAGTACAAGAAATAGCAACGCCATCACCACAAGTAGCTTCTACGTCAACAGCTATACCAGGCTCATCTTACAATACAATGGCTAACGAGATCGCGGAGCTGCGTCAGCAAATGAAAACGCTGATGACCAAACTCGAGGAAAGACCATCACGCCCTCGAGGACGCTCATCTACTAGGAGACCACGTGACCAGCAGAACCGTTCCGCGAGCAGGTCTCCCTCCAGCTACAGAAAGTACCCGCAGTGCTGGTACCATTTTAAATTCGGCACTCGGGCTCGCCATTGCAACAAACCATGCGATTATAAAGCGGAAAACTTTCAGGGCAGTCGACAATAGCGACCAACGATTGCCCCAGTCTAGTAGGTCGCTTATTTGTTACAGATCGCAAAACAAAAATGCAGTTTCTCGTTGATACAGGCAGCGATCTCTGCGTTTTTCCACGTGCATCATTGAAACAACGCCGACCTAAAGCATCCTTTGAGTTATGCGCTGCTAACGGATCACCAATCAGTACGTACGGGTATGCACATCTGGATTTAGATCTAGGACTGCGCCGAAACTACCCATGGCGATTCATAGTGGCTGACGTCACTAAAGCAATAATCGGGGCAGACTTCCTTAAACATTACGACCTCATTGTTGATATAAAAAACAACCGCCTCATCGACAACACTACAACTCTTATGAGTATGGGTACAACGTTCCGCCCTTCTAATTACATACATTCAGTGAAAATAGCGATGGGAAACACTATATACCACGACATACTAAAAGAGTACCCGGAGATCACTCACCCAACAGGTACACAGCGTGTCGTGAAACATAATACAGTACATTACATCCACACCACCCCAGGACCTCCAGTAGCGTGCTCACCTCGCCGCCTAGCACCCGACAAGCTAAAGATAGCAAAAGCGGAATTTGAGTCTATGTTGAGAAGCGGAACGGCTAGACCTTCAAAAAGTCCTTGGTCATCCCCCCTACACCTGGCTCCCAAAAAAGACAACGGGTGGAGACCATGCGGCGACTATAGGATGTTAAACGCACGAACCATCCCCGACAGATACCCAATTCGGCATATACATGATTTCACGCATGCAATAGCTGGTTGTAAAGTCTTCTCCACCATAGACCTCGTAAAGGCATATAACCAAATACCAGTCTGTGACGAAGATATCCCGAAAACTGCCATCACAACACCTTTCGGACTTTACGAATTCCCATTCATGACGTTCGGGCTTCGTAATGCAGGGCAGACATTCCAACGTTTTGTCGATGAAATGACTCGCGAATTGGATTTTACATACGCCTATATCGACGATTTCCTGGTTTTTTCAAAGGACCAAGCTCAGCATATCGAGCACCTGCAACAGGTCTTCGACAGAATGAAGCAGTACGGTATGTTGATCAACACTTCCAAGAGTGTTTTTTGCGCATATTTCCGAAAACGGTACCAAACCCTTAGAGACCAAGATCGAAGCTATAAAGAAGTATCCCGTCCCTAAGACAGTAAAAGAACTCCGGAGATTCATGGGAATGGTGAATTTCTACAGGAGGTTCATTCCGAAAGCAGCCCTTCTTCACGCACCCCTGAACAAATTGTTGACAGGCAGCGTCAAGGGCTCACACCCAGTAACCATAACAGGGAAGACATTAGAAGCTTTCAACGACTGCAAGAGCAGCCTTTGTCAAGCATCACTTTTGGCCCACCCTGACTGCAAAGCACAACTAAGTCTCGCTACGGATGCCTCCGACACATCTATCGGCGCCGTCCTGCAGCAGCGAACAGATGGCGCGTGGCAACCGCTAGCATTCTTTTCCCGAAAATTAAGCCCAGCCCAACAGAAGTATTCACCGTATGACCGGGAACTCTTAGCAATATACGAGGCAATAAAATATTTCCGACATATGCTGGAGGCCCGTGACTTTTCAATATACACGGACCACAAGCCGCTCTGCTTCGCCTTCCATACGCGCAAAGAAAACTGTTCGCCTAGGCAATACAGACACCTCGACTTCATCGCACAATTTTCTACAGAAATAAGACACATCTCCGGCCAAGATAACGTGGTCGCAGATGCATTGTCCCGAATAAATGAGGTAGCAACACCAATTGACTTCCTACAATTAGCCAGTGCCCAAGCAACAGACACTGAATTGAAGGATCTCTTACGCGAGGGCTCCTCACTCCGACTGGAAAAGGTTAAGGTGCTCGGAACCAGTACAGAAGTTATCTGCGACTGCAGCACTCAAAACCAACGGCCTTTTGTACCAAAGCCCATGCGAAGACAGGTTTTCAATAGCATACATTCGCTCAGTCATCCAGGAGCAAATGCAACGGCAAAAATGGTTTCCGAACGATTTGTATGGCCAGGAATCCGCAAAGATTGCCGAGAGTGGACACGTACATGCATGGCATGCCAGCGATCTAAAATTACTCGACACGTAACCGCACAAGTCGGTACCTTCAAGGTTCCGAAAGCCAGATTTGCTTTTGTACACATAGATCTAATAGGACCGATGCCAACCTCGCACGGATTCCGATACTGTCTCACAGCGGTAGATCGGTTCACTAGATGGCCAGAAGCAATTCCAATAGCAGACGCTACAGCCGAAACAGTCGCCAACGCTCTATTGACAGGTTGGATAGCCAGATTCGGCTGTCCTACAGAAATCGTTACCGATAGGGGGAGACAATTCGAATCCGCAGTATTCCAGCACCTCTCCAAAATATCAGGCTTCCAGCACAAGAAGACAACAGCCTACCATCCTGCTTGTAATGGCTTAGTTGAACGCTTCCATAGGCAATTAAAAACAGCCATCACTTGCCACGCTAACGAAAGCTGGTCAGAATCGTTACCACTAGTACTACTAGGTATACGGAGCGCGTTCAAAGACGACTTGAAAACATCAGCAGCAGAGCTTGTTTATGGAGAGCCGTTGCGATTACCAGGTGAGTTTTTTAACCCCAACACCCCTGGCACAACTGATACAACGGATCTGATAGCACGCCTGAGGATGTTCGCCGAAAAACTGCAACCGTCCCCCGCATCACGCCATAGTAAACAAGCCATATTCGTATACAAAGACCTCGCGACTACATCTCACGTGTTTCTAAGAGACGACGCCCTACGTGGCAGCCTCCAACCAGCCTACACGGGGCCGCATGAGGTCCTTGACAGAGGAGACAAGACACTAAAATTAAAAATAAAAGGCAAGCCAGTAACAGTGTCAATAAATCGAGTTACGCAAAAACCATAAGTCCTCCAGTAACAGAGAGCCCAAGCCAAGCGACAAAGAAAACGCGTTCAGGCCGAACAGTGCGCTTCCCGGATTACTATCGCCCGTAGTGACGGTCTCTGGGGGGGAGTGATGTGGCGAGTATTTAATTATGTGCACAAAGCCGCGCACATCACCTAGTCGCTAAACCGCGCACAGCAACGCGAGCGCCGGCCGCCCGATGCAAACGACCGCAATGACCGTCAGTCTGGAATTCGTACCGACGCGAAGCGCTCGCCGCTCGCCGCTGAGTTTCTTCGTCCGCGCACATCTATCTAGGCTTTGTTTATTAATCCGTTTCGCTACCGCTTTCTCATAATGCCGCTTGTCGTCTTGCTTCCGTATTTAAAACTTGCTCATTATTAAGTTAATAAGTAGTATCGCGCATACGCTACCTACGGTGTTTAAATTTGTGAAAGACAATAAATTTTTATAGTCAAGGAGCCGGCGTTATTATTTCCCGTGTTATCCTTGACCGGCTATACCGAACTTACCCACTACAGGTATCTTAAGAAAAAAAGAAACCCATTGGATTACTTAGAGATAATGTTAAACTAAAGTTTCGCGCCATAAGTCAGTCAGTAAATTGATGTTGTTTTTCTGCGTGGGGTCTGCTGGACCCCATATGGCCGCAACGGGTTACTAAGAGGTAACGTTAAATTAAAGTTTCGTGCCATAAGTCAGTAAGTTGGTGTTGTTTTTCTTCGTGGGGTCTGCTGGACCCCATATGGCCGCAACGGGTTACTAAGAGGTAACGTTAAATTAAAGTTTCGTGCCATAAGTCAGTAAGTTGGTGTTGTTTTTCTTCGTGGGGTCTGCTGGACCCCATATGACCAAAACGGGTTAAGGTGGCGGGGGGGGGGACACTTTTCCACATGGTAAATGACTGGTATTCTCTGCGCCATGACATGAATGTGCGCCCAGGGTCGTGTGCGGCTCACCGCCGGCTCCGCGTTGTTCATCCCGTTGACGACGTGCACCATGATGCCGTGCGTCTCGATGATGCGCTTGCGTATGTCCTCGTCGTTGGCGCCGAGCGACGCGAAGCACTTGAACGCGCCCTGCTTGGCGGCCGCCGACGGGCACGTCACGATGTCCGCCAGCGAGCTCATCAGGTGGTTCGAGATCGCCGCCAGCCGCTGCAGCGTGGTGTCCACCTGCACACCGACCGGTCGCATCGTAAACTTCAACCAACAATAACACCACCGCCCGTGCTCAAAATCTATATCTATACTTATATTATAAAAAGGAAAATCTTGATGTTTGTTTGTTACGATTTAACTCAAAAACTACTGGACCGACTTCAAAAATTCTTTCACCATTGGAAAGCCACATTATCCCTGAGTAACATAGGCTATATTATAATCCGGAATTCCCGCGGGAATTCCGAAATAACCGCGGGTGAAACCGCGTGGGTCAGCTAGTACTGTATATGTATAAACTTACTAGATGTTCGTGTTCCCATGGTAATTCCCGGAAAAAAGTACCCTATGTCCTATTCCGGATTACAATCTGTCTCTATGCCAAATTCCATCCAAATCCGTTCAGCTGTTCTGGCGTGATTCAGTTCAAACATCCATCCATCCAAACTTTCAAATTTATAATATTACTAGCTGTGCCACACACACATTTCACTCGCGTCAATTTCGGAGTTCCCGCGGGGATTCTGGGAAAAATTATACCCTATGTCCTTCTCTGTACCCCTGACAACGTGTAGGCAAAATTTCATGACACTTGTTTGAGCCGTTAAGGCCTGAAAGCGTAACAAACAAACGAACACTGACTTACCTACTGACTAAACAAGAAACTTAAAAAACTACTTGATTTATAACGATGATGAAGTTTCGTTCGATACCTAAGTCATGTTTTATTATGTAAGCTAATTTCTGGAATTTCACAAGTTCCAGAAATAATTTAACGAGGATGAAACCACAGGGAACAGCTAGTATTGACATAATTCCTTTTCTTTGACTCAATGATGAGCATACCACTAATATAATTAGCACGCATGAATTTTTACTCCCATTCGTAGCGTGCGATAAAGAAGTTCGTTTAAAAAACACAACAGCCCGTAAAAGACAGACTGCGAGTTCATAATAAAATAAAACCAAACGTGAGTCGTGACACACAGTCGGGTACGCGTTGCGTCACAAATACATTTTACTCTGATTCGCTTTTGAAGAATAATATAATTAATTAATGAGAATTTCTTAATTATGTAACCCCGATTTGGTTCAGGTACATTTATACATATTTAATTTTGATAGCAAACCAAACTAGCCTCGCCTCGCCTAACCAAATAAGTCACGAAAAATGCTTCTACTTCGCTAATACTTTTCTAATTAGGCACGCTTGAGATACTAATTGCATCATCACTATTTAAGTCTGTAGGCTCACAGAACTCAGAAGTATTGTAAATTGTTTCTATGTTTTTTTTTTTAATTTAATAATAACTAGCTGTTCCCCGCGGTTTTACGCGCAGTAATTTCCGAGATCCCGCAGGAATTCCGGTATAAAAAGTACCCTATCTCCTTTTCTGTACCCCGACGACACAATATATTCAAAATTTTATGTGATTTCACCAGCTGTAATTTTAGAGTTTCCACGGGAATCCCGAAACACAAAGTATCCTATCCTTCTCTAATTAAGGCGTGATGGCGTAATAGACAGATAGAGTGACAGAGTTACTTTCGCATTTACAATATTAGTAGGGATTGATGCTTGTATACGAATTATGATAGCAAATGTTATGCCCAGAGGCCCTAAAAATTGTTCTAAAAAGTAGGTAAGTTATAACAACGTCGCACGCTATGGAATATTATGAGAGAGAGCATATACCTCGGCCAAATACGCCAAATTCTCAGCAGCTGTCGCTCGTATTTCCTCTGGTATTTCTTTGGTGCACAGTCGCGCTAAGCATGGCAACGCTCCAAATAACACCCTGCGACAAAATAAACGATTGTTATTTTCTCACTATAATGATACTAGCTGTTCCCCTCGGTTTCTTCGATCCTTCTTATAGTGATTAGTTAAGTAGTGTAATGCGAGTGTTGTGTCTTCTTAAAGCAGTGTCGCTACATTGGGTGGAATAAATGCGAGTGTGGTGTCTTCTTTAAGCAGTATTGCTACATTGGATTGGTTTCTCACTTGGGGTCGTCTGGGGGCAGGGCGCCGGCACGGTGTAAGAAGGTGAGGCAGCGCGCGGCGCCCATCGCCACGGGCAGCGGCTTGTCGCGCGACACCAGCGCGTGCAGCAGCTCTGGTATTGTCTTGTCGCCGTATCTGTCACATGTATAAGTTGCATATATATACGATAGAATTTCGGTATGAATAGAGGCTCATTCAACACTCGTTGAGCAACGATGATGAATATTTAGAATTAAAATTCTTATATTTTTATAATATTAAGAATTATTAAATATAAGTTAACATACAAATGTTATAATAATATTATATCATTGAAGGCGTCCATTAATCACGTGAGGTTCGGCTTGGTAAAAATCACGAAATATCACTACAAACGGGGGGGAGGGGTAGGCGCGTGGCCTTGACTCGTCAGGCAACGATTTCCAATATAATCAGATATACCTGTGTTTAAAGATAAATAATATTCTGAAACTTTTAATATACTTTGTGCAAAATACATGATTCCCGGGTATGGGGCCCGGAGGGTAGTCTAAAACCTCACCACATATCAACGGGGGTTGGGATTAAAAAGTTGCTAAAAAAACATCACGTAATTGATCGACACCTCCATATTGATTGACATACATAATTTTGAATTCAATGGATCATTGCATAGCAGTGTTAACTAAAACAAACAAAACAATACAAAAACGCATTGATATCGAGTGTTAGATTTTCGAACCACCACCGACCTAGTGTCGTGCGCGTCACGGGCCACGTCCGCGTTCTCGAAGCACATGGCGGCGAGCAGGTCGAGCGCGGGCAGCGCGGCGGGCGCGCGCACTGGCGGCGCGAGCAGCGGAGCCAGCGCCGCCGCCGCGCCCGCCGCGCTCAGCGCCGCCTGCTGCGCGCCCGCGCTGCACCACACGCCCAGCACGCGCAGCACGCACGCGCGCACGCTCACCGAACTGGTGCTCGCTATACCTGCACACAGGAGCAAGCACACATGTACACTCAGCACCACCAATATGTAAACACTCTGGTTAGTCTTTGAACTTTATTGCTATAACAATAACAATGACTTAGTGTTTATATATTTCTGCTGCTGACTGTACACAATTACCAATGCTTGGTCACCAGCCCTACAGGCATAACCAGAGGGGGTTTAGGGGTTCAAACCTGCATTTTAAAAGAAAGCCTTGTGTATTTAATTTCCATGATTCTACCTTTAATAATTTTAGCTGGGTGTTGATGAATCAGTGACAAAGCTTCAGAATAAAAATATCAGACTATGGTTTATTCTTTGACAGCCCTTGAGCTGAGCTGTCCTCTGCAGATATGATAGAATTATTTTACAAACATTACAATCACCTAATCTATCTATAATTTTTAAATTTTTAAGAAAATAAATAAATACTTTATTGAAAAAAGGAGTCGTTACTTTGAATGACAATACTTACGGGTCAGACGTGTCAAAAGTTTCGAATCGGCCGGCAAAGCGCTAACAGGTGGGGGTGAATATAAAAAAAGACTTCGAAGTGCACATAACACAGCCTCTGCAAGTTTAGTCTCTGTTTGTTCTAACTTAAGGACATCCACAAGTGTTGATGTTGTGCCTTGGGCCACTAACTCCGCCAAGTTTTCTTCAGTTCCCTTAGCCAATGAACCTGTTCGAAAAAAGGAAATATGATTGGAAACATTACCAGCTCTCAAACACTAAAACACTAAGTTTCAAACTTAATCAATGTCAGATATTTATTTTACAACTTAAAAAGGCCACTAGAAACAGGAGTCTAAACACATTTTTTAACAATTTATCATGTTAATTTATATTCTAGCCAATTTGTCTCTTCATTGGTAAATGGTATGAACGGTTAAAGTTTTAACATTAAACTTAAACCTTTCTCCCAAGACTCGAAGTCAAAATTACTAAGTAAATACAGGCAGACAATTACTTATAACTAATTACAACCTACATTGAGCAAATGTTTGAAAATATTTGCAATTATTATTATTATTATACCCTTTTATTTGTTATTTCTCGTCCTTCATTCAAGAAAGCCTCATTATGATAGCTTCAGGGTCTAAGACTCATAATCACAAAGTATTGTCTTTCTTTCTTGCTATTAATTCATACTTACCAATCGTAATAGTAGCTTCAACCCGTATGCTCGTGTCGAGGCTCTCGTTAGATATCAGCTGTAGTAATCGTTGCACTATGCCCTGTTGTATCACGGAGCTCTTTTGGCGGTTGCTTCCAATAACCGAGTTTTTCAACGTCACTAAGGCGTCCAAAATCTTTCTTTGGTCTGGAGAATATAACTCGTCGATAAAGGAACGTGAGCTCTCGATATCCTTCGTGCAGAGTAATAAATAGGTTAGAGTTTAAAACTGTTTTATTGAACAATTAATACTGCTATACGATACAAAGTATCGACTTACCATGAATATCGGTAGAGGTTGCATGATTATTACTGTACAATTATAAGCTATTTTCAGTAGAAATACCGTTCAAACTATCAGATTTAACTTTCGCTATAGGTACGCAATACACTACACACCACAGTTTCTTCGTGTCGCACATGACAACTGATTTTTTTTTGTTAAATTTACCCCGATGGGGAAGGCAAAGAAAGCTAAGTCCATACAGCCAATCCAGTAGTATTTTTCTTCTTCTGAAGTTATTTACATCTAAATGCATTGGTGAGATGCATTTCGATGCTTTGCTGGAACATTTGGCAGCCACTCTTCTCAGTTAAACCTTGATAGGACGCTTTGTGGGAAGTTGTATAGTAAAACGACAACCTCCCGATGAACGCCCCATTTCATCTTATTTTAATGTTTCCACACACAAAAAAAAAACTGTTCATCACTAGTGGATCACTATTATGCAAAATCCACCACATTCAGTCATTCACACAATATTAATCACGATAAATTAATTTGCAAAACCAAGAAATAAAACTGACGTCCGTCACTGCTAGAATCCCGCCAAAAGCTCTTTTTTTTAGTAATAGGGTACTTGCATGAATTTTTTTTTCAGTCTATTTTAAAGATATATGGCCTACTTAAACAAAGCAATAAAAAGAAAAAAAATATATGCATAAATTTATGAAATAGAGCGTTTCAAAGTTCCTACTTTAGACCTTACCGCTGAAACGCGGAATGACGTCACTTGTTCAAAATTACGCCTTATTAGTCTGTGATAGAAATGTCAATGTCGTATTGACAGGGTCATGTGACACTGACAGACATATAACTTCAATATCCAAAAGCGAAATTAAGGTTGAACTGTGTCGATTTACTTCCAAAAGTTCCAGTAAAGAATCGAAATGCATGTGATGCATTTTAAAGTAAAAAACATCAGAAAATGGAACATATGCGTTGACTGTATGCACTTAGTTTCTTTTGCCTTCTCTGAAAGAGGTAAATGTTTCCTAAAAAAATAAAAGTGACGTCATGTGTCAAGCTTGGCTGTGATTGGTGTTTCGTTGCAATGTTCCGTTTCACAAAATTAAAAGTTGAATATTTTGGAAACTATTGAAATTTTTTTAGTAAATCTTTCACGATAACGCTTTTCTGAGGCTCAATTTTTGAAATATTGACACAATTTCTTATTATAAATTTCATGCAAGTACCCTATTGAAAAGTCTTTCGGGGGAGGCAAAGGATGTACTTCTTAAAGTTATTTAAGTAGGCACCTACATCGAAATACATAGATAAAATTATTGAGTAGTAACTTTTAGTTTGTTAGCTACAGTTTTTCAGCTTGTTCCCCGTTTATGATGACCTCTACCCTCCATAGTCCATATATTTTGTGATGTGTAAGTGTGTTGACTACTTAACTTATTGAGTTTTCTGTGATATTACTTTACTGATTACTCTTTGATTCCAACAATGCGTTAAAATCGGTTCCTACACTTTTACCCATGACATTTGGCGTGCCTCAAGGCAGTATTTTAGGCCCTCCCCTATTTCTAATTTATAAAAACACACTTTGTGAAACAAACTTTTGCGGATGATACGGCACTCCTTTTCTGTGGTAATACCTGGCAGGATGTGCAGTCTTCTGCGGAGCTTGGATTAAGGGACGTTATGCAGTGGCTGGACAATAATCTACTAACTTTGAATATATCTGAAACAAAATATATTACATTCTCAATTGACCAAAGAACCCAATTCAAGGTAATTCTTCTGAGATGAAAGTACAGTATACCCAGAGAGAAGGTAATCATTTTTTATATGCGGGCAGCGACACTCCCTTGAACCAAAAGATACTATATATTTATGCGCGAACTTCTTTACCAACTTTGGAATATATATTTTAACCAAATTTCTATGACCGCGTGATACATTGCATTGGTATGGTTGGCACAATATGCTTTCATAGATCGGTTCAACAATTAGGAAGTGCCTACACATGTGCCTAGTAGTGATTAGTTGATTACTGATTATCAGTATGTTCTCTTATTCGTCTGTGGTGCTGATTATATTTTGATCAGTGATTTTATCTACAGTATAGTTTTTAGTTTTTATGTATTATTTTTACTCGTTTGCTCAAGTTCTGTTTCTATTTTCTACTAATTTGAGTATAAATAGATTTGGCACAAACTGTGACTAAGTTTTAGTAGGTAATTGTTGTTTTCAAAAACCTATTTAAGTTCTCTATCGCGATCGTGCTAGTTTTGTACCTATTACATTATTCAAGATTTAACTGTAAGCGAACAGTGGTATAAATGGCAGATTCAGGAGTAGATACAAGCAACGAAAGCAGCGATAACCCGATTTTCGAATTCAATCCACCGGCTGCACCCATAAACCGTCTAGGTTCACATGTGATGCTTATGGAAGACAATGATCCTCATGATCTGGTAGGTAAAATAAAATGCTCCACCAAAGCAAGGCATTGTAGAATAAAATACCGATACGGTCTAAAATATGATTCGTCGATCGATCAAAAACTAAGATTCGCGACGACGACTAATAACACAGAACTTGCAGACAAGCTACTCTTGGCTGGGGCCAATCCAAACAGCAGTGATCATCTCAAACGGACTTGCTTGCATTTAGCCGCATGCAGAGGATACACCGATATTGTTAAGATGCTAGTGAAGTATGGAGCCAATCCTAATTTGACAGATATTCTAGGCAATACTCCACTTCATTTGGCTGCTTGCACAAACCATGTAGCAGTGGTAACAGAACTACTTGATGCTGGCACTGATATTAATGCGCATGATAAACATGGTCGCAATCCCATACATTTGGCACAAAGCAAGCTCAAGCTCATGTTGACACGGACTAGCACAAACACAGATCCCGGTGAAGAAACTAAGAATCTTATCATGGAACTACATTCTGTGGTTAACTTAATGTTAAAGTATGCAAAGGTTCAAAAAATTGATTCATCTGAACTTGAATCGGTCTGTCAGAGACTGGAACAACTGAATACAAGGTCACAAGTGGACTTGGAAATACAAAACTTACTTGGTAATCTGGACTCACTTAAGTTGAGATAAGTTTCCAAGACTATGAGTTATGACCTATGACCATGATCTTTTTTTATAACCAGAGAAAAATCACTTAATTTGTATTAAACATATACTTACCTGAATTGAAAAAATTAAAACTGTTTCTTTTAATTATAGTTTTTGTATTTGACATGGTATTTTACCTACCCATACTTTATTTAGTTACTAGCTGACCCCCGCGGTTTCACCTGCGGTAATTTCGGAGTTCCCGCGGGAACTTCGGGATAAAAAGTACCCAATGACACTCAGGATCACGTTAACTTCCTATAAGTGAAAGAATTTTCAAAATCAGTTGTTGATCCAGAGATAGCTTTTCCCCCGTGGTTTTACCCACGGGAAATTCGGAGTTCCCACGGGAATTCCGGAATAAAAGTACCCTATGACACTCAAATCACTGTAGCTTCCTATAAGTGAAAGAATTTTCAAAATTAGTTCAGTTCCAGAGATTACCCCTTCAACGTCAAACTCACAAACATTTGCTCTTAATAATATTAGTATAGATGTCTTTATATGTAATTATGTTTATTGAACTCTCAAGGTCAAGAGTAGATTATCAAATCCTTAATAATATTATAAATGCGAAAGTGAGTTTGTTTGTTTGTTACGCTTTCATGGCTAAACAGCTAAATCGATCACCACAAAATTTTGCATACCTACAATTTGTCAGGAGTACAGAAAATAAAATAGGGCACTTTTTATCCCGAAATTCACGCGGGATCTCCAAAAATAACGAGGGAGAAACTGCATCAAATTTTTCATACATATAGGGTACTTTTATCCCTAAAGTTAGTTATTCAATAAAATTCATTGAAATACAGCAGGAAACAGCTAATGTGAAAGTGAGTTTGTTACGCTTTCACTGTGGCACTGTGGCGCTATTATCTGTGGCTCAACCGATCATCCAAATTTTGCATAGGTAAATAGAGGTAAGTACACGTTGTCAGGGGTAAAGAAGGACAGAGGGTAATTTCTATTTCGGAATCCCCGCAGAAACTCCGATGTTAACGCGGGTCAAACCGCGGGGAACAGCTAGTGATATAAAAGTTCAAATATTTTAATCCTAAGAGTTTTTCAAATGTTTGAAATCTTTTTGTCTGGGTCTATACTTAACTGATTTTCAGTAAATTAATATTAATTGGCATTTAATGAAATATAACTTAATTAGTTAAATGCCAATTAACATGCCTACTTATGCCTACTTACCGAACATGCGAGATGTAAAATATTATTATTGTATGGAGAGCGGTTTCCGTGGTTCTCTTCGTTCACTGCCCTTTGGTAGACTGCGATAGAGTAGTTAAAAATTTCCGTATACTAGGCATCTATCTAATGTGTTAATTGTACAATAAAATAAATTGATGCTTTAACTAGGTATTATAATTTATTAACAACACAATCATATAATAATTCTCCATTTAACAACTTTTCAATCTTCTGAATTTAAGAAATAAAGCAAAATTACTCTAGCAACTATTTTGATTTGGACAATAATTACAAAATGTACCTATTTTTCTTAACAATAATATTTTTAGCGCTATTCTGATTTTTATTAATAAGTAATAATTTCTCTACATTTTCGACCAAAAACCAACACACATTTATAAAATCTTGGACAACCTTGGAATGTAACAATTATTTAGGCTCAAATACAGAAAACGGTGCACTTAGGTAAAGTTTATATGCGACTCATATTTGGTAGGCCTTTAATATTTTTTTACGGAAGGGAATCGTACAAAATCCCCCGCATAGGAGCCGTTCTCTGCACATAAATAACGAGAGTACCGCCCGCCCGCGTATCTCTGAGGACTACATTTTGTCGCCTTTTACGACAGACTGTTCGAAGCCCGGAGATACCAGGGACATTAGTAGGCCTACATCCTTAATGCCATTATACAATATTAATCGAATCCCAATTCTGAAATATCTACGGACTATCAAAACTATGCAGCTACACACGGTTTGGTATAACTATCTAGAAATTAGTAATTATATTATACTTAATAATTTTTGTCTTCAGTCAGTTGAGAAGGTTAAAATGACAGAACGACTGTTAGTTAATTATTAGCGCCTTAGATGCTGATTGGTACTGATCAAAGAATTGAAAAGAATGCCGCTGTGGCCTCAGACCAAATAAAAACTAAAAACGGAACGCGTAGAACAAACAAGTGAAGCCAGGAAAAAGACACCACGCCGTGACCGAACACAGAAACACGTACACACTTTACAAGAAAAAGAATCGTTGTGGCACTTTCCTAAGCACCACATGCATACGCAACCGGCTTCACTTCGTTGTTCGAGACGTTCCGTCTTTAGTTTTTATTTGGTCTGAGGCTGTGGCACAGAATTAGGATCTGATTAATATCTCCCGCTGTTTTAGAATCTAATCTAACTATACTAATTCTTCTTTGTGCAGATTATTTGTAAATTACTAATATTAGTAACAATAAACGATACGAATAAATATAAACATGCATTTCAATATAGACATTTTATAATATAAAAGTAATAAAAGACAGGCAAAATAAAAAAGTAGGTAAGTATTTGTAAAAAAATTGGAGAACAGTAGTAAAAATACAACTTCGGAAAACATGAGGAAGTTTATAATAATGTTACTTATAATTTACATCTTGACAAAATAAAAATTAGAATAATGCAAATGTCTACACCAATTTAATCATCACGAACTCAAGCTACTTTTATATCAAGTTCCAGAACTTTGACGCAATAAAACGCAACATTAGGTATACTTCTTTCGAAGAATAGTTAAGGTGGGTATTACCCACACTTATCTCCGTAACGAAATAAACATCTGCGATTTACGTCATTAATAATTACTGGTGGTCTAGTGTCTACCAACGGCAACGTTGTGGGCAATGGTACTACGTAATAATATTTACGAGTCGGTTATAACTTAAGATTTGCAACAAAGTAGGCAGGTATGTATTTGCGACATAATCGTAACTTACGTAAGTCCTGTCTTACTACTGCAGTTTTTTAATGACAATTGTGAGAAATCATAATTTTAAACTTTATTATTATGGCGGTAAAGTTATAAGTTTTATAATCGCGTTTTTGCTCAGCTTAATCACCACAGTTTGTAGACCGTACTTGTGGTTTGTAGAGAGTAAAGACCGCAACGACATTGAACGAATTTGTTAAAATACTGTAAAAATAAATACATAATTATCACAGTTTTTGTAAATATGCTTATTATAACTAATTAAAAAACTAATTAGTAAACCCAACCCAAATTAAAGTTTATTAGACATATGTGTGATTTCCTGTAAGCATAGTAGGTATGTATTAGAAATATAAATTAGAAATATAAAAAGAAATATTGGAAAGGTATACCTACCAATATGTACAAACATCGTGGCACTGGTCTGCATTGTTTTCGGCTCTAGGTCTACTTATTTGCCGAAATGGTCTTTTATTGCTAGGCATCATAAATGTTGTTTTCAACAATTTTGTTAAAAAAATTCAATGACGAACATTCATACCTAGCTACTCGATGAAACAATAATCACAGGTTTTGTAACTGACGTCGCGTCGCGTCGTATCGGAATGAAAATTCAATTAAAACAGCAGTCTTAGATCCTGTGCATGTAGGTAGTGGTGGTACTTATGTTCCTGTACTGTCAGTCTATTCTACATACATGACATGATTTAGGTTATCTAAAGATAGGTATCGCGCGCCGGTTGTCAAAAACTTTATCGACTTAGTGTATTGCAAAAATAAATAACATAATAATCATTAATTAAATGAACTTGACCTAATAGCTGTCGCACGATGCAGGAATTATTTCTATTTAATTTTATTTAAGGTAAATTTCATATAAAAAAATCGCATTTTCAAAACTTAATAGACTACCGTGTGGCTTTAATCAAAAACATCTATTTAATATTAACCATTTGAAATTAAAATAACTTATATAAATGTAAAACAACAAAAAACAGCATCTGTAAAGCCACTAGTGAACTCAATTCCATAACAATGGTCTTATTCAATATTGCAGAAAACATTTTCGAGTGCTTTAAAACAATTGGCACTTATATTCGTACATCGATATCTTTGACTAGTTACTGCTAAGGTGCATATTAAACTGAAATATAGGAATCTTATAACGTTATTATCACATTTCAAAATTGTGTTTCGAACATATTCGCACGCTTATCTTTAAAATTAAATCAAATCACAACATAATGGAATGTCCCAATGTTTTATAAAGTTTTTTCTGAATTCTTTTCGTCCAATAAGCATTCATTATGTACAAAATATTAGCACAAGTATTAAATTTTGCAGCACAACCTTCAAATAAATACTGGAGAGATATAATGTATTTTAAACGTTAGGTGTTTGTTTCATTAGGTTCGGATGAGTGAGTTCTCAATGACGAAACATGTCACCGAGATCCACCGTTACCGTGTTATTTCGTCGGCGGCACGATGAGATTGACTATATGCGGAAACACCTCAGCCTGCACCGGCCCATACTCGACCAGCTCCCCGTCCACGGTAAGATGGCCGTGCGTGCCCTCGGGGACGATTCTGAACGCGCTCACCGGTATCATCTTCATGTACTCGGTGTTGATTTCAGCGTGCGCCCCTTGCGACACGTTTACCAGAAACGAGAACAGTTGCGACCTCGTCACGCCCGCCTTGATGATGAGCATCCACATGACGCCGTCGGAAAGGACCGAGCGCGGCGCGAAAAGGAAATCCTCGCCGATGAACGGCTGGTAGGAGACGTGGACCATGATGAACTCGCCCTCCTCGTGCACCCAGTGCGCGGGCAACTGCGACATGAGCGAGGGCAGGTGCGAGGCGGGGCCGTGCATGCACACGTGCACGGGGGACGCCATCTCGGAGGTGCTGCTGGTGACGCTGTGGTACTCCGAGCCGCGGGAACTGAAGAACGCGCTCCTCCGCGAGTTCACCGAGTACCACGAGTCCACGCGCTGCCTTTGCTTGCCCGCCGGCGCGTTATTGAACACGTCCGTTTGTCCGTCGCAGTCTATGAACGCTTCCGCGTCCGGCGAGTCGAGGGCGCCATCTTGGCTTATACTATGGCTGATCGTGAACGGCTGCCTACACTTGGGCAGATTGTTCACGTCCCTAATTTTCGCGTAGCTGACCACGCCTTTGTACGTCCTCAGCCCGATGAGCCTCGCCACCGCCCACACCGCGAACCTCTGGCCGCCGATGGCTCGTAATCTCTCGCTTTCAATATCAATATCTGACAGTAGACCCCAGCCGACTGATAAAAACGAGAACATTATCTGAAATAGGAGGTGCAATCAAGAATATTAATTATATTAATAATAAGTATTAAATATTAATGAACGAGCTGGTGCCCGCGGTACTAGTTTCATACGCGTGAATCGAATTTAAATGACGATAACTTTTATACCCACATTCTATGTATTTTGATGAAACAAAGACTATAATAATATGTTGCTCCAAGGAAGGCTTAATCTACCTGTAAAAATCATCTAAAAAGTCCGGTATTTTTGGTGATTACTTGATTAGTGTGAAAAGAAAAAATATGGACAGTTTAAAAAAAATGGGTTCTGTATTAACTCCTTTTTTATCACCCCCTCTCAATTTTTGGTAAATATGTATATGCAATCTACAGAGGCGAAGATTCTACCGTTTTACTATAGGTATGCATCGGTAAATAGATTTTTTTGATTGTGCACCGATTAGGCCTCCTAAAGTGTTGATCATTATAATACACATTTGCATACATATATAACTGTAAAGAAAAGAGGTCCTCTAGTTAACTATACTTTTAATCTCACTATTATAGCTATTACAACCGCACATATACTATATATATACAATAGAAATAGAACACTTATTATGACCACTTAAGTCGAGCAGAGTAACTAGAATGAAGCTCTTCTGTGCTGACACTAGTATTTATACCCACAACCCCACCAACAATTGTGGGCGTACACTACTTTAATTTATCAAATAGGAATGAGGGTACCGACTAAATAATAGTGTTGCCATGACATAATGCTAGAATTCCCTGAAATAAGGAAAGACTAATAGAAAACATGACATAACTAACTATAGATAAAAAAGTCGCTGAAGCTGCTTCCATTCACAAATAACATCTTAACACTGCAAAGCCCTTTATAGAATTTTGCAGTTTAAACATTACACAAGGTTGAATAAATAACCGCCAGCCGATTTGCGGAACGGTTGTAGTTTGTAACGGATCGGAGCTATTTATCCAACAGATAGGTCGGTGGGTATAGACATCTGTTGGCGGCATCTGTAATCTCACCTCCATCAAATTGTTATGACGGATGCAAACAATTCTATTGCATACAAGTTAAATATTTACCGTCCCGCGCGACCAACAAATTGTACTGTATAAATACAGGCAGCAACAGATTTAAACACTTTTGACAGCATTTGAATCTTACAGCTTACTTATCTTACTTAATAAGGTTCGACGACTGATCAAAGTGTTTGCATACAAGTTGTTCAAATTTGTTATTGAAATTGAAATAACTTTATTTGGTACAATACCTACACAAAAAATGTAAACACATAGTGCCCCCGCGCATTAGGCGGCCAGGTCGCGCGGCCAGGTCGCTGCGGCCAACTATTTCTTCGCTGGCCGCTGGTCGCCTAGTGCGCGCACATGCATATGTCACCGAAGAAATAGTTGGCCGCAGCGACCTGGCCGCGCGACCTGGCCGCCTAATGCGCGGGAGCACTTAGAATTAATACACAGATTGTGTTGCGCCAAAAAGGCGGCCAGCTCAGCATAAGTCGGGTGGTGGCATGGACCATGCGGCGCTGGTCTTCCGCTGGAGCCTTGCAGCGGCCTCACGGACGCAGGCAGACAGATGTGTCAAAACTTTGTTCTATTGCGAAACTATGGTGTGATTAACGGAACGATAAGATATTGACAAATGACAACAGTAAGTATATATGACACATTAAACAACAGGAGCTATCAAAGAAAATAACCGAAGTGGCAATAATATTAATAATATAAAGTCATTAGAATAAACACAATCAATGAATCAATTATTTAGATAATATCGCGATTATGTTTCATTAGCATTGCCTCTATGACTTACTTTGTGTTTAGTTTCTATCCGGACGACGTCCATCGGAGCTGTATTGCCTCGGGCCAGAGCCATAGAGAGCCCAGTCAGATTGTACCGGATGTATGGTTCACTGAAACAACAAAGGGGCGTGTAATATATTTTAATTGTTGGATATTTGTTACTCAATCACGTATTTAAACGTCCAAAAAGGATTCGGATGATTTGTTATTACCTACCTAACATTTTTTTATTTGCCACGAAGAACCTTGAAATTTTTTTACTTTGTAACATACATAGTGGGCAATGTAAACGAACAACTCATAACACTCTGAAGCGATACGAAGACGATAATTAGCGACGTTCATAAACAACAACCCAACTTGTTGTTTATGAACGATGTAAGGTGGGCTAACGATTGAAGTTCATCAGTATTCAGTAGGTACCCATAATATGAGTTTTGCAACAGACTCGTAACTATATAGCTAGTATACTAGCTATTCCCCACGGTTTCACTGGCAGTAATGTCGAAGATCCCACACGAATTCCGGTATAAAAAGTATACCCTATGTCCTTCTATGTACTCGTTAGGCCTTTTGCACATTATAAGAAATTTTCTTGTGTCTTGTAAGAAATGTCTTATATAAGACATCCAGTCGCTTTGGTTGTTATATGGAACCGTACATATTACAAGATATGTCGGATAGTAATTTTTGTCGGATGCATGACGTAAGACACAAGAAAATTTCATATAATGCAAAAGGCCTTACAACGTGTATACAAAATTTCATGGTGATCGGTTGAGCCATTAAGCCGTACACACACACTAACAAACAAACAAACACACTTTCGGATTTATAATATTAGTTAGGATTTTCGACCATATCTCATATAGCAGAAACTTCATTATAGCTTCTTTCAGAGTGCAGTCTTTAGAAATTTATATGTGTAATAGGTAAATTAGATATATGTATGCGATATATTAAAAATTAAATTTCGGAAAACCGTACGACACAGACAGACTCTGTCAATAATATCTATGCTAGCATAACAACTACATAATATGTTGCGAGCACGGGTTGCGAGATTGTGAATCAAATAAATGTCTGACTATGTTGAATTATACACACCGGCAGAATTAGCGGAACATAAAAAGGCAGAGTATAGAAATAATTACGTATATATATATTAAAACAAATAATAATTAGACGTGAAGTAATAAATTAATATATACATCTTTTAACATCGACTTTAAGAAGTTTTTAGTTAAATTTTATTAAAAGTAATCAAAATTTAAAAAAAAAATCTCTAGTTTGTGAGAACACAGATAATGTTGCAAATAAAAGTTGAATCACGAAGGGGAAACACACGTTATTAATCGTTCATTTATTTAGTGTTAAAATCACAGTAATCTTTAATTTGCAACATTAATTGTGTGCCCACAAATTAGAGAAAAAGTGTTTTTTTAATTATTATTTTAAATAAAATTTAATAATTTAACTACAAACTTTTAAAGTGTTAAAAGATGTATATTAATTTATTACTTCACGTCTAATTATTATTTGTTTTAATATATATACGTAATTATTTCTATACTCTGCCTTTTTATGTTCCGCTAATTCTGCCGGTGTGTATATAAATAAAAAAAACAAGATTTGAAGATTGAAATCATTAAGTAACATAAGAATTCAGTGTCTTTGATTGCCAAGTAATTTTCCTTAGAAACTACGACACTTTTAAAAAATTGTTAATCCTACTCGACTTGTGCCCTATATGGGCATCAGCGTAGTAGGGGTACTTCTCTGATCGTCGTCGAAGGAGCTACATCGTGTTTAATTTTAGTTAATCTTATTGAATCGTTGAATGAATAACATAGGAAATATACTATACTTCCAACTACACTGAAATAAAACCAATCCAACTACACTACTAAAAAGTAAATTCGGTATTTTTTTTCTATTACCTTAGACAACGGTAAAATAAAATCCAGAGAAAAGGTCAAAGAATTCGAAGATACTTTGCATCATTTACGTTGTGCTGATTTTTTTCGCCATAATATATAAAGATCATATGAATTAAAGTATAATTAGGATTTGATTTTGTTTAAAATTCAAAATTAATGACATACGGTTAGTCTGTTAGTCATACCTACATTGATATACCACACCAGTCTAGTAGTAAATCAATGAATACCTAGTATAAAGTCTTTGAAGGGAATAAGATTATAAATATGTCGAGTAGTGAGTAAATTGATAACGCGGTTCACAATACTTTATCGTAGCACCTGCTCTACTCATTACTAAAGATATTAACTATTTCTTTTTTTTATCATAAATAACAGCTCGATAACGAAAGTGTCATTAAAAATGGAACTTAATGTTTCGTAATTTACTACATCGAATCAAATAATTAAGGTTAACCTAATCAACGAAGCGCCACATCATCCCGACAATGCAATTTGGTTTTATGTATATACATATTATCACGCGCGTCCGGGATTGGTGGACTTCACACGAGCTTTCGAAATACTTCTAATATTATGTGTAGATACAGGTTTCCTCACTATATCTTTCTTCACTGTCAAGCCTGTGGTAATCGTTCTGATTCGTATACGAGTGGATTAGAAAAGTTCCATAGGTACATGTATTGTACGTTTCATATCGTACGTCGTATCGTCGTCGTATCAAATAATCCTACCCTGCCCTCTGCATAAGCAGCGAGGGGCTAACCACGCGACGACGACGGCTCAAAGTAGTTAAAGAGTTATTGAGCAAATAGTATTTTATTACGTAAGCGTAAAATACGTTAGCTTCATTATTAATGCATTTAAATCACAACATGAGTTATGATTATATCGGAATACTAGCAGCTGTCCCACGCGGTTTCAACTGCAATAAATTAGAAATTCCCGCGGAATTGTTCCATACACACCAAGTTTCAGGTCTCTACGATCAGCGGTTTAGGCTGTGCGTTGATCCATCAGTCATTCAGGACAAAGCAATTTATATATTGTATCTAGAATCTAGATGTGTCGGAAAATATCAATGTTAGCATAGTAGTAAAGAGTTTATTCTTCGTCATTGTGTTTTTCTAGTTAATTTCAAGACAATAGTGAGGATTTTTGTTTTGACCACTATTTAATCTATACACCAATGAAGTTTGATACAAAGTTATGTTGTCTGCTGTCTCAGAGGTTTCTTACCTAAGCCCAACCGCACACACGCGGTTTTCACGATAAAGTCAGTAGATTAGGCACCCGAAAGCCATCTATTGTATCTTGTATGGTATTGACGCCTTCGCTTCGGCTGCCTGTTTTGCTAACCTTATCGGGGAACCGGACACAATTATCACTGTGTGCGGCAGGGGTAACGCGGCAAAACAATTATAAATTACCTATATCCATTGATTTACTTATGGACGCAGATAAGCAATAACATGTTAAACCACAAAATGTAGTTATTGATTTAGAACGATTTATTGAGAGTTAGAGAACGTTTTTTTAATTATGTGTTTACCTTATTACATTGTTTAAATATGTAACTAAATAAAGAGCTTAAAAAATGTTAACACAAAATGGCGCTATACTTTTAAAACTTTAATTTACTCAAAATTTCTCCAGTGTGGGTTAACACACTATTGCTTATCTATGTCCTTAAGAGTCCAGCGAGAAACCGGCAACAACTAACAATACTATTTTGCGATCTGCACGGAGCTTAGACAGGTATACCTAGTTAAATAGAGCAAATCAGTGCAAACGCCACCTTGACACAGTACTTCCTATATTATATGTAGGTAGCTTAGGTAGGTTAGTTAACGATGCATTAGCATAATTTGTGAGGACGTATCGAGTTCGTGATACCTACTCGTATCTACTTATTCGTTGTTTTTCAACAAAATACGTACAGCCTATACCTTCGAAGGCGAATGATCGCTTTTTTGAAGATTTTAATCTATTTAAATTTTGAATCTGATTTACTATCAGATAAGATCTCTCATCCCTTTCATACCTGAAGTGAATCAAGTAGACAAGAATCATAAACCTGCCCTTTTATTAAACTGACTTTTTCTGAAGGAAGAACGTCACTTAACCTGTTCGTCTAAACCAAATGAGCAAACAATGTAGGGTATTTACTATTAAACTATATCTACACCTCTCTGCAAGTCTTAAAACCTAAAAGTGAATAAAGGAAGGAGTGAAACTAGGTTCACCCGCTATAAAAACAGTGAGTAGTGGAAACATTGTGTGCCTTAGAACAATAACAGTTTGTGTGCAGACGATTATTTCGTCAATTTTAAAGATATTGCGAAACTTTAAAATAATATGGAATCTGTATCACTATCGCATAATGCATAAATAATAATTTATTAATTTATAAAAATCACTGGAAAAAGGTCGTCATATTGTGTTCAGATTTGTATTTTTGCTGCTCTCATACATACTTGGCAGCGTTTATTTGCTGGGTATTTAGATGAAATCAAAGATGATTTAATAGAAATAAAGTGAAAGAAAAAAATTCCACCCTAACATAAATAATACTACATTATTGCAAAGGCAGCGAAATATGCAATTGCAGGTCGAGTATGAGTTTGAAGGCCGAGCCGCAGGCGAGGACTTCAATGATACGAGACAGGCAATTGCCATTTCGGCCGAGGCATATATAGTGCTTTTCTTAAAAAAAAAATTAATTTATTATCAAAATAACAACCAACTCCGCTTTACTGCCAATTTTTATTTTTATTTTACAGTTTGTGCAGAAAGGTAAACGCAGTGATTAGTGATTACCTTCTCTCTGGGTAAACGCATCTGCGGTTATACAGCCACGAGAACGCAATGTGTACGATAGATGAAAGAGTTCTAAATTCAAACAGCACACCATCATACAACATTGCCGGATTTGCCGGCGCATTCTTCGTTCCAAATTCAAAGAACGCGCCGGGAAGTGATTTTGATTTTTCAGTTTACGTAAATATACTTCGCGTGTTCTTTAATATTTCCGCGCATGTTTAAGAAAACATAATTACGTAAAGTTCATAGAAATATTACCAATGATTGTCCTCGACTCTGCTCGCGTGGCATTTGAAAGTGCAGCGTTGGCCAGTTTCGCGTCGATTGCGATTTAAGCCCACAACAAACGGAGCTATAATAATATACCTCTAGTAATATAAATCATAGCAAGGTATGTTACAACTTACAGTATATTCTAATATATAAAATTCTCGTGTCACAATGTTCGTTCCCATACTCCTCCGAAACGGCTTGACCGATTCTCATGAAATTTTATATGCATATTCAGTAGGTCTGAGAATCGACTACTATCTATTTTTCATCCCGGAATTCCCGGGGGAACACCGAATTTCCCGCGGGTAAAACCATGGGGGGACAGCTATCTCTGGACCTACTGAACGGATTTTGAAAATTCTTTCACTTATAGGAAGCTACAGTGATCCTGAGTGACATAAGGTACTTTTTATTGTGGAATTCCCGCGGGAACTCCAAAGTTTGTAAGTTCGTGTATTTGTGAGATTGTAGGGGGTAGTTTCTGGATCCACTGAACGGATTTTGAAAATTCTTTCACTTATAGATAGGAAGCTAAAGTGATCCTGGGTGACATAGGGTACTTTTTATCCCGGAATTCCCGCGGGAACTCCGAAATTACCGCGGATGAAATCGCGCGGGTCAGCTAGTTTACTATAGTAATCAGCGAGTGACCACCGAGTACCGACGCGACGCAACTATAACGTATATTTTTATTACGTCACCAAAATATGTCGACAGATACGTATATATGTATAGCACGATATATTTAGGTATAGAGCTAATGAGTGCAAAATATGGCCGTCTGTGGCAGCTTGCTGTACCGTAATATATGCAATATTTTCCCTTAAAATCTTCAATACAAATGACTCGTCTGAAAGTAGTTTTATTTCTATTATGTATACTTATATATGACGTACTACGTAAGCACAAATTACGTATACATCATCAATGTATTTTATTGCAGACTGCGATTTATGTTAACTCGTTAATTAAGAATTATACAACAAATTGATAACAACTATATTTTGTAATTTTGGATAAATTTTGTATTATATAAATATGATACCTACGAGACGATTTCACGAGAGATGATTTGACGAGACCCCCCGCCCCCCACGTGCGATTTGGTCCGATTCGGCTCAACCCCTTTCCCCCCAAATATATTGAGTAATTAAGGGACACCCCCTTAATAAGGACATACTATCGAAATAAGTTTCATTTCACGTAGTCATAACTCATAGTTGTATAGTCATAGCATGTTGTGCAACCACAGACTTAATTGTAATGGAATTATTGTCAACCAAATTTTAGTTTTGAGTCCGTCTTGTAGATTAATAAAAAATATTGGATACATATTTTTCAATTTTTTATGTAATCAAGAAATAACGGAGATACAAATGTAGCGTGACGTCACACTGTGCTATACTATTTTTTATTAATCTAAAAGATGGATTAAATTGAATTTTGAATTTCATACCCCGGAAAAAAGCCTATTTCATCTAAGTATATCTCGAATCGTCGATATAATATGTATTATGGCCCATGTAAAAAAAGAATTTACTCTTTGTTTGGCCCACTGAGTTTTTTCCTACATAAAAAAATGTGCATTTAGATTAAGGGAACTATGGAAAAAACAAACGCCTCAGTTATTTTGATAAAGTATAGTTAACTCTGGCTGTGATGTAACTAATCGATTACTTTCTGAAGTTTTGTAAGTAATCAGAAGCAATCGGTTGGTTATGCAATAGTGATTTAAAAAAAAAAAACGTGGGTATGTTTATTTTATTTACTAGCTGGCCCACGCGGTTTCATTACATCAGTCATTTTATAAACTTATTATAATTCTGATAAAAACTGGCCATGTCAAATCTAACCTATTTTAATGTTTCACATTTTATAAATACATAATATTTCGATTTTGCATAGAACTTGGCACTCATTTAGATCTCCATTCTTTTTGCGGCCAAACCCACAGCCAAGCATAATTTTTGTATTGAACTTGGCTCTTCTTTTTTACATTTATGTTTTTGGTGGGATATCATTACTTTTGTAAAGAAAACTAGGCAGGTATTGAGATTGTGGTTATAGTATGACAATCATTTAATTCATCGTTGAGAAAGAAGCAGGATGAACATAAATGTAATAAAACAATAAATAACTAAATCTGTATTTGTAAGTAATGCCTATGTTTATGTGTTACTCGGGAGCGCTTTGATGTAGATTTACTTCTGTTCTGAGTATAATTATGTGGTGCCGCGCACCGCCGATGACACACCGTTGGCCGGTAGTTTAGTGCGTATTACAAGTTTTTTGTATGGGGATTGGGGACAACACTTATTTTTTTACTTTTTTATTTTTAGATTTTTTCCTATGCTTACACACAATTACTGAGCTGGATTTCAAATTTCATCCTTCTAGGTCATCTGGAAGTAGGTTAGATTTAGGTACTATACACACCGGCAGAATTAGCGGAACATAAAAAGGCAGAGTATAGAAATAGTTACGTATCTATATTAAAACAAATAATAATTAGACGTGAAGTAATAAATTAATATACATCTTTTAACACTTTAAAAGTTTGTAATTAAATTATTAAATTTTATTTAAAATAATAATAAAAAAAACACTTTTTCTCTAATTTGTGGGTACACAAATAATGTTGCAAATTAAAGATTACTGTGATTTTAACACTAAATAAATGAACGATTAATAACGTGTGTTTCCCCTTCGTGATTCAACTTTTATTTGCAACATTGTCTGAGTTCTCACAAACTAGAGACTTTTTTATTTTTTTTTTATTTTGATTACTTTTAATAAAATTTAACTAAAAACTTCTTAAAGTCGATGTTAAAAGATGTATATTAGTTTATTACTTCATGCCTGATAATAATTTGTTTTAATATATATACGTAATTATTTCTATACTCTGCCTTTTTATGTTCCGCTAATTCTGCCGGTGTGTATATATGTCAGTCAGTCAGTGCTAAAATTTACAACTTTTTGACTTTCATATCTTTATAACCGTTTTAGCTAACTTCATGAAATTTTGGTTTCTACATGTCCTTATGGATATAGTTAAACACATGTAGTTTTGTGTTTACGTTAAAGAGGTTTTGAGGTTGGATCAAAAGTGGCACCAAGTGGTTCGTGTCATATTACACTCGGCGCTGGCTAGCCAGTTTCTTTGCTTGAACTTGGCTTGACACGCTGCCGCGTGTCTAGATGCACATAATATTATTATGTATCACATACGAGTAACATGGGGAGATGTAATATTGCATTGGCCGACCCTTCGTCAGAGGAGGCAAAACTATTGTACATGCTGTAAAGCAGTAGTAGTAGAAATTAATTTAGTTTAAAAAATTGTTGTATACCATATCAGGGGGACATAATCGCATATGCAATAAAGCCCTCTTAATAAAGAGAAAAAAAAAAAATATTATGTATCACGCAAAAACTAGATCCATTACAAAATTTATGGAAATATTTAAAATTATACTATAGGCTTAGGCATTACTCTTATTAGTTTAGGAAATAAGGAGTTATGACAATCTGACTACTATGGAAATTATACTAATATTTGTTATAAATAAAATTAATTATGTATTGATAATGCATAATATTATTTACATTAATTATATCAATAAGTATTAAAAAGGTTAAGCAAGGTGACACCAAAACCCAAATCAGTAATTAGTAATTACTTCTTTATGCAAACTTTGATAACAAATATAGCATTGATATTAACTTAGTGTTTGCTAATAAAGCTCCAGTGTAAAACAAAAAAAAAATATTATATAAATACATATATGTGAGTGTTAGACATAATACCTATCTCCTATTTTCTAGTAGTTAGAGAGAAACTGTATGTAGGTACTTACACAAGAATAAAATTTGATATTTTTTAAATTTTAACCTCCAAATTGTAACTAAAATTAAGCGAAAATTAAATCCAAACTAAACAATTATAAATCTATGTAAATAAATAAATCGCACAATTGTTTGCTCTTTTGAACTTAACTTTAGTGAAAAAAAAATTGGTGTGTATTTTGACTGAGGCCATCTATTTCTCTCAAAGGCGAAAAAACTTGGATGGCTTTCTAAAGTAAAAAGTTTAATTGAACTTTAAACCGTTTTATAAAGTTACTTATTTTTATATAATAGTAAAAACTACTTACTTGTATGAATGGCAGATACTTCTGGCAAGGCCATTGCCAGAGCCGCAGGGGAGGATTGCAAGAGGCACTTCAGAGAGTGCTTGCTGCCAATCCAGCCGCTCGAACATACCATTCAACACCTCAAACAAAACACCATCGCCGCCGACAGCCACTATCCCTCGCCAGCTGTACACATCCCTCGTGCGAACATACTCGCGGGCATAATGAGCATACTTCGTAATTTGCAAGTCATACGGCACTTCCGCTTCTTGAAGAATAGGCGCCACTTTGTGTTGGAACAACTCTCGCGCTTTCCCAGGTCCCGACTTTGGATTCAATAAAATAAGCAACTTCTTCTCGTTTACGGCCGGCAGCTGATTTATTGGACAACCCGTTAACAAACATTTGATGGTCGCCCGCCACTTTTGCGCTTCTCTATTATTATCATCGTATTTATCAAATGATCTAAATCGCAATGTTATCGTTGTCCTTTCTCGCTTCAATGTACGACGGCTCCGTTTCAGAATGTAAGCATAAATGTATAGATAGGCGCTGATATCGTTTTCGTCCAGATCTCCACTGTTTTCTTCGACAACCTTGAGCTGTTGGTTGCCCGCGATCGAGCTGCAGACGCAGGACGCTGCACCAGGCCGACGCCTTTTGCTTCTCATACATTTACTGCCGATGATATCGCGCAAAATTATTGTTTGCTCTTTTGAACTGCCATCAGCTTCCTTCGTCAAGGACAAGCCTTTCGATGTGAGTCTAACACGAAATACTGAATTTTTCTTGGATAAGATGTAAAATGTTTCTTCGAGAAAAACTGTTTCTTTTTCAGCATTTTCAATAACATTATGCGCGTCCTTCCCCAACTTTGAGCTCGCCATAACTGTCAGATATTAAAAAGGCAAAAACTTTAAAAATACTCTGTGAACTGTCGTCTGTCAGTCTGTCAGTCAATATTGACGTTTTTCTCTGTCATATCACTATTCTCTCTACTACGTATTCTTGGTTGTTGATGTTGTATGTCTAGTTAATTTGTGGTTGACGAGTGAAAGCCGTATCGAAAACACGCGTGTCACGTTTTTCGTTATTTCAGTCACTTTTCAGCATCTATTTTGAACCCTGAGCAGGAAACTGACTTTCAAAAGAGCCATGTTTTAACTTGGGGAACAATCTAACATTGTCATTGGCGTTTCGCCATAATTGAAGAAGTAGATGAAGAGATTGTAATTATTAAGAAACATTGTCATTGGCAAATTATAATTATAGACGCCATTATTAAAGAAGAAGAAGAAGAACTACGTGACATTGGCGGAGTCACTGTATGGTATGGCAACACATAGATAATGCCCGAAGCCATAAACCAAAGAAAAAGAAAATAAGTACCTAACTACCTACCTCAGAAGAATAAACGTAGTTTGTGTGATCAACATATAAATTTTCTGTATTTGTCCTGTCCACCCAAAGGTTGTCTGGAAGAGATCGCTAGTAAAGCGATAAGACCGCCTTTTGTATGCCTTTAGTTGTAAGTTTTTGTTAACACACTGTAACATTATTTTGGTGTACAATAAAGTGTATTCTATTCTATTCTATTCTATTACCTTTTCTCTGTAAGTACCTACTGTGTATGTTCCGATATACACTACGAGCACAAATTAACTAGACTTATGTCTAAAGACTGCGAGTAAAACGTAGTGATTACCTTCTCTCTGACTGCGAGTACTCTGAAGTATGACGTCAATTTAGAATACTGCCATGCGAAGTCATTCATATTAACTATAGATACTACCAGTCTAACGCAACTAGGAACAAATTAAATTTTGTTCGTGTTTAGCACTCATTTTTTTTTTTTAATTTTTTTTTCCATGGCATCAAAGATGGCCTCACATGCTATTTCAGTCTTTTGTCTCTGAATCTTTCTTACAATCTGTCATCTGTTTGTCATGGCGACGCATGTTGTTATTTGGGAAAATAATTGTGTGATTTTTAAAAATTTTGTGTGATTTACGCTTTGAAAAGTGCAGTGTGACTATTAAAAACTATTTTCTTGTGATTGGGTAGTGAAATAGCACCGATTAGACGGTGTAGTACGTATGTAATTTGTAGAAAAAGATAGAGTCGACAAAATTTAAATAAAAGGAAATTTATCACGAAATTTCCTATAGATGAAGACCGGTAAGTACAGCTTGAGTAAAGTAATAAAGTATTTTGTTCTCTTCAGCTATCAGCAAGACTAAAATAATACACTATCTTTTTGAAATGAGAAAAAATATTTGCATGTTTGTAAACCATAGTGATGTAAATCTTCACTGTCGATAAAGTGAGTCGATAAACTGTAATGAATGATGCTGTTATAGTGAATAGTTTGGAATATTTTTGTATAGCTGCTGCTGCGTATACTTTTTTCATTACTTACTGCAGTTTTCATTAAGTATTATGATCGTATTGTAATAAAGTGAACCTCGTCTTCTGTATAAAGAACTATATTATACTCTATTTTGTTTCTAAGTGTACTTGCATGATTGATAGATATTTTAATTTCAGATGTCGACAATGGGTAAAAAATATTGGAAATGATGACTTAGCTTACATTCCAATCGAAAAACTTCACGATATAAAATATGTCTGTGGAGATGTAAGGAACGAATGTCGGAAGATAAACGAAAGTTTTTCGCTTTCGGAGGATATTTCTACCGATAATTTAAACAAGGCTCAACAAGGAGGCACTGCGAAGTAAATCATTTACTTTCCCAAATAGGTTATTTAATTTTGACATAAAATGTAAATGTAATTTTTAAAGAGAAAATAAATATCTATCTAATAACATCATCATCATGACAAACTAAAATATTGGAATAATAATAAATAAATAAAAATAATAATTTATTGTTTCAATTTTACGACAAATGTTTTCCCCCGTTGTAGATTTAATTCACCTGGTATGAAGCCCACGATGCTCTAATGATAATTTATCGATATCGATTTAATCAGGAACTACATGTGGCCATCCCTATTGTTCTCGTTAATGTTGGTACCCATGAGTTATGAAGTATTTTGACATTTAAATTTTCGCTGTGTTGGTATTGCTGGGTCTGCTAAATGGATTCCAAAACCAAGTAAGGAAGTCCCGTCTCTTAAAACGTAGTGATTACCTTCTCTCTGGATACTACTATACAGGCTGCTGGTTACTACTTACTCAAAGAGTAACATAAGCATATAGGAACTGTACTTACTGTTCATAACGGAACACAGTCAAGTAAGTGCCATATGTCTAGTTAATTTGTGTACACAAGTTACAACTCACCACTCACCTAAGTTTGCTTAATATCGCATCTTTAGACATAAGTCTAGTTAATTTGTGATATCGCAGCTGTTTCAGTTTTAGTCATCCTCTGCGCTATTTCAAAAAATATGAGCAACACAGTTTTAGAATTATATAGTGGTATAGGAGGCATGCACTGTGCTTGGAACGGTAAATATTTAGGTTGGTTGGTACCGACCGAACAGGTTAAAGTAAAAAAACCGCAGTGGTTGTTAGTTTTCATATTACTTTTTGACCTTTCAGTTCATCATGCATCTTTAACTCCGAACAGAAACAATTAAAATTTTAAGATGCAATCAATAATTTATTTTTTCAGATTCTGGCTTACCTGGAAAAATATCTGCAGCTGTGGACATTAATACAGTAGCAAATGAAGTTTACAAATATAACTTCAGTGAAACAAAAGTTATGACCAGAAATATTCAATCCATAACACCAACAGAATATAGTAAAATGAATATCAATACAATTTTGATGTCACCTCCGTGCCAACCCTTTACCAGAAATGGAAAATACTTAGACGAAAGTGATGCTAGGACAAATTCTTTTATTTATTTAATAGGAATCCTGGATCAACTGGGCAGTGTTGAATACATTCTTATGGAGAATGTAAAAGGATTTGAATGTTCATCGGTTAGGAGTTTGTTTGTGGACAAATTGAATGAGTGTCAGTTTGAATATCAAGAATTTCTTCTTTGCCCTTCATCAGTTGGTGTACCAAATAGCAGGCTAAGATATTATTGTATTGCTAGGAGAAACAAACCGTCATGGAACTTTTGGCAAAAGGATATCATTGTCAGTATACCAATATATAGTTATATTCTTCTTAATGTCACACTGGCCCCACTTGCTAATCCTACTAATATTATAAATGCGAAAGTTTGTATGGCTGGATGGATGGATGTTTGTTACTCTTTCATGCAAAAACTACTGGATGTATTTAAATGAAACTTTACAATAATATAGTCTATACATCAGATTAACACATAGGGTACTTTTTATCCTGGAATTACCGTGGGAACTCTGAAATTAACGCGGGTGAAACCGCAGGGCACAACTAGACTATACATATAAAATACTTTGTCCTGAGTGACTGACGAATCAACACTCAGCCTAAACCTGTCACCTGTCGTAGAGACCTGAAACTTGGAGGATTTGTTGTTTGTCTTACATAGGCATTTTTTTTAAATTCAACCCGTAAGGGAATGAAAAGTGGTTGGAAAGTTTGTATGAAGCGATTTCACAGGAACTTCGAAATTATAGCCGCACAGGTCAGCTAGTGCAATATAAATAACTTCTGATATATTTAATTAACAAAGAATAGATAATATTATGTATAAATTATGGTAAATACTATTTTGTTGAGTTTACAATACAATCCCTACATATTATAAAACAAAGTCCTATGCCGCCTCTGTCTGTCTGATCACAATAAACTTAAAAACTACAGAACAGATTTTCATGTAGTTTTCACAAATAGATAGTGATTCAAGAGGAAGATTTACAAATAAAATTTATCCCGAAGTTCCTGCGGGAACACCTAAAATCTAAATTATCACATCTAGTAAAAAATCATATTAAGTTTAAATATTGCAGTTACTATAAAACTTTAGTATTTACCCTATTTTATATAATCTCTCATTATTATATGATTTGCTAATTGTTTGTAAGTTTGTGATGTTGTAGAGGGTAATCGCTGGATCTACTGAACTGATTTTGACAATTCTTTTACTCATAGGAAGCCAGGTGGTCCTGAGTTACATAGGGTACTTTCTATCCTGAAATTTTTACTGCGGCTGATGAAAACGGAACTATTTTGACTGGAATTAAACTGTCAATTAACTGATGTTTTAAGAAGTAACTTTGACTACTCCAGAGTTCCTGTAGGAATGCCAAAACTCACACAGGTGAATTTTCGAAATAGGTGGATTTTAACAGGACTTCACTGCTCATTAGCTGATAGTATAAGCTTAGGCTACTTTTATTAAATTTCCTGTAGGAACTCTAGAACTCACACGAGTGAAACCGCAGGGCAAAACTATAAAAAATAATTTTCTTTGTTACAGATGGAATCATTACCTAAAGAGTATGAAAAACCTTTCAGTTTAAATGAAATATTAGAGGAAAGTGTACCAGATAGATACCTAGTGCCTGAAAAACTGTTAAAACGTGCATATATATTTGATATTTGTTACAAAGATTCTAGAAGGTCTTGTTGCTTCACAAAGTCTTACTCACATTACATGGAAGGTACTGGTTCAGTTTTTAGTAATAATAATCCTGAAATAGTTGAAAAGGTCTATAATGAAGCAAATGCCTTTGAAGGTGGCTCTGAAGAGTTTGTTAAAGTTATCAAAAAACTAAATTTGAGATTCTTCACACCAAAAGAAATATTGTCAATCATGTCATTTCCAAGAAACTATGAATTTCCCAAAAGTATCACAACCAAACAATGCTACAGATTGTTAGGCAACAGTGTCAATGTAAAAGTAATAAGTGAATTATTAAAACTGTTATTTCACTAAAGAATTCTTATTAACAACCTTGTAATATTGAACAATAAAATACTGCAAGATGTATGGCAATATGGTATGACCACTTGCTAATATGAAGGTATATCAAATAAAAAAATAATTAAATACTTCTGCAGCTCAGAAGAATAACTCTGAGTTCTGCAGCTTCAATAGACTCACAAACTGCGAAAAGTTATGCTCTTGATTTTGTTTTTATAAATGGTGAGACATAAACAAATATGGATTTAGATGTGATGGTATACAGGTACACAGATAGAATATGGTCTAGCACAGGAATGTGCTTGAGGGAATCTTGATATTTATGCACTGCATGTATGTCATAAATTATAATCTTGTAAAAATAACAATATCAAATAAATACCTAAAATAAGATCAAAATAACACTAATTTACTGTGCCATTACTTAATAATTGGCGTGCTCGTCTCTTGGTCTTATAGCTGAGGACCCTCATTCTCAACATAACTGCTACAGATGATGCTGCAGCTATGACAAATGACCAAACTGTGAATTTCCAATAGGCTCTCTCTTCCAAATATGCCACTCTGTCACAACTAAAACAATTATTTAAACATTTAAACAAAACAAAGAATAGTAACTATCCAAAACAGTCAATTTATTTTAGAGTTCTAAAGACCAAATTATACATATATTATTATGGTAAATTATGTATGATTATCAAACAATGATTTGATTTTTTTTTACAAACAAGGGAATTGCAAGGTAAAACTCAAAGTACCTAACAGAAATTATTTGCATATCAGAATCTACTGAAATGCTAGAAAACATATGCGCAATAAGATTACATACCTTCTTGTGACTGTTTCACCATTTTCGCATTTGAGGATTTCCTTAAAACTTGTGTGAATACAAACTCCTATGCTTTCACTTCGTATATCAAATTCTGTAATTAATCAAAATGGTCATTAAGCATTGCTACAATGTAACAATTCACAATCAGAGTAAAGTGGTTTCTAGTAAGTTCTTTTTACAAACTATAAATACTAAGCAAAAATATGGCAAAAATCATATTATCTGGAGATATACTTGTGCAAGGATGACATTCATTAATAATTTTATAAGGTTGATGCTGCCAACAAGTGGAATTGTTTTCTGTAGGAAAAGTCTTATTTTTAGACCTGGCCCCAGAAAGATTGTCGGCTAATTGTGACTCCAATATCAATACAACAATAGTCAATCTGAAAGATAAGAAAACAAGTATTGATCTCAATATTTTTTTTAGTTATTGCCTCAGACGAAATAAAAAACTTTTTATTTCGTCTGAGGTTATTGCCTACAAAAAGTATGTTCTTAATAACTATAAGGTTAATTTTATTCTTTTAACTACATGATATTGGCGGTGTCATTGCTGTTCATTATAGAGGGAATAGGGCCTAGAAGTAAATAAATAGAGGGAATATTAGGTTGTAAATAAGCAGAGGACATCCCTTAAAATGCCATCATAAAGAACCAAACTGATAAGTTTCCCATGTCTACGGCAAGTCTTGGATAGTTAAGGTAACACAAATAACCCATAGCAATTGCGTCTGTGTGAATGCCTATAGATAGAAAAAAGAACAGAAAATAAAGCTTTGCTTTTGCCCTCCCATAGTCAAATACTAAAAAGTTTTGGGTATGCACCCACCAATGTACTCAATTATTATGAGATTGTAAATATTGAAATGTAAGAGCAGCAGCTAAGTACTAAGAAGGCACCTGCCAGTAACCACTCTCATCTCAGGAGTCACAACATTGTACAGGTGATATTTATGAACATTCAGGCTATTTATGAAGATTCAGGGTGACCTCCGGCTGACAACTTTGAGAGTTGTCAATACATTGTTCTTAGATGGTATTGTTGCTGATTTAATCTTGGTAAAAATTGAACTTTACTTACATTCCGAGACTGACTGTTCCCAATAACATACATCTTTTCGAGCATGTTTCGAACATTTTTCTAAAAATCAAAAGATTAATGAAATATTTTAACCACTAAAGGTAGGTAATCAATCACAGCCACAAAAGTGGTTATATACTCTTTGGCCACAAATCGCAGTGACAGCGACGGTGTGGATTATGGACAAAATTTCGGGTGTGCGTTCCGTGGCTTCGCACAAATGCACTCGAACGCGCTCGAGCGCGCTCTGAACCCGTTCTGTGGCTTGGTGAAATTTTACTCTGACAACTGTCAGAGCGTAGTTTCACCCGTTCCGTGGCTCCGAGTGCAGCAACCAAACAACCATCTCCGAAGCAGGTTAATTTTCACTCTGACAGCTATGTATTGTTTAAGAAGTGTCAAAGTTTGCGCCAAAAACCGGATTCGTTGAAAAAGAAATTAATCGGAGTTCTTACGAACAAAGGGGAGGTGTCGTAGTCACAAAAAGTTTATAATTGGATGTAAAACAGTCTTATTTGCAATGTGAATTGAGAGAAAACAAATGGCGCCTGAAATTTCAAATATTTTGAGGTTATAAAAACAACTCGATCGTTCTGTGGCTTGGTTGCAACTCAAACGAGTGAAATTTCAACCGAACAACTGCGCCCAAATCCACGGAACGCACACCGGACGTGGTGTTTTTATTACAGAATTGGGTAGTCATTAAACATAGAAAAGGTAGAGTAGAACTCCCGTGTGCCAATTATGCATATCTTCAGATTTATGAATTTTTGAAAAACCCATATTTTTTTGGGCCATAAAGTGAAAAATAATCGCTTCTCTGAAACTATAGGTTTTATTGGTAATTTGATTCCAGAATATCAAAGAGTAAGTTAGGTTGCATTTTGTGAGAATTTTTAAACTTTCCAGAGAAACTACAACAAGAGTCATCAAGTTTTTAAAATTTTTCGTTTTTATTTTTTTTCTCTTATACTATGTCGCATTAGCAAAAATGCTTTACGTATTATATACCCCAGACTATGATCAATATGTGACAAAAAAACCGAACGCTAATCCCGAGGGGTATAGGAGTTATAATTAATTAAAGATTCGGTATTAAAAATTGGAGTCAGGGCTGACACTTTTCTTAAACCTAGCCGAATATTTTTTAATTTTTAAAAATTATTATTATCTCATTAAACATAGTCGTAGTACCTTCATACAAGCCCAAAAACTTCGTTTGTCTATATATATAAAATGCACGATTATGTATATGAAATATAATTTAAAATATGATGCGCCAATTGCAAAACTGAATTTTAAAACTGCAATGCATCGTTTAGATTTTATGGGGAACATGGTGCAAAGTGGAGACCAGGGGTTGTATTTTAGAACCATATTTTTTTTGGGCCGCAAAGTGAAAAAAAATCGCTTCTCTGAAACTATAGTTTTATTGATAATTTGATTCCAGAATATCAAAGAGTAAGTAAGGTTGCATTTTGTGAGAATTTTTAAACTTTCCAGAGAAACTACAACAAGAGTTATCAAGTTTTTAAAATTTTTCGTTTTTATTTTTTTCTCTTATACTATGTCGCATTAGCAAAAATGCTTTACGTATTATATACCCCAGACTATGATCAATATGTGACAAAAAAACCGAACGCTAATCCCGAGGGGTATGGGAGTTATAATTAATTAAAGATTCGGTAATAAAAATTGGAGTCAGGGCTGACATTTTTCTTAATTGTTGAACAGTGAACAAACAGCAAGTGTCAGTTACTTCAGTGGCATTTAAGCAGATTGACTAATTACTAAGAAGAGAAAAGATTTTTTTTTTGTTATGGGTAAGCCCAAACGCTACGAAACCGATTCTAAAATCTCTTTAACTGGTATGAAGTTATAGTATACCTGAAGAGTTATTATGTAAATTTTGTTTCTATCATTTTTCGGTTGGTTGTCTAATAACACAAGTACTGTTGCGACTTGAAAATATTTGTACATATTTAAAACCTTGATAATATCAAGGACTATACACCAGTGACTATTAGAGTTTATGAAAAAGGTTTATTTTTATCCAATGTACTATAGAAGGTGGAATATAGTTCATGCCGTCCATAAACTTTTCGGTAAAAATTGTGCCGAAAATTTTGGCAACCCTAACGAAAATATTAAAGTACCTCTAACTCCCATACCCCTCGGGATTAGCGTTCGGTTTTTTTGTCACATATTGATCATAGTCTGGGGTATATAATACGTAAAGCATTTTTGCTAATGCGTCATAGTATAAGAGAAAAAAAATAAAAACGAAAAATTTTAAAAACTTAATAACTCTTGTTGTAGTTGCTCTGGAAAGTTGAAAAATTCTCCCAAAATGCAACCTTACTTACTCTTATATATTCTGGAATCAAATTATCAATAGAACCTATAGTTTCAGACAAGCGATTTTTTTTCACTTTACGGCCCAAAAAAAAATGGGTTTTTCAAAAATTCATAACTCTGAAGATATGCATAATTGGCACACGGGAGTTCTACTCTACCTTTTCTATGTTTAATGACTACCCAATTCTGTAATAAAAACACCATGTCCGAAATTTCGTCCTTATTCCACACCGTAGTGATTACCTTCTCTCTGCCACAAATGAAATCACAAACTACCAGAGAGAAGGTAATCATGCAAACTACTTAAGAGTCATCCGTGGCAGTAATCCACACCACAAATTAACCCCGTGCCCATTGACGGTTAGTTAACGGATTCCCGTATATATTGTATTATCTATGTAACGGATGCACAAACTACTTAGAGATACTACAAAACCTATCCGAAATTTCGAATCTCCTTTTCATGTTTATCATCGTTTCCCTACCTTGAAACTGGCAAAATGCGCAAACCGCGCGATGCCATAACAAAAAAAAAGCTATGTCGTTGTGAGTTTGACATTTTAGATTTTTCTAATTTCTATTTTTATTTGTCTTTGACTTTCTTGTGCCCATTGCCGCACGCCAGCGTCACGCCATATTAGTTTGAAGAAAAGAAAACGTAAACGTTAGCGGAAGAAGGCTAGCAAGTAGCAGTGTTGTATTGTAATTTGTAGTTATTGTTATACCAGAAAGACGTACGCAGTTAGTTCTACTGTTAAGTATCGTTTCAAGAGTAATGTGAGTAATACCCTTGTGTTAGTTGTCGTTAGAAAATTTTAATAGAACAGAACAATGGCTTTACCTAACGAAACTAAAAAATCTTTTAACCTCTATGTAACTTATGTGGATTCTGAGAGTTATTTCTTGAAGATTAGTGGTCAAACAGACCAGCAGTCTTCGCTGCTGATAGAAAGCCTGTTCGAAGGGGCGTTACAAAATTTGGAGAATGGTATAGGAGCCGTTCCAGCAACAGCACTACGTGAGGGCATTCTATGTGCAGCGAAGTTCAAAGATGGAACTTATTATAGGGCCAGGATAGTTAGCCTCTCAAACTTGGCTAATGGCCTAGTCGGTGTCCATTTCATAGATTATGGCAATAAGGACATAATATCGTTGAGTACGATCCGTTTACTGGATAATTATGACCCGATGTTTGTGCAGCTGCCTGGACAGGCCACCGATTACTTCCTCACTGGGATTATGCACCATAAGGGCAAGTGGGAGGAAACCCTTATATTAAAACTGCAAAGTTTTCTTTGTTATGTTGAGTATCCTACTACTATTGAGGCACAAACTCACACTTTGCCAATTATTTCTGTACAATTCAGAGGGACTGATCTATCAACACATTTACTACAAAATAATTTTGGTATAAGTGTGCCTTTAGCCCGACAAGAAGCTATGATTAATCAATTAGCAAATGACAATCAAAGAGCGTCCTCATGGCAGCCAAATTTTTTGATTGAACCCCCACCAATTTATTCAGAGCATGTGCCATTTTTGATCAATCGAAATTTCCCAGCGAATCCTGCGTCAGCCATGCGTTTACAACAAAATGTTTCAATAGTACCATTTAATGGATCCGTGCCACCACCACCACCATCTTCTGCAATAAGTCAAAGATTGATAGTCAACAGGACATCTAGGAACCCAATAAATCTGAAACCATTAGCTCGCCAACCCCAACATGCTAATGCATCATCAACACCAGCTACACCACCACCATTAGTAGTTGCTGCCAATAAACCAACATCTCCCAAAAAATCTTCATCTACTTATAAAAGTCGACTGCTGGAAGTAAACTCTCAGCATAAAGTGTTTGTATCATTTGCTGAAGAGGGACCTGAATTGTTTGCTGTTCAATTAGTAACTGATGCTAAAAAACTTCAAGATATGATGGACGATATAAATAGGAGACCACATAGCAGCTTGAAAGAACCACCAATGATAGGCACTGTGTGCCTGGGTCGTATGTCAGGTGACCGTATCATTTGCAGAGCCATTGTTATGAACCTCTCTGGATCACAGTGTAAATTATTTTTTGTGGACTTTGGTGACACAGAAATGGTTTCCTACTATGATATATTTGACATACCAGAGGAGTTTGTAAAGCCTAATGTTTTTGCTATGAGATTTTGTCTGTCAGGTGTTAAGAAATTAGAAAAGGGACCATATTTGAACGAAACATTCAAACAGCTTGTGAATGGCAAAGTCTTGACTTTGAAAGTAGTCGCTCCAGAAGGACCTCCATTAATTCAGTATGGAGAGCTATATTTAGACAACATGAATGTCTTAGACTTGTTGTTGGCAAATATGAAGGAGAAACTACAGTTGAAGTGGTTAGACATGCTTCCTCTGGGGAGTAAGAATTCAGTTTTGGTATCCTATGTTGACAGTTGCATTAAATTCTACATACAGCTATCAGATAACATTGATGAACTGAATGCTGTAATGAAAGCTGTAAGAGTCCACTGCGAGAACAGTTCATCACCAGGAGAGTTGCCCATTGGTGCTGCTTGCTGTGCCAAGTTCCCAGACGATGGGAATTGGTATCGTGCTAGAGTTAGAGAGACAAAGGGCAATATGATGGTTGTTGCATATGTGGACTATGGTAATGAACAAGAAGTGGAAGTATCAGACCTTAGAACTATCACACCTGAACTGATAAAACTTCCAGCTCAAGCTATGAAATGTGCCTTAAAGGTCAGTGTAACTTGTTTATTATAATCTTTATTAAACTTTATTTACATTTGTGTTTGATTCCACAATCTTGACATAATTTATTTTATATTTACAAGTTTATGTGCAAATTTTTTCTAAAGTCATCATTGTTTTAGGGTTTTGAGAACAAACCAGTCGAAACAAAGACGTCTAATCAGCTAGAAATGTTGGCTCTGGAAAAGACATTGATGGCTCATATTGTAGGTGTCCTATCCAGTGACACTATGTTAGTGTCATTGATTGATGACACTGTCACACCACCATTGGACATAGCAAGAAGAATGAATCAGTTGTCCCAACCTCGGTGTGTGGAGGTGAGTCAATGAAATCAATAATGATTTTATTTATCTGCACTCCTTATCCCACACTTTTTGTGGGTAGCCCCTGCGACCGGTGTTTCTGAGAAGAGACCCTTGATGCAGCAGCAGTGTGTTATGTGTTATGTGTACATGGGTGGATGTGCAATAAGTTATGATCCAATCTGATCCAATAATCTTAATATATATAAATCACGTGTCACGTTATTTGTCCGCAATGGACTCTGAAACTACTGAATGGATTTTGATAAAATTTTGTAACCATTTATAATATAAAAATAAAATAAAAAAAATAAAAATAGCCTTTATTATTGAAGTGAAATAAGTGAATACTTGTTAAATTAATTATACATTTTCATCGACAACTTCAACTTGTCTTGCGACATAGGCCTCCTCCAAAGCCTTCCACGCTTTTCTATCCTTTGCCGTTCGCATCCAAGGGGTCATCAAGCAAGTGTGTCTCAAATCATCTGCCCATCTGATATTTGGTCTTCCTCTTTTTCTTTTGCCGTCTTTGGGGCACCATTCCACAACATCCCTTGTCCATTTATTAATGTGTTGTCGCATCATATGACCTGTCCACCGCCATTTCCGTTCTTTTACTATTTTGTCAATTGCTTTCGTTTTAGCTTTGGCTTTTATCATATTAAGATTCATTCTATCTTTGAGTTTTATATTGAGGACACTTCTCTCTATATTATTTTGCAATACTTTAATTCTTTGATAGTCCTTTTTTGTAAGTGTCCATGTTTCGCATCCATAAATCATAACAGGAACTATGCACTACTTTAAACTTTTGGTTTGTCGGTATTTCTTTTGCTTTTAGAACTTCTTTTAAAGACCAAAACTTCTTCCATGAGTTCGTTATTCTTCTTTCTATTTCTTTATTCATTTGGTCTGCAGGTGATATTATCTGGCCAAGATATTCGTAATTATCCACATATTCTATGGCATTTCCGTTTATTATAATTTGTTCTTTAATATTATTTGTCATCAATTTTGTTTTGCTCATGTTCATGGTGAGCCCAACTAGTTTACTTTGCACATCTAGATCTTCTAGCATACATTTCAGTTCTATTGGACCATCAGATAAAAGTATGAGATCATCCGCAAACCTAAGGTGATGTAGTCTTGCCCCATTAATATTGAGCCCGTAATTTTCCCAGTTTAGGTTTATACGTCTGAATACGCTTTCAAGAACTGCGGTGAAGATCTTTGGCGATAAGGGATCACCCTGACGGACTCCATTCTTTATTTGAAATTCTGAACCTATTCTTTCTAGTTTAATCTTTGCCATGCTGTTGGAGTAAACTTCTTTTATTATTCTGATGTACTTATTCGGGACTCCTTGTTCTTTTAGTGATTTCCATATTTCACTATGTTTTAGTGAGTCAAATGCTTTGTTATAATCTACAAACGCTACATAATATTGTTTCCCATATTCATGATATTTTTCGACAATTTGTTTTATCACAAGAATGTGATCAATCGTAGAGAATTTTTTTCGGAATCCCGCTTGCTCTCTGGATTGGTTTTCGTCTAAAGTTTTTGTTACACGTCCTAATATTAATTTTGAAAATATTTTGTATAAATTACTCATTAAGCTTATTGGCCGGTAATTATTGATTTCGTTTTTATCTCCTTTTTTATGGAGAAGAGTAATCGTTGTCTTCGTCCATTGTGGTGGTATAATCTCATTTTTTAAAATTTCATTAAATAATTCCGTGAGAGGATCCAGTATATCGTCGAGAACTGCCTTTAATAATTCATTACTTATACTATCGTCTCCCGGAGACTTGCCGTTTTTTTGAGATAGAACAGCAAATTCCACTTCTCTTTTTAAGAAATGTGGTACCTCATCATCATCGGTTAAAGAACCAAGTGATGTAATATTTATAAACGGCGTTTCGTCTCCTTTATACAAGTCCCTGTAGAACTGAGTGGCTATATCCATTATCTGTAATCTTTTTGATGTATTTTTCTTATTTTTGTCCTTTATAGATGGTATCCATGATTTTTCTTCTCTAAGTTGTTTCATAGCTTTTTTAACTCCTCCTGTTTTTTCTATGCAATTACTTATTTGTTCTAGTCTTGTTTTCTTTCTATACTGTCTTATGCTTTCGTTGATTTTTTTACTTATCTCTGTTATTTGACTTTTATTGTTCTTTCTGTCCCCAAATAATCTTTGTCTTTGTGTTGATAGATTTCTTGCTTCTGGTCCCATTTTGTCTTTTTTATTTTGTAAGGTATATCTGAATTGCTGATTTATATGTATTAACCCCTTTTCAATTATATTGTATTTTTCTTCTATGCTAGTGACATTTTTTATTTCTTCTATTTCTTCTACAAATTTTTTTCGTATGTTATCAGATATCACTGGAGGGATTGTAGTTTTGTTATTAATTATGTGCTTTCTTGATCTTTGATAATTTTTTGATGTTATTTCACCACGTACAAGTCTGTGATCCGAGTTAAAATTTACGTTGTTTAATGGTTCCACATTTAAAAATATTCTTTTGTTGTTAGTTAATATGAAGTCTCTCTCATCTTTCTGCCCTTGTGGAGAAATCCAAGTCCATTTTTTACTAAACCGTTTTTGAAAAAATGTATTCATTATATATAATCTGTTTTCCATTGCAAATTCTAATAATCTTTCACCATTATCATTTCTTTTTCCCGTAGTAAATTTTCCAATTGTAATATTGTTTGTTGTGTCCGGTCCCAGTGTACTATTGAAGTCGCCCATTATAATTTTATTTTTATGTGTATTTTCTAAAGTTTGTCTTAGGTCTCCATAAAAGGAATCTTTTTCTACTTGACTGGCTACATCTGTTGGTGCATATACCTGAATTATTGACCAGGTTTCTTTATAACCTGGTATATTTATGTTCAAGACTGCAATTCTTTCTGACACACTTCTAAATTCTTTAATGTCGTTCCGTAACTGATTTTTAACTAAGAATCCAACTCCAAACATACCTTTTGTTTCGCCTTTATAATAGAAAATATATTCATTTCTATCTAATATTTCTTCTCCGAACCTTCTTACTTCACCCAATCCAATGATGTGACATTTTATATTTTCTATAGCTTGTTCTAATTGTATTAAAGATTCTTCGGTTCTAAGAGTTCTAACATTGTAGGTCGCAATGTAAAAAACATTTCTTTTTTCTCTAGTTATACTGTTATGTTTTTGATATTTTTGTTTCTTGGTTGACTTTGGAGGGTGGTGGTCGCTAACCCCACGGTGACCATCCGGCTTGGGGTTGTATTTTATTACGTTACTTATATTATTGTTTGTTGCTAGTCTCAAGTTGTCGATGTTTGTATGCTATTCTTTATTACTTTGATGTGGTATCGTGGTTAAAGAGTTTGCTCTGTTCCTCATGATGTCGAAGGCGTTAGTTCTGGTGGTTTTTGAGGGGTTACTTTGTTCTGGTGATGTAGATGGCACTCTTTTTCTGTTATTATCTTTCATCGATTCCGCTTTCTTTACTACGATTTTATCATATTTTATGTATGCGTGATTTCCTTTCTTTCTTTCTTCTTCGAGTTGTGCTTGAAGTTCCTTTCTTTTGTTTAATATCACCTTTGGGTAGTCTTCTTTCATGTACACGTCGCGAAACTCTTTTTTGTTTTTCATTATTTCTATTTTCTTCCATTCATTAACAAAAGATATCAAAACGGGTCTCTTTTTATCATTGTTTGTTGTTTTCTTACCAATACGGTGCATTCTGTTGATTTCTGAGTTTTCTAAAGTAATTTGTAGGTCATCCCAGATTTTTTCTTTTACGTTTTCAAAGAGTTGGTGCTGATCTTTTTCCTTCTCCTCTAACCCAAATAATATCAAGTTATTCTTTTTATATTGCCTCTCCAAACTAACGACTTTTTCTTCCAATATTTCAATTTTTATTTTTAATACTTTGTTTTCCTCCAAGATCGATGTTATCTTTTCATCCATTTGTTCACTAATAGTTTTGGTGACGGAATCGTGGATTTTTTCTGTTTGTTTCTCCATCTCGACTTTTAAACTATCGAATAATTGCTGCAAAGAACTATTCATATTGGAAGCGAAACGGAACGACTCAGTGACGGTGGTAATGTTTTTTTTTTTTTTTTTTTTTTCTGTATGGTATCTACCTACTGGGTCACGCTCGCTCTCGTCGCGTTGTATTGATATCTAATGACAGTCTGTAGGTAGGTATTGATATTTACAGTCTGTCAATCAATTGATCTTGTCTATTGTTGGTTCAAAAGACACTCTTAATTTGGTCGGATTATAATTTTCGATGCTTTGCTACACAGTTTTCACGTTTTTAAAAGGATCTTAACACTAAATTTTCACTTTTATAATATCCACTAGTCTCTTATGTATTCGATTATATGATTTTTTTCCATCGCACTCACTATTAAACAATTTTTATTATTATATTTCGCTGGAGCTGCCCACAATGATGTTGATAGTTCGACAACTCGAGGGTGCAATAAGTTATGATCCAATCTGATCCAATAATCTTAATATATATAAATCACGTGTCACGTTATTTGTCCGCAATGGACTCTGAAACTACTGAATGGATTTTGATAAAATTTTGTAACCATTTATAATATGGTCCAACTTAAAAGATAGGATAGTTTTTATCCTGGAATTCTCGCGGGAACTCCGTAATTACCGCGGGTGAAACCGCGGGGGACAGCTAGTAAATAATAAATCAATAATGTCTGGCGCACCTAGCGCCACAGTATCAAATATAGTTCGAAAGCTAAATCCTAATATTTAAATTAAAGGCGAATGTGTTTGTTTGTTACACTGTCGCACCTTAAGTACTCAACTGATCATCATGACCATACAGGTTGTCAGGGGTAAAGAAATTGGATGATTGTACATGGTGACTGACATGACGATACATTTTTATTTTTCTATGTGATAACGATTATTATAGATTGTGAATTTGTCTAAGGGGGCTGTTCACTTGCCGTGTTTTTTTCTTTCGGTCCTGCGGTTTCTTAAACGCCTTTGCCTGTTTTTAATAAACAAAATTCCTTGCAAGTTGGATGAAGAATTATTTCTTTACTGTATTTTCTTTTAGCCCAAAGTAACAACGCCGGTGCGGAAAGACGCTCCAGAGACGTTCAGCTCACCGGAGGGTAGTCTCCCGGATGATAAAAAGAACTACCGAAGAGAGAAGAGTTTTAGAGACGAGCGCAGACCAGCCAGAGAGCCGAGAGAAGGCAGTGATGATTTTGCGCAAAGAGGAGGCAGCTTCCGATCCAGGTTAATATTTTTGTAATTATTTATCTCTTTATTATTGTAATTTATATTCTATACTATTATAAAAGAGCGGAATCCGCGTGTAAGGTTCTGAAGTAGGTAAGCCTTTCGGCTAGCTCTATCCCTACTAATATTATAAATGTGGAGAAGTAACTTTATCTGTCTGTCTGTCTGTCTGTTACGCTTTCACTCCTTAACGGCTCAACCGATTATTCCTACTAATATTATAAATATGGAAGTAACTCTGTCTGTCTGTCTGTCTGTTACGCTTTCACGCCTTAACGGCTCAACCGATCACCATGAAATTTTGTACACACGTTGTCAGAGGTACAGAGAAGGACATAGGGTACTTTTTATCCTGGAATTCCCGCGGGAACTCCGAAAAATGCGAGTGAAACCGCAGGGGACAGCTAGTAGTAAATAAATAAAGATATTACAAGAGTAAACGAATTTTATTAGATGGGTATAATGATATTTTGTGTTATATCGGAAATCAGAATCCAGGCGTCAAGGTCAAAAAATAAAATCAAATAAATCAATTTTGAAATACAAAAAGGACAGATTTTAAAAATAAAAAGTATTAGAAATGAGGCAGGATATCGATAACGAGTGGCCGAGTAGCCGCCTCGTTACACGCGTATCTGTTCACGCTAATCTCTGGAACTACAGAACGCATTATCATGCGGTTTTCACTGGTAGATTAATCTTAGCTTGGAGCAACATAATACTAATAGACTTTGTTTCATTTAAATCGGATGTCGGGAAATAGTTCTTAAATATGTAAAAGTGTTTCAAGTGAGTGAAATCGCAGGGCACAGCTAGTTTTGGATATTCGGAAAATGAACAGTTTTACTTGGTTTCTTATTTATCAAATCGTGTTGGTTTAAAGAACGTCACACATGTTTTCACATACTGGTAAATCTGTAGAGATATTGAATCAAAGTTGAGGACCGCAGATCGCAGTAAAATGTAGCTTTGTTACGGAACTTTATATTATGTACCTACATACATTATGTTATGCACCAGGTACCTACACATATACATTATTTTACGTCATCTTACTAATATTATACAGAGGTAAAGTTTGTGAGTTTGTGAGGTTGTAGGAGGTCTACTGGATCTACTGAACCGACTTTCAAAATTCTTTTACCTATAGAAATCCACGTTATTTGTGAGTGTCATTGTAAACCGGGATACCCGCGGAACTCCGAAATTACCGCGGGTGAAACCGAGGGGAAATAACTAATTCGTATAATATTAAACATACTGTTTATATCTGGCATCCTACTATATTATAAATGTAAAAGTTTGTGACGATGTTTTGATATTAATTACGCATAAACAGCTGACTGAACTTGGATGAAATATTATGTCATTTTCTTGAATAACACAGGATTTTCGACAGTTCTGAAATTCTCGCAGGTGAAGTCGCGGAGAACAGCAATATTAACATAATAATTTTTACATGACTGTCCAGTCTGCAGGCTATTTTACTAAGAGTATAATATTATGCATGTGAAAAATAAACAGTATAATATGAAGTAACTGAAAAAACTGACAATGAGTTAAGAAATTTTTTAATCTAATACATAGTTGATTGACGGAACACCAGAGTTGAACGAGATAAAAATAGCTGGCGAATACGCTCACGAATGTCTTTGTACTCGCACAAAAAAAAACTTACGTTAAATCACTGCTGGTCTATGAAAAAAGTAATAGCTCCATGAGTCATGGTCGCTTTGACCTCAAATTGAGTTTTTTGAACTCCCACTTCCATCTAGTCAGTGCCCAACCGCTCGCGCTGTTCCGACATGTTTAGGTGATTACTTCCATGTAGTTTATATTTAGTTGAATTTATTTATTGTACGTCACTGCGTACTGTGCAATTGTTTTCAGGTTAAGGTGTGTTTTAATGCGTGTAATTGTGTGATGGAATGTGAAATTAGTATAACTTGTTTTTGTGCAGGGAAGGCAAAGATTCGTTTGAAAGATCAGCTCCCGGCCGACACAGTGACAAGTTCGGCGGCAGACCTGATAGGGGAGAAAAGTATGTATTTTTAACAACTTTTTACAAATTTCTACTTATTTACCTACCATACAAATATAAATAGTGAAAAAAAAGTATATTGTCGACTTTATAGAAATTGGGTATTCTCCAAGGTATGAAAATCAAAATTCTAATTAGTCCGTCAGTTAGAAAATAAAAAAATAATAGACACGTATTTTTTGCTTTTTCAATTTAATGAAAATGAACGCATTAAAGTTTAGGGCTCGTGACGTCAATATTCATTATAAGCGCCATACAAACCGCACCGAATTGTGACGTCACGCGAAACTTCAACTCAATGTATCTCTGTAATTTTTTGATTACGTAAAAAAAGAAAAAATACGTGTCCAATATTTTTTACTAATCTACACGACGGACTAAAAAAAATTTTTTTGTCAAGTAGCCAATTCATCGAATTTTTTTTGTTTCTGTGTGTTAGATATAAAATTATTTTTTTTTAATTAATTTTAAAATTTAAAAAGCAAATACATTAAAATTGTTATGAAATAAAATTTAAGATCTAGTTTGCACACATAACGCGGAATAAGCGAAGTGTTGCTATCTCTTACAAGTTTTTTTATATGATAAAAATGCCAGTGTAAGTGTAACACTTTTGAAAAGTTTTGTTTGACCCGTCCGTAGGTACATACACGATTATAATGATCTGTTCCGCACTGCCGAATAACTTTGTATTCAGCGTTTCTATTATGTTTTTCATTTCGAGACTGGCAAAATGTTATAAAACGTCAATTACAATCTTGAAAGTCGATAAAAATATTTAGAAGCGTAAATGTAATTCTGTTTTCGATGTTTGTCCACCAAAAGTTTGTACGGCTAGTAGTCTCGGCCTATTTCCCTTCGGTATAGTTACAATGGGCATGTTGACTAATTTTTAATTTTTAGTCCGTCTTGTAGATTATTAAAAAATATTGGACACGTATCTTTTCTTTTTTTACGTAATCAAAAAATAACGGCGATATATTGAGTTGAAATTTCGCGTGACGTCACTATTCTGACAGTTCGTATGGCGGTTTTAGCGGTGAGTGACGTCACGACCCCCTCACTCTAAACTTTAATGCGCTTTATCTCTGTATATTTTAATTTATTGGAAAAAGCAAAAAATACGTGTCTATTGTTTTTTTATTTTCTAACTGACGGACTAATTAGAATTTTGATTTTCAAAAGTAGTCCACATCCCTATTGTCAAAGTAGCTTTTTTATACAAATAAAAGCGCAATTTGATAACGGCATCCTATCAAAGTGTCCATATATCGAATCTACTTTGTCAAAGTGTACCTTTTAGACTATTATTCTGTTAAAGTGGATTAGCTTTAAAAAAAACTTACTTTCATAACTTCCCAAAAAAAATTGTTTCATTTTAACGATAAATAAAGAATCGAAAAAAAATAATACCAGTTTTACTTATACTACCAGTTTAACTTCTATTTATACCTTTAGTGAGACAGTCTAGAGTGATGTCTAATAACAGGACATGCACATATAAGATTAACAAATAGATAGTGTAGTTTTGAAAAAAAAAACGCATATACCTATATAGTAGTGAAATAGTACAGAATCTTCTTTTTTAAATTAAAAAATTCTATAAGTGTTATTTATGAAAGAAATTAACACCCTATAGACGCGGCGGTGCCAAGCCATGGGAGAACAACAACACCACGCCCCAAAGCGACGCCGCGCCCGCTGCCGCAGAAGAGTGGGACGAGACGCCGAGTCAACCCTCATTCCAACAGCCCACCCCCAGAGAAAGACCATTCAACAGGGACAACAATCGCGACTTCAACCGAGATAACAAACGTGACTTCAACCGGGACAACCACCGAGATTTCAACCGGGAAAACAATCGCGACAAAAATCGCGATTTCAATAGAGAAAACGGTCGCGACTTTAACCGAGAAAACAACAGGGATAGCAACCGGGACAACAATCGGGACAATAATCGCGACTTCAACCGGGACAACAATCGCGACTTCAGTCGGGACAACAATCGCGACTTCAGTCGGGACAACAATCGCGACTTCAGTCGGGACAACAATCGCGACCGGGACAACAATCGCGAATTCAACCGGGACAGGTATGCAAGCAAATATACGTGTTTACCGTCATAATATGTATACGATTTTACAGTTTTTAGAAAATTAAGCCTACGAAACAAAAATAGTGTCTTAATTTCAATTTTCAGTGTCCATTGTAATTTCGATTTTACACACACCACGTATCTACGGTAGCAGCGGACGAAGCCCCCACAGCTGATTTATTACTTGTAATTGAAACGCAATGCGAATTCTAAACTTCGCTTTAGTTGTTAAGTTTATTGAATAAGCGTTTCATAATGCACGTCGGCCGTTACGCAGTAGTTTTTAAGCGTAGTGTTCGATCATTGACAGAAGAAAACCTAGGTCCGATCATCATCCTAATCAGAAGCCCGGATGGAAGAACCGGGAGACGGGCGGAGTCGGGAAGAGGTTGAGGCAAGCCGCCGAAGCAGCGTCCGCGGACACGGACCGACCGAATGTCCCGAAGGCCAGTGTTCAAGACAGACTGAAACGGTACAGTGGAGCACCGCACCTGAAGCAAAACATCTGCATCGTCACGCTTCCCTAATATTTAACGTTGTGCCGTTACCGCTTTGCTCTGTCATTCTCCAGCACCGTTTAATTTTTAATTTTTTTTATAACGTTGCACAGTTTCTTATTAGTTAAGCTCCATGTACTCTGACACTATGAAAGTTTAACGGTTAAAAGCTTATACGCGTTGTGAATGTTGCATTCGAAATATTTGCTACGAATGAGATCAGACACAGTCATATTTTACTGTATTTTATTTCAAATCTGAAGATATTTCTCCTTGCTATAGAATTAAGAATTATAAAAGTCGTTATGTATAAAAGATTGTATGGAAACAATAATATCGTTTTTCGTGTGTTTATTTTTAGTGTCTTTCGATGTTTCCGAATGAAAAAAATACATACACACAGAAATCGATCGTATAACGCTTACAAAATTCATACGTAACAACATTTAATTTATTAAATTTGATAATTGCAATGCATAAAGTAGCACGAGCATAATGTAGGGTAATTAAAACTAATTAATATATGAAACGATATCGAAGTGCGCTCGATTTCTCGGCCCGCTGCCGGCGGCCACGGTTGGTTGGCGTCGCTCTTACACGAAACGAGCTCATACATTTTGTATGAAGCGCTGAATATTATTCTTGCATTTTAAAATTGAGCTTGTTTCCGTCTATTGCACCTCGCTGTGAAAGTTTTCGTATGTTCATAACAATATTTTTTTTTGTCCTATTTTGTATATGTAATATACTGTATACTTGTATAGATTTTCATTTCAGCACGTTGTCATGAAGTGTTTTTGTTGATTTATGTCTTTATGTGTTGAGGTTTTACAAATTGATGTTTTATCAGCAGCTAACTAACTGCTTATGCTTCATTTAATTGGGTATCTTCCGGGGTATGAAAATCAAAATTCTAATTAGTCCGTCAGTTAGAAAATAACAAAATAATAGAACGTATTTTTTGCTTTTTCAAATTAATGTAAATAAACATAGATAAAGCGCTTTAACTTGTAAGATGTCGCAGGAATTAAATGTGAGTGACTTGAAATGTGAAGCAGTGAACCTGGTTAGAGTCTCTTGTATCCCTGCTTAAACCTGTCTTAATCTCTTATGTTAGAAATAAAGAAAATATCATCAAGATATTTTGTGATTCAATCGTTGAAATACAAAAAAAAGAGAATGGATGCATTAATGTGCAAATTTTTAATATCGTCACTATAAAACTGTTTGAAAAGCCTCGACACACATGCTTGTGGTGATTGTTACACATTCCTTATTATGTTCACATCTCTTTCTAACTGCACAAGCTGCTTTTTTTTTTGAAATTTCATACATATTATACAGCATTAACCTCTCAATCGTGTTTAACAGCGATAGAAAAGAGAACTGGAACCAGAAACGCGACTTCAAAGACAACAGAGCGGAGCGCGGCGAGAGGGGCGAGAGGGGCGAGCGCGCCCCCAGGAGCAACTTCACGCCGCGAGAGCGCGCCGAGCGCGACAGGACACACAACTCGGGCAGCGAGAAGAGTTTCCACTCTCAAGACGGCAGCGGCCGCGCGCCGCCGTACAAGAGCCGCGGCAAGTTCACCCAGGTGCAGTACAAGGAGCTCACCGAGCCCGTGCCGCTCGACGAGCCGTTCGCCGAGCCGACCGTCGAGCTGGGCGCGCAACACGAAATATCCGTCACGTGGATCATATCACCCGAGAATTTCTACACGCAAATCTTGTCGTCGCAACCGAAATTCCTCGAGATGATGCACAAAATACCGGAACTGTACAAAGGCGTGAAGTCGTACACCGGTACTGTGCCGGAAGGGTCGTCCGTGCTCGCGCGGTATCCCCTCGACGGGGTGTTGTACAGAGCGACCGTGGTGGCCGTCCAGCCGTTCTCCAAGTTCATCGTGCGCTACGTAGACTTCGGCAACAAGCAGTTGGTCGACGCCAAAGACATATGGCAGCTGGACAGAGAGCTGATGGAGCTGCCCAAGATGGCGGTGCACTGCTCGCTGCTCGGCGTCCGGCCGGCGGACGGCGAGTGGAAGTCAAACCCGGAGATCGACCTGTGCTTCAACGCGCCCCGCTACCAATGCATCTTCCAGGAGTTCGCAGACAACCAGTTCAGGGTGTCGCTGTGGAACAACGGGGTCAGCGTGGCCGACACCCTGGTGGAGAAGCAGCTGGCCGTCATGTCGGAGCAGCAGCCGTCTGCGACGCTGAAAGGTGAAGTTTTACCTTCTTTAGATGGTAGTTGGTAGGTGATCTTACCTACCTTTTGGCATATTTTTGCCATTTTATCTTTATTACGAATTTGCGCACCTAGTGCAGTTCTATCAACTTTATTATCCTTAATATTGTAAATACGAATGTGAGTTTATTTGTTTGTTAGGCCTTCACGCCTTAACTACTCATAACTCAACCGATCGTCATGAAATTTTGCATACACGTTCCTTTTTCTCCAGAATTAACGCGGGTGAAACCGCGGGGAACAGCTAGTACATAATAATTGCAGTAACACCAGAAACTAACAATACTTTCGTTTCTTTTGCAGATGAAGCCATAGACCTAACGATCGTCGTCGGCCAACAGATTCTGTGCAAAGTGACGCACGTGGAATCCTTTGAGAAATTCTATGTGCAGCTCGATCTAGACAAGGCGGAGCTGGTGGAGAAGGCGGTCGCCGCTTTTGATGTTAATATTGTGAGTATAATGTTAGGTTTAACCTTAAAATTACAGATCCACAACTGTGGTTTTGTCTTATCGTTTTCCACTATTTATTTTCTCGCCAGCATGAATCGAGTTTTTCGAATGAATCGAAATGAATGAATGAAATGAATCGAGTTGATGCTAAAGTCAATTGCTATAATTACTATGCAAGATTGAATAAAAATAATAAAATAAAGGGGAAATATTTGTTTGTTTACGATTCAACTCAAAAACCACTGGACCGATTCTAACAATTATTTCACCATCAGAATGCTACATTATCCCTGAATAACACTAGCTATATTGTAACACGGAATCACCGCGGGTACTCCGAAATTACCGCGGGCGAAAGCGCGGGGAACAGCTAGTAATCTACATGATGGGTATTCCAGCTAGCGCCGTTGGCGGCGGAGAGTCTGACGGAGGGCGTGCACTGCACCGTCAGGCACGAGGGGCGGCTGCACCGCGCCATCCTGGCCGACGCCTCGGACACCGCCAACATCAAAGCGGTGCTGCCCGACTACGGCAACACCATCGTCACGTCACCCGATAACGTAAGTACAATCACACCCAACAAAGTTGCTACTTGAACACTTCGGTTATTTTTTTCAATATCAATTTCAATAAAAATCTTGAAATCTAACCTTTTTCGAAAAAATAACATGGTTATACTTTAAAGTGCTTGCCTCTTGGCACCTTCTTTCTGATTATTCACATGTGTATAAACATAGAAAATATATTAGGTGTTCCCCGCGGTTTCACCTGCGTTAATTAAGGAGTTCCCGCGGGAATTCCGGGATACTTTATGTCACTCATGATCACTGTAACTACCTATAAGTTTTTACCGAATCGGTTCAGTAGATCCAGAGATTACCCCCTACAACCTCACTAACTTTACCTCTGGCTCTTATAACATTACTAGCTGTCCCCCTCGGTAATTTCGGAGTTCCCGTAGGAATACCGGGATAAAAAAAACCCTATGTAATTGGTTTCAGCTGACGATTCTGCCAACCGAACTGAGCGTCTACTACTACCAGTCGCTGGAGTGCTGTCTGAACAACTACACCAGCGAGTCCAACACATTGATGACCTTAGAGGAACTGAAGAGCCGTCTCACAGGGAATAAATTCATCGTATACATCAACGACGTTGACGGCATTAGGTACAGTATATCATTATAGTTTTGAGTTTCCTTTTCTTGAAAAGTGGACCTGATAAATACACAACATAATTATGTAATTTATCTTGTTAACTGTAATCGAAAGCATTCTGTATATGTATCCGAAACAGAGCAGAGTTTTCACAGAAGTTTTGCTTATTATGGACTTAGAAAACATAGGCTTTATTGTACCTATTACTTACTACACGCGGTGGTCTTCTGTACGGGGGAGGGGGGGAAGCTGAGAGTGAGTGTCGCTTATTTACGTGATAGTCCTTACCATTATAAATGCTAATGTGGTTTTGTTCGTTTGTTATGCTTTCACGCCTTAACTACTCAACGGATGACGGATCATCATGAAATTTTGATTTGGACGCGTGAGAAAGGCAGTCTTTGTGACGAACACATCGTGTTATGGTCATAGTGAATAAGGGCTCACTGCTCAGCTAGTGAAAGTGAGTGATCATTCGGGGGTGTTATTCCAGCTTGGTGACGACGCTGTACGACGTGGCGACGGGCCGCAAGGTGCGCGCGTTCGAGCCGGACGAGGGCGCCTACGACGAGGTGGCGCCGCTGTGCATGCGCGCCGTGTTCAACCACAACTTCGGGCTGGCGTACGCGGCGCACGCGGAGAGCCTCAACGAGCTCTACCTGCAGCGCGCCGGCGACACGGACGCCATCGCGCTGCTGCTGGACAAACTGTTCGCGTTCTACGAGGAAGGTTAGTACATGCACGTGACGTGATGTCTCATCTATCTATCCTACTAATATTGTCGCGGTCGAGCTAAATTGATAGCGCGCAATGTATGCAAAACGCGCGATGCATACAAAACACGCAATGTAAAGCAAACACATTGGAGTAGCGAAGTCGATAGAAGTTCTATTCTAGAAACGTTCGGCCGAGTGGCTGGTAAAACACATTGAACTCGAACATTCTAGAGCCCCGTTCGGTTGGGTATATAAACAGCGCAACCGAACCGGACGGGCAGTTCAGTTTGAGCTTTCGAAGCGATAACTACGAGTGAATCTTGAGCGATACCTGCGACTACCTGCGACCTTGGCGAGACTATTGGACTTCGAGATCTGTCGTTTAGTGTTTGTGTTGCGATACCTAGACCTAGTGTTTTTGTAAAGTTAGTGTTAAACTCCGAATAAAGAACCCTAGCACGTAACAATTTGGTGTCGGAAGTGAAATTTGGAGATGCCACTAACTCCGAGGGAAGACATCGCCGAAGAAGGCGTCAGGACGAGGGCACAACGTGCTGCGGGGGCTACGCCTGCAGCCCGCCAGGCCACACCCACTGGCCATCGGGCCCCGCCCACTCGCCCCGCCCACCACCCTCCACTCACTATGGAGGCCCCGCCCACCGACCTGACCACGCCCACTGGTCCCGCCCATTCGGTACCACCCACCACCGAGGCCCCGCCCACCGGTCAAGTGGTCACGCCTCCTGGCTCCACCCACGTGGCCACGCCTACCCTAAGCCCCGCCCTCTGGACCACGCCCATCGTCGAAGCCCCGCCCACTGACTCCGCCCACCTGGCCACGCCCACCGGCCATGGCCGGACTACAACTACTGCACGAGCAGCGGACGTACCAACTCTGGATATACGGAGCTTGGTGGCGATGGTCGAGAGCATTAATAAGGGCATGCACCAGATGCGTGAAGATCAAAGGGAGCGCGCCAAACTACTTCACGTCATACGTGAAGAGCAACAACAAAATCGTGAAGAACAACAGCAAAATCTTCACACGGTTTTGGCGGCCGTTGGTAAGGTCAGCAATGTAGTGAAGCAACTCCGTGAAGACGTCGATTCAGTAGGAGGGCGCGTCACAGTATTGGAAACCGATCTTACTGGACTGAAGAATGTAGTCGAGGAGCGGGTCACAGGATTAGAAACTGGTGTGTCTGGACTGCAAAAAGAATTGTTGCGACTTAAAACTGTGGGAATCACATCAAGTGGAGCCGTCGCCGTAGTCCAGGGACCAAGAGTGAAGGTGCCACCTTACGACGGAACTACGTCTTGGCCCGCGTACCGGCAGCAGTTCCAGACCGTCGCTAATGCTAATGGGTGGACGGATGAGCAGAGCCTGACAGCTCTCACTGTGGCGCTCAGGGGCTCAGCATTGTCTGTCTTAGAGGCACTGCCTAGCTCAGGAAGTGGCTTCAAGGAACTGATGGAAGCCCTTGAATCCAGATATGGGGAGCGCCATCTTGAACACGTGTTCCGGGCCCAGTTACGAGATCGAGTCCAGCGTCCAGGAGAAGGACTACAACACTGGGCACTGGAGGTTGAGAAGCTTGTCCGCAAAGCGCACCCGACGGCTGACACCAAGATGGTGGACGCAAACATTTTGCAAGCCTTCGTCGATGGCATCCGGGACATGGAGATAAGGGCTGCAGTGGGGCTTCGTCATCATGCCTCGCTGAAGGATGCCCTGGCACATGCCCTGGAAGTTGAAGCAGTGCGGCGAGATGTGCGTGCGCATAAGCTGCGGGAAGTCACTGAAGAGATTAAGGTAATTAAGGCACCCCTAAAAAAGACTGGATCCTTGTGCTACAAATGCGGTGAACGAGGCCACCTGCAGTTTTCCTGCCCGAAGAAGGATGAGGTGACAGAAAAAATCATCAAGCTTCAGAAACAACTTGATGAACTGACAAAGAGGCAGGAGACTCCGTCCTCTATCAGGAGTCAGGGAAACGAGTAACAGCCAGGACTAAGGGGCGGGTACTGGCTGGCATGAAAGAAGCCCCAGCAATGGTCATCTCACAGGCATGCAATGGGAACAGTCTATCGATATGCGGCACGGTTAATGGGAAAGACTGCAAAATGACGATAGACACCGGAGCCTCTAGGACGATAGTTCAGCCGGACATGGTGGAAGGTGCGTTGGGACGCAAGAAGGTCGATTGTCGGCTTCTTTCCGCCTCCGGTCAGCCAATACCCGTCCTGGGGGAAATATCAGTCACAATGTATGTGGGAGAAGTACCGTACACTCACAACGTCATAGTGGCTGAAATTATCGACGAGTGCATTTTGGGCCTGGACTTCATGAAGAAACATAACTGCAGAATTGACGTCACTAACAGCGTTTTCAAGTGTGGCGACGAGGAGATATTGATACTTGGAGGTCCCACTGGAAAAGTGACTTGCCTAAACAAAGTTGTCATACCTGGACGAGCACAAACTCAAGTAGAGGTGAAGCTGCCATCAGCTAAAAACAACAAGCCAAGATGCGTGTTGATTGAAGATACACCAAGCAAAACGTTGACCCAGAGACTCCTGACAGCAAGGACCCTTGTAAGAGGAACAAACACTGCAGTAATAAGAGTCGTGAATCTGGAGAATCACGAGGTTACCTTAAATAAGGGTGAAGTTGTTGGACAATGCGAGGAAGCTGTCTGGGTAAAGCAGTGTCAATCAATGCCGATAGCAGAATCAGATGCGTCCAACACCAAGAATGGGTCTACTATTACAGAACTTCTTGACGGCTGTAAGAACAATCTGACCTATTCGCAGAGCTTCAAAGCTAAGAAAATGCTGCTGCGCTACGCAGATATCTTCTCCTCCCAGGAAGAAGATCTTGGAAGGACGTCGTTAGTTCAACACAGAATCGACACCGGGAATGAAAGACCTATTCGGCAGCGAGCAAGGCGAATTCCGATTGCTAAGGAAAAAGAAGTTAATGACATGGTAGAGAATATGAGAAGAAATAAGATTATAGAACCATCCGCAAGCCCGTGGTGTTCGCCTGTGGTCTTGGTGAAGAAGAAAGATGGTAGCATGCGGTTCTGTGTAGATTATCGACGGTTAAATGATGTCACAAAGAAGGACAGCTATCCACTGCCACGTATCGACGATACCTTGGATACCCTGAGTGGTATGCAATGGTTCTCGACCTTGGACCTGAAATCTGGCTATTGGCAGGTGGAAATCCATCCGAAAGACAAAGAGAAGACAGCATTTACAACTGGCAAAGGGTTATGGCAGTTTAACGTTATGCCTTTCGGATTATGCAACGCGCCAGCTACCTTTGAGCGTCTCATGGAGTGTGTACTGGCAGGGTTAGTGGGAGACGCCTGCCTAGTCTATCTGGATGACGTCATCATCATGGGTCGAGACTTTGAAGATCACCTGCGGAATTTGGAGCAAGTCTTCGGAAAGATACGAGGTGCCAACTTAAAACTGAACCCGAAGAAGTGCCATCTGTTCAGTAATAAAGTCAATTACCTCGGCCACGTAATCACCAGCGAGGGAATCCAGACTGACCCACAGAAAATTGAAGCAGTACAGAAGTGGCCAACTCCCAGAGATAAGACGGAAGTGCGAGCCTTCCTGGGACTATGCTCGTACTACAGGCGATTTGTTAAAGGATTTTCTGAAATCGCCAAACCGTTGCATCGCCTAACTGAAGAGAAACAGCCATTCTGTTGGGACGAAAGCTGCGAAGAATCCTTCCGAAAATTGAGGCAGTGTTTGTGTGAAACACCGATCTTAGGCTACCCTCAAACTTGCGGCCAGTTCATTGTCGACACAGATGCTAGCAACACGGCGATCGGTGGTGTTTTATCTCAAAAACAAGGCGATAAAGAAGTCGTGATTGCTTATTTTAGCAAATCATTGTCGAAACCTGAACGGAACTACTGCGTGACAAGGAGGGAACTCTTGGCAGTGGTAAAGACGCTGCAACACTTCAACAAATACCTCATCGGCAGACAGTTTACACTTCGCACTGATCACGCCGCCTTGAAGTGGTTACTTCAGTTCAAGAATCCAGAAGGTCAAGTTGCCAGATGGATCGAACAACTCCAGGAGTTTGACTTCGTCACCGAACACCGTAGTGGGAAGGCCCATGGCAACGCTGACGCCCTCTCAAGAAGGCCATGCCCGGAGGATTGTAAGCATTGTGTCAAACAGGAGTCGAAAGAACTGGCTGTTAAGCTTACGAGAACGAGCCCTCCGGGACTGTGGCAAGATGAAGCCATGAGAGAAGCTCAGGAAGATGATGAAGACGTTCGACTCATCGTGGCTTGGAAAAAACGTAGTGCGGACAAACCAAAATGGGTTGAGGTCGCACCTACTAGCCCTGTCACTAAAGCCTATTGGGCCCAATGGGACAGCTTTGTTCTGCAGAATGGAATACTTTACCGAAAATGGGAGAAACCTAACGGCAGAGAGTTCCATCTTCAGTTAGTTGTTCCAAGGACCAGGGTGAAAGATGTTCTTCGTGAAATACATGATGGGGTTTCAGGTGGACATCTTGGCGTGAAGAGAACATTGACAAAAGTAAGGGAAAGGTTCTACTGGCTTCATTGTCGAGAGGATGTGCAGGAATGGTGCCGCAAATGTACCACTTGTGCTGCAGTCAAAGGTCCGTCAACTAGGACCCGCGGAAACCTCCAACTCTATAATGTTGGTGCACCCTGGGAAAGAATTGCTGTTGACGTGGCTGGACCTTTTCCGGTGACCGAGTCAGGGAACAAGTACTTCTTGGTCGTCATGGATTATTTCACCAAGTGGCCGGAAGTGTTCGCCATACCTAATCAGGAAGCCGCGACAGTAGCCTCAAAGTTGGTTGAGGAAGTGATATGTCGGTTCGGTGTTCCCTTGGAAATCCACTCAGATCAAGGAAGGAACTTCGAATCCCAGCTATTTCAGGAAATGTGCAAAATCTTGGGAATGCACAAGACGAGGACCACGCCATATCACCCTCAGTCCGACGGCATGGTGGAGAGGTTTAACCAGACGCTAGAAAGGAATTTGGCGAAACTGGTTGATAAACACCAGAGAGATTGGGACAAATTCATACCGCTGTTCCTACTCGCCTACAGAACATCTGAGCATGAGAGCACGAAGGCGACCCCAGCGTATGTGAACTTCGGTAGAGAACTACGGCTACCAGTGGATCTACTGACAGGCGGACCTCCAGATGACCCCCAATCGATGCAGGACTACGTCTCCGATCTACGGGAGAAGATGCAAGACGTCTATGCTTTGGTTCGGGAGCATGGTTTGCAGTCAAGCGAGAACATGAAGACGAGATATGACCGGAGGGCGAATACAAGTGGTTTTGAGGAGGGATCACTTGTATGGCTACACAATCCTATCCGTCGAAAGGGAAAATCTCCGAAATTACAGACTCGATGGGAAGGCCCGTACAAGGTTGTTACCCGGATGAATGACGTGACGTATCGGATTCAACGTCAACCAAGGGGAGCTTTCAAAATAGTGCACATCGACCGCTTAGCACGTTATCAAGGCAGCAATAGTGACGCTCGGGACGAGCATCTCTAAGAAGGGGGCAGTGTCGCGGTCGAGCTAAATTGATAGCGCGCAATGTATGCAAAACGCGCGATGCATACAAAACACGCAATGTAAAGCAAACACATTGGAGTAGCGAAGTCGATAGAAGTTCTATTCTAGAAACGTTCGGCCGAGTGGCTGGTAAAACACATTGAACTCGAACATTCTAGAGCCCCGTTCGGTTGGGTATATAAACAGCGCAACCGAACCGGACGGGCAGTTCAGTTTGAGCTTTCGAAGCGATAACTACGAGTGAATCTTGAGCGATACCTGCGACTACCTGCGACCTTGGCGAGACTATTGGACTTCGAGATCTGTCGTTTAGTGTTTGTGTTGCGATACCTAGACCTAGTGTTTTTGTAAAGTTAGTGTTAAACTCCGAATAAAGAACCCTAGCACGTAACAATATTATAAACGTGAAAGTTTGTAAGAATGTATGGATGGATGGATGTTTGTTACTCTTTCACGCAAAAACTACTGAATGGATTTAAATGAAACTTTACAATAATATAGCTTATACATCAGATTAACACATAGAGTACTTTTTATCCCGGAATTCCCGCGGGAACTCTGAAATTAACGCGGGTGAAACCGCGGGGCACAACTAGTACAAGATATAAAATACTTTGTCCCGAATGACTGACCGACGGATCAACGCACAGCCTAAACCGCCGGTCGTAGAGACCTGGAACTTGGAGGGTGTGTTCTTTGTATGACGTAGGCATCTGATATGAAAGGATTTTTGAAAATTTCACCCCTAAGGAGATGAAAGGGGGGAACCCAAAGGGGTTGCGAAGTTTGTATAGAACAATTCCGCGGGAAATTGCCGACTTTATCGCGGGTGAAGAAACCGCGGGGCACAACTAGTACAAGATATAAAATACTTTGTCCCGAATGACTGATGAGGATTTTTGAAAATTCTACGCCTAAGAGGATGAAAAAGGGAAGGCAAAGTTTGTAAATTGTCGCGGGTGAAACCGCGCAGAACAGCTAGTTATATACATAATTTCATTTTTCTTCAATATTTATGTTCCCCGTGGGTTCTAATATTCTTTGTGTGTCAAATTGCATCGAAATCAGTTCAGCATTGCTGTGCGCATTGAGTAACAAACATCCACACATTTTCTCCAACTATTGCATTTATAAGATTAGTAGCACAATTTCTGTAAAAAATGTTTATTTAAACGGATATCCGCCGCTAAGAAATAGTTCATTGCCTGAAATAGGCAACTAAGCTCTTAGTTTTTTTATTGTGGAATGCCCATAAAAATAGTGAATAATTTTCGTTTTATTTTTCATAGGAACCCCTGAAGCTTTGACCAGTTTCGATGTGGACGGCTTATGTGCGGCCAAGTCTGCAGACGGCAACTGGTATCGCGCTACCATCACCAGCACGACGGACACTGAAGCGAAAGTTCAATACCCCGATTACGGCAACACGGAAACCGTGGCCAAAGACTCACTAAAAAAACTCGATCCACAATTCTTCGAACCGTGCGCCTTCGCTGTGGTTGTCGGTCTCGGCCTGGTGGCGCTACAGGACGACGCTGTCGGCAAACTGGTTGAATGGACACAAGAAAAAGCAATTCAAGTTACACTCACCGAGGGCAGTGACGGCTGGCTGGCCAATCTGCATCTGGATGGAGTCGATTTGTCAATGAAATTAGTTGACGACAAACTAGCGACACCGCAACAAGAGTCTCAAGAAGAGGAACAGAAGCCGGAAGCTGTCACCGAAGAGCCAGTCTCACTGCCCACTGGTTGTACGCAGGTTTATATAAGTCACATCGACTCGCCTGGCCAGTTTTGGTTGCAAATGTCAGATAAAGTCAACACCATTGATGAAATTCAGGCCGAGCTACAAGCTAAAGTCGAGACGTACCCTGAAATCGAAAGCCGCGAGATGGGCACGCTGTGCGTCGCTCGGTACTCCGCCGACGATCAGTGGTACCGCGCCGAGATACTCGACGCCGATTCGGACATCACCACGGTCCGTTTCATCGACTACGGCAACACGGACGTGTTGGACAACCAGCCGGGGTTGCTCAAGGTCATACCGGACCACCTGAGGGACTCCGAGCGTTACGCCGTCAAGGCGAGCGTCAATGCAGTACCCACGGGCACGGGGCAGTGGTCCGAGCCCGCCTCCGACTACTTCACGCAGCTGTGCGGAGATCTATCGCTCCCAGTGGACGCTCTCATAGTTCTCAAAGATGTTACGACGTACGTTGACATATATGTCAACGGGCAGAATTTGACAGACAAATTAGTATCAGAAGGCCACGCTACGAGATCTGAAGAGGCAGAGTGCGGCGATCTGCCCTCCTGCTTTGCAAGTCATGTTAACTCTCCCTCAGAGTTTTGGATTCAACTTGAAGCTGCCACATCAGAACTGCAGGCTATGGAAAATGCGATGGTTGACGCTGAAAATTTCCCAGAGCTAGTTGACAAAGAGGAAGGAGTTATTTGTGCTGCTAAATATCCAGAAGATGGCGCTTGGTACAGAGCGCAAGTAATCGTTGACGGATCTGAGGGTACTGAAGTGCTATTCATGGATTACGGTAATGCTTCTATTGCGACGGAACTTAGAAGTCTGCCAGACGAATTGAAAGTTAAGCCGGCTTTGTCTAGAAAATGTGCACTCCAAAAACCGCGAGACATCAAGTCGTGGTCACGCAAATCTGAAGTGAAATTCAGTGAGTTAGCAGCGGAAGGAGCTACTATTTTCAATGTTCAGTTCATTGCATCAGGTGATATATCAATTGTAGAACTCTATCAAGAAGGCAAATCTGTTACTGAAGAGCTTGTAGAGCTCTGTGAAGAACAGCCCACATCGGAGCGGCCTACGCCGGTTGGTCAAGAATATGTCGGCTGCAGCGGCAAAGTGGCACACTTCAATTCACTAGAAGACTTTTATATCCATTTAGACGAGTCAATTACGGACCTAGAGAGAATAACAAACAAATTAGTTAACGGTTTCGAATTTGATTCAGTGCTGGAATTGAAAGTTGGATCCATGTGTGCTGCTTTATGGTCAGAGGATGAGCTTTGGTACAGAGCTAAAATTCAAGAGTTCACAGATGATGGTTACCTCGTACTGTTCATAGATCACGGTAATGAAGCAACTTGTGAACCTTCACAAATTAAACATCTGCCAGAAGATCTAGCTGCGATAGAACCACTAGCAAAGTGTTGCCAATTAGCTGGCGTCAACGAAAACAAGGATTTAAAGAAAAAACTAGCTTCTTATCTTGCATCTGAAGAGTGTGGCACTTTCCAAATTGAATTTTTGGATAGTACTAAGGTACCTGCTCTTGTAAGACTATTGCTTGATGGTGAAGATATTTGCAAATCAGCTTTAATACCAGAATTAAAAGACACAGTTACAACCGATATGTTTAAAGAGGATATAGAACAAATAGAGGTGGCTGAAGAAATGGATATTGTCAAAGAAAGTATTAAAGAAGTTGAGACAGAAATAGTGTCAGAAATGTCAAAAGTAGAAATAGAGGCCAATAAAGAAACTGATATTGCTAAAAATATTACTAATGAAGTCGACACTTGTAAGGAAACAGAGTTAAGTGAAGTTGCAAGAAAGGAAACCACAGTACAAGAAGTACTTGATAGTATATTAGAAAACACAGTTACCACTAACAGTGAACCTTTATTAGAGGCAAATAATGAAATTAATAAAGAACATAAAGTACCAGATGAAGAGATTAGTCAGTCAAAATCAGTAAATGATTATGTTTTATCAGAAGCATTAAATACCTCGTTACCTGAACTTGACGATAGCATAGACAGTAGCAATACTGTTATCGAAAATACTTCATTTGAACGAAATGATCAAGATTTGTTGGATATTGACGAGTGTTCTAATAAAAAATTTTCGACATCTACAGTAGAGGACGAAAATAAACATTCAGATGAGGTAATAGTAGAAACCAATAGCTCTCCGGAGAGAGATATTTCTAAAGAATCAATAAGTATTGACACAGGATATATGAGTGGCAATAATGTTGACACATCACTTACGGCTGACACGGAATCAACCAAAAAAGTTATAGACAACAAAGAAAGTTCTCCAGAAGAACAAGGCCAAGTTGCAGAGAAAGAACTTGTAACGGTAGATAGCTCCGATAAAGTTGTTGATGTAAATAAAACGTAAATATTATATCGTCGTATAATATAAATCTTCTTTTAAAGACTGTAACCTAATTATTGCAAAGCAATATGTTTTCCGTGATAAAACCCTTGAAGTGATTGATTTACGTGTGTTGAAATCATTAATGGACATGTGCTACGAATATTTTTAATTGATTATAACAAATTATCTCTAGTGTTTTATTATAACAAAGATCGTCTCTGAATTATAGTGCGTAACATCCGTCGCGTCGTGCGGATCTATTGTTTAAAAGGTAGCTATTTTGTTGGCTGGATGAGTTTGTGTAAAGGCCCTTACAGGCGATTGTTACAGCGCCACCTGCTATACAAAATCATAGTATTTATATATTTTATTTTATTTAAATAGAAAACAATAGTAAAATATATAAATTTTAAATTATATTTCTGCAGCATTAAAACTTGATATCAAATAGTTTAAACAAAAATACCAAAAACAATATTGCGTGCTTGGAAATACTACAGAATTAACACAAAAGATAGGTAATTAGTATTTAGGACTCCGAGATTAAAATTCTTTACTTACGTTTACATATAAACTACTCTCATGCCAATTTTAGCTTCATAGTTTAAAAAATATAATAACAAAAAGGTTTCATTTTTTGACTGGACTGACTTGACTTCCTGCGGGTTTTTCAAAAAAAAAAATCCGTCATACTTACATCGTCCGTTAGAACGAAAACAACAAAAAAAGAAATGAGCTAAATCTGTCGACCCGTTACCAAGTGGTGCTCCCGATCCCGGTGGCATAAATGTGGAATATAATTCCTATTTATATACAAAGATAGTCCTATTTATATAGAAAGATAGTGCAAATATGATTTTTACAGCGGGTGGAGCTAGTTCCTGGGTTTTAAAATTGTTCGCAAGTCATTCGTATATTTTTTTGTTTATTTTATTATAGAAATAGGCTTTATAATTTTCACAATTCTAGCTACAATATTGACTTGTTGACTGGTTACTAATACTCTTTTTCATCGTTATTGTAACTTGTTATTTGTTGTCTAAGTTTAAAAGAGATCTTTCACTGTATGATAAAACTGATTTATTTCTAAAACAGAGATTGCTATACTGTGTAGTCTATATACAGAGATACGTACTAAACGCGATAAAAACATTGGCATACATACATTCCCTTTTGTCTTTCTTGGAACAAAAATATGTACCTATTATTCGAAAGATTGTTTGAATTAAGTTTTCATATTATGTACGTTAGTATAACTTTACCTGATTACGATTTTAATCAGTTTCATTAAAATTTGATTGTAACGTTTCGAATGTTCCGATTACAGTTCTCTGTATGTATGTTTTATAATTTGCTTAGTATTAAAACATTGTACGTAAGTGTGCGTTTTAATTTATACCAGCTGTTCCACGCGGTTTCACCCGAGTGATCGTATCGTTATCACAAATACATAGTTATCATAAATACATAGTTGACGCAGTAATGATGCGTCAACTATGTATTTATTATCACCGGGAACTATGAATAAATTCCCACGTCGGGTCGTCACCACTACAGTTTGGCAATCAACTGCCTTCGTGTTTTGTGGATCCACGTTCGAAAATGACCACTTTCTTAAAATGACATAGACAGGGACATGATCATAGAGCACCCCGTCATCATATTATGTAGGATGTCCAACATATAGGTAACCATCGAAATGTAACCATTAGAGTATCATTCTAGGTTAGGTTTGTAGTAGGTACTACTGCTGACCAAGTCGCGCGAGCCGAGCGAGCGTAGCGAGCGTGTCACGGCAGCGGCCGGCGATGCGCCATAGAAAAATGGTGACAACCATGATGATTGACCTAACCTCACCAAGAATGTTGGGGTGCTCTTCGCCCTGACTATGGCCATTTTGGGAGAGTGGTCATTTTCGACCTAAACGGAAAATATTTGCCCTAGTGTGCCGAAATTTTTTTTTACTCTTGCGGTTGCTCTACGGAAAAACAGCAACTGTAATTTTTTTCGAAATTATTTTTTTGTATTTTTGCCTCTTTTCACACTTGACTCATTGCACTGGGTTTAAACCCGATTTATTGCCCATCTATAGTCATCCAAAGACATTCTATATAAAATATTGTAGTCATCACTGAAATAATTTTACTGGGAAAATGACGCATAAAAACAAAAAATATGAAAATGTCTACACGTTATATTCAAATCAAAATATTGATATTACATTATAGGTATGCAAAAATCCTAAAAAAAAATGTGAGAAAATTTATAATAATTACAAACGATATATTTCTAAAATGTCTACCAATAGAAAATTATAATTAGGTATCTTTAAAGATAAGTAGATTTATTTTAATTAACTAGCAGTCCAACGAACAAGAAGTAATTTTACATTAAAATGTAGTCATTTTACTCTAATGGTTGGTCCACGAAAAAGACGGCAATGAGCGATTTGCCGATCGCATAAAAATTTCATCGTCAATCAAACGCCCATCGCCGAAAAATATTTTCATTACACGTCAAGTAATCACAAACCAGTGAGAACAGAATTTCTAAGCGTACCTACTCCATTCATCTTACTCTATAAATAATTATTATCAATGAAAAAATTATGTACAGATTTTCTACTCTAATAAGAAAAAAAAGGTGACACGCATCTCAGATCGTGTGATCGCATAAAGACAGTGGTCTACCACCGTCATCAATAGATGAAGTTTCGATCTTACACCCTGCAATTAAAGTCGAAACTTCAATGTGACTATAGGACACAGACTCGTTCGCGACGGCGCCTATAGATCCCTAGGGCCGTTTGTGTTGATGAGGCCCAATATGCCGATGTCTTTCATGTCGTCCCTCTTCTCCAACACCAGCCCCTTCTCGTTGGCTAGATGCAGCACCGCGAGCAGGGCCAGCGGCACGCTGAGCGCGTCGCACATGGCGGCGGACAGCGCCGCGGGCAGCCGCGAGTATATTTCGCCGAACGTGGTCGGTGTGACCTCCTCTTTATCTTTCCGCTTGTCCGCTGTCCGCTCCGTGAGCATTTTCCACGTGCAGTGTTTCAACTGTTTCATGTCCACCTTTTTCGCTCGCATCGCGTACGGGATGAAGATTTTTGCAACCTGATAATAATCATATATGAATTATTTAATCAACACTGATTCATCTTAAAAATAGTATATTCAAATTCAATAAATTAATATAATTAGGTTTTTTAAGCGCATCGCGTCCGTGATGAACATTTTTGCATCCTAATATTATAATGAAATAAATAAATTAATAAAAATACTGATAGAACTTTAACAACAAACGTGGGTTTACGCGGGTGAATGACCTTTACATTATGATTTATCGGGGAGGGTGACGATTCTCCAACGGCCTCCGTTGTCGCGTTCACTCAGTTTATTTTTTGTGACAACCCTAGCCTTAGCCGGCGTCGATAACAAGATCAAAGGCGTGGCGCGTCGGTCAACTGTATCGACTTTCTACTGGGCCCTAAGAATTCACAAAAATCCTTTCTTGTCGGACAATATCCACGTTTTGACACCTAAAATATCTAGCAATCAATCAAAATAAACATACTTCAGAAGTTGAAGCTGTCTCAACATGGTTAACTAATCACAAAATCGCTATTTTTCTGATTTAAACTGAAATATGAATGCAACAAAAGTTACATGAGTGCAGTGCTCGGTGCTCACACAGGTGCACTCACCTTGGTGGGCGGCTCCAGCATGTCCCCGATGCCGTCGTCGCCGTCGCCGGGCGCCTTGTGGTCGTGGATGTCGCCAGCGGCCGCCGCATCCTCGGGGCCCCAGTCGTCTCCGTCCTGTTACCACATTAAACCTTGCTAATATTATAAATGCGAAAGTGAGTTTGTTTGTTTGTTAAGCTTGCACGCCTTAACCGATCATCATGAAATTTTGCATACCCGTCGTTCAGGAAAGGATATAGGATACTTTTATCTCGGTATTCTCGCGGGAACTACGAAATTGAGTTTTCCCACAAGTTAAGACGGTCGGCTTCGGGCTTTTACACGTGTACACGTGTGCGTGTATGCGTATCATAAGGTTGACAGCGAGCTGACGGTAACTGTCAGCTGTCAGTGAATAATTGTCACGTGCAGATTCTACTTGTGTCATACTTTCCTCGAAATTTACTAACAAACTTTCACGTGGTATACCCCGCAGGGTATGAGAAAATATAAAGTTATTATAGTATGTTATGCTTTGCTTTTCATGTCCAGATATACAATGTGTTAATGAATTAACTGAAAACCCGATACACCTCATTTAAAAAAATTAACAATAATATCATTAAAATATATTTTATGTAGAAAAAATTTATATGTACTTTAATTCACAATTTTTCTTGATTTTGCAGGTATGTGCCACATGTCCCATTCTAAAGCAATTAAAACATCTACCCTTCAATTTTGGTTTTCTTTCATCAGTAGTTTTAACTAAGTTATTCAACATTAGTTTGGAGGTGACCTATCTACGAAATTCCAAGCGCTACGCCCGCGCCTACCGGTTCGAATTTTTTACTGCGGGCGGCGTACGCGCCAAATATTGTATTATAAATAATTTAGACATGGGCGAGCAAAAATTAAAAAATATAACCTATATTAAAACACAGTGCGATCGATTCTGAGCAAACTACTTTCTAGTTTTCAGTTAATTCATTAACACGTTGTATATTCTACAGGACGGAAAAAAATCTAATGTTTATTCAAGTAGCATCCATTGCATTGTATTGTAGGTAGTCTCTCACCGCGGCGGCGGCGGGGCAGTAGGAGGCGTCGTTCTCATTGTTGTAGTCGTAGTCGGCGGGCCCGTCGAGGGTGAGCGGCGCGGCGGGGGAGGGGGCGGCGGGGGCGGCGTCGGGGGCGGGCGCGGGCGCGGGCGCGGGGGGCGGCGGGTCGCGGGCGAGCGCGCGGCGCCGCGCCAGCAGCACGCCCGGCCGCAGGAACAGCTTGCGGAAGTGGGACTCGTCCAGACCCCTGCGGAAATTATACGCACCTACTAAACACTGCATCTATCTATCTATCTAATATATATAAATCACGTGTCACGTTGTTTGTTCGCGATGGACTCCGAAACTACTGAACGGATGTTGATAAAATTTTGTAACCGTTCATAATATGGTCCAACTTAAAAGATAGGATAGTTTTTATCCCGGAATTCCCTCGGGAACTGAAGGACATAGAGTACTTTTTTCCCGCAACCTCCACGGGAACTCCGAAATTACCGCGGATGAAATCGCGGGGGACAGCTAGTCTAATATATATAAATCACGTGTCACGTTGTTTGTCCGCGATGGACTCCGAAACTACTGAACGGATTTTGATAAAATTTTGCAACCGTTTATAATATGGTCCAACTTAAAAGATAGGATAGTTTTTATCCCGGAATTCCCTCGGGAACTGAAGGACATAGAGTACTTTTTTCCCGCAACCTCCGCGGGAACTCCGAAATTACCGCGGATGAAATCGCGGGGGACAGCTAGTCTGATATATAAAATTCTCGTGTCACAATGTTCGTTCCCATACTCCTCCGAAACGGCTTGACCGATTCTCATGAAATTTTTTATGCATATTCAGTAAGCCTGAGAATCGGTTACTATCTATTTTTCATCCCCCTAAAGGGAGTTCCTGCGGGAATTCCGAAACTCAAGCGGGTGAAACCGCGGGGCACAGATAGTAATAGATATAAAACAAGGTTTATTGAAAGCCTAAAGACAGAAATAAAGATTATTATTATTATTAGGGAGGAGTGGCGGCGTGTTGGGAAACTTGCCACCAATCCTAAAGTGATGACCACAAGTCAAGAGTGATACCGACGAAGAAGAATTATTATTAAAGTCATATATTCATATTGACATTTGAATTACATTGTTTGTATTTCATGATAATTCTTAAGATGACATTTGCACGCCGGCAACGGCACAATATGCTGAATTAATTTTAAAGTAACACCAATATAATATGTACCTACCATATTCTTGCAAACAAAATATAAATAAACGCGAAAGTTTGTACGGATGTTTGTTAATCTTTCACGCAAAAACTACTCAATGGATTTCAATGAAACTTTACAATAATATAGCTTACACATCGGAATAACACATAGGGTACTTTCTATCGGGGAATTGGCTACTTCACAAAATTTTTTTTTTAGTCACACGTCTAGATTAGTAAAATTATTCGACATGTATTTTTCTTTTTTTACGTAATCAAAAAATAACGGCGATATATTGAGTTGAAATTTCGCGTGACGTCACAACCCGGTGCAGTTTGTATGGGGCATATACTGAATATTGACGTCACGAGTCCCCCACTCTAAACTATGTTTATTTTCATTAATTTGAAAGAGCAAAAAATACCTGTCTATTATTTTATTTTTTTGTAACCGACGGACTAATTAGAATTTTGATTTTCATACCCTGGAGAGTACCCAATTCCCGCAGGAAACTAGCTAGTGGGGAATGAATATAGTATGTGCGTCCGCCTATTCGTACCTGTCGACGGGCGTCTTGTAGTTGGCCTCGTTCCACGTGTGGCCGGTGGCGAGCGTGCGCCTGCTGATGGCGATCTTGGCGGGCGGCGCCGGGTCGTAGTCGCCGCGGCCCTCGGCGCGCCAGTCCCACGCCAGCGCCGCCGCGCCGACGAACTCCAGCTGCCGCTTGGCGCGCGCCGGCCGCCGGCACTCCGCGACCGCGCCCGCCAGCGACTGCGTGCGCTCCGACATCTTCGACGCTGCGGTGGGCAGGTGGGGAGGTGGCGAGACCACAAACTATATAGCCCGCTCCACATTCACGCGAGAATCTTGCGAGAACGCGAGATGACCACGAGAAACGGCGGAGAACATCGGCTCCGCATTCACGTTCTCGCGGTTTTCTCGCGCCCTCGCTTGAATGTGGAGCGGGCATAAGGATGACTGCCCGATAGGGATGTTGAAGACTTTTGAAAATCAAAACTCTAATTAATCCGTCAGTTAGAAAATAAAAAATAATGGACACGTATTTTTTGCTTTTTCAAATACCTCAATAAAAATATGTATGCAGATATAAAGCGTATTAAAGTTTAATGTGGGGGCTCGTGACGTCACTAACCGCTATAAGCCGCCATACAAACTGCACTGCATGGTTAGTGACGTCACGCGAAATTTCAACTTAAGGTATCGCCGTTATTTTTTGATTAGATACGTAAAAAAAGAAAAAAATACGTGTTCAATATTTTTTATTAATCTACAAGACGGACGGACGGACGGACTGAGAGCACTTTACCCCGAAAACGCCAGTGCTCACAGTACAAAAATAGCGACGATTACGACGTCACACTAACCTAGGATACTACGACAGTGTACTGTCAGTACGGAATGAATTTCTTCTCAGTGAGAACAGTGGGCCAGTGCTCTCAGTAATAACGGAACATATCCAATATTACACTTATATTTAAAGTAAAAAAGTAAGGACTTTTGGCGGCATTTGAGCAAAATGGACGTTAGTTTTATTTATTGTGTAAACGTAGTGAAATTTGCATAATAGTGATCCATTAGTGATGAAGTGTGTAGAAACAGTGATATAAGATGAAATGGGGTATTCGCTGAGAGGTTATCGTTTTACTATATGTAACTTCCTACAGAGTATCTCATTAAGGACCAATTGTGAAGAATTGCTTCCAGAAGTCCCGGTACAGCATGGAAATACATCTCACCTATGTACTTATTTCAATGTAAATAACATCTGAAAAGCAAGACATATGAACTGGCTGTATGAACTTAGATTCCTTCGCCTTCCCCATAAGGGATAAATTTAACAAAACAAAAAGGTAATCAAGCAATGAAACGCATCGCGGCACCTCTGTTGTTCTTGAGCCGCCAGTGCGCGGGCCCGGCCCAGGCGGCCACGATGGCGCCGCAGTAGGAGTACTCGAGCCGCGAGTCGAGCGCCGCGCCCGGGCGCATGTCCGTGAGCCGCGCCACGCCCGCGCCCGGCGCCGGCACGCGCGCCACGCACGCCGCCACCGCCACGTCCGCCTCCTCCTCGCTCTCGATGCCGCCCAGCGGCTCCTCATCTACACGCAACATAACAGCTGACTAAACTAGTGTTGACTAAACTAAAATGACGCGCCCCTCCATCGGGTATACGCACACGCACAACCGTTGAAATATCGATACGACACATATAAATCTGGTCAAGTGTGCAATACTGTCGCCGCACTCACACTATTAAAGAGATATTATCAATACATGATCTCGCACTTCTAAAACTGCTAATTAAGTAGTGGGGCGCGTCATTTAATTTTAGACAAGCTCTACCTACTTGGGTTAGTGTCTGGGCGTGTACCGGGCTTAAACCGGATTTAAATGTAATTTAATTGCAAAATACAAAACAGCTGCTTAATATGGCCCCTGGACAGATCGCATGCTTGAAAAAATAGAGAGAAAATGAGGTTTAAACCGGGGTGATTCATGATTGCCCATCTATAATAATGACAGTACCTACAGGAGATTTAAGAAAATATGTTCACATATTTGTGAAAAATATGGAGCCTCCTGAGTCCTGGCACAGGCATGTTTATGCTTTGTTTACATTATGAATATCTTTAATCAACAATAATAATATTTTATATTTTTTGTAAGTATTCCTATGATGATTTTATATCTTACTAGCTGTCCCCTGCGGTTTACATCCGCGTTAATTTGGGAGTCACCGCGGGGATACCAGGATATAAAGTACCCTATGTCCTTCCCTGCACCCCTGACAACATGTATGCAAAATGGTATAGAAAGGGACATAGAGTACTTTTATCTCAGAACTAGCTGTCCGCCGCGGTTTGACCCGCGGTAATTTCGGAGTTCCCGTGGGAATTTCGGGATAAAAGTACCCTATGTCACTCAGGACTACAGTACTTGTACTATTAGGGAAAGAATTTTCAAAATCGGTTCAGTAGATCCAGAGATTACCCCTTACAACGTCACAAACTCACAAACTTTAGCTATTTATAATATTAGTATAGATTCCTGCGGAAAATTCACGCACGTGAAACCGCGGGGAACAGCTAGTATATACCTAGTATATACAGTGTGAGTCTGGATAAAGTGTACAAATGAAAATGAGGGATACTATGTTCAATTTTATCGACGAAAAAAATAATAAAAAAATTAAAAATTTTTTTTTGAATTTTTGACGATTTTTTTAAAAATTTGGTTCGCGTTAGGGTTCCCCTCGTAAACAAAACACTATAACTTTTAAAATAAACGGTAGATTGTCAAGATAAAAACTGAATTATGATCAGAGCTTATGGGGCGTCTTAATAAAATCAAAAATTTTAATCAAAATTATTTACAATTCAAAATAATGGCGTTTATTTAACAAACAAAAGTATTTTTTTGCACAGTTTTTTCAGTAATTTTAAAATTGCTTAATAAAATGTGGTATTAACATACATTTTTTAAGGCTTACAATTATTCTACATCATACTAGCTTTCAAATGGTAAAAATTTTACGTTTATAACTTAATCACAACATTTTTTATGAAGTGTCAAAGAAGGCCTTCAAAGTATGGTATTTAATGAACAAAGGCGCGGTGAATGTTTAGGGTACATTTTATTGCATTTCAGGTAAAAAAGTTTTGTAACTGCATGTGGGCTTAAGTTTAGGGGTACGGGAAGAGACCAGTGTTGCCGTTTTAGCTACTTTGTAGCTAGATCTAGCGGATTTTGAACGTATTTAGCTACTTGAATTGATCATGGTTTCATACATTTTAGCTACTTATTATTACTTAATGCTCCATACATTTAGCTACATTTCAGCACAAAATTACATAAACGGATGTCCTGCTCATTATGCAAGTAATGTAAGATCATTTTTAAATGAAATTTATCCGAACCATTGGATTGGCCGGCAAGGACCTGTGGGGTGGCCTGCGCGTTCACCTGATATGACGCCCCTCGACTACTTTTTATGGGGTACAATGAAACAACGCGTCTACAATTCCCCAATCAACAGTGAAGCCGATTTACAAGATCGCATAATTAATTGTGCACATGATTTAAAAAATGATCGCGAGATGATAAGAAGAGCGACACAACAAATCGTTCTTCGCGCTACTATGTGTCTGCAAACAAGAGGTGGACATTTTGAGCATTTAATGCAATAACTAACCAATAAGTAACCAATTGATTATTAAAAATAAATAATAAAAGTATTTTGTTTCGCCTCCAAAAAAATATCCACAATAAATGATAAATACCACTTTTGGAGATCCTTTTTTGACAGCTGATAAAAAATGTTGTGATTAAGTTATAAACGTAAAATTTTTACCATTTGAAAGCTAGTATGATGTAGAATAATTGTAAGCCTTAAAAAATGTATGTTAATACCACATTTTATTAAGCAATTTTAAAATTACTGAAAAAACTGTGCAAAAAAATACTTTTGTTTGTTAAATAAACGCCATTATTTTGAATTGTAAATAATTTTGATTAAAAATTTTGATTTTATTAAGACGCCCCATAAGCTCTGATCATAATTCAGTTTTTATCTTGACAATCTACCGTTTATTTTAAAAGTTATAGTGTTTTGTTTACGAGGGGAACCCTAACGCGAACCAAAATTTTAAAAAAATCGTCAAAAATTCAAAAAATTTTTTTTAATTTTTTTATTATTTTTTTCGTCGATAAAATTGAACATAGTATCCCTCATTTTCATTTGTACACTTTATCCAGACTCACACTGTATATTTTTTTTGATTCTTTTAAAACACAAAAAGTAAAATTATTGTATGTTCGAGGTATTCGTCGTACCGTACAGGTCGTTGTGGTGGTCGTCCTGCGGCACCGGCTCCACGTCGGCGTTGACGTCGAACGCGAGCGCCTGCTGCGACAGGTTCAGCCGGTTCTCCTCCACCCAGTCGTTGATGCGGGTGTCGCTGTACACACATCACACATTCATATACAACATGGTGCCCCCGTAACAACTTATAATTGGGATTAAACAAGATAAAAGACCATAATAAAAGGCTGGCTTTTATCGGGGTTTATTCCTAAGCACCGGGCAGATTGCCACGGGCACTTACTATCACTGTCCTACCTTCGGGTAAAAAGACGTTTGTGTACTCATGTCATATAGTATTTACGTGAAACCTCATAGTTGTCATAAAAGCTGTTGATTTTTTTAAGCTAATCAACTCTTACAATTTGATCTATGGACGCGGTACTTCTATCTGCCCATTCTTGTATGTATTTAAAAATTTATGTAAACAAAAATGAATCCCTATTTCCCTTGGTCACGGCATCGGCATCACGCGTAAACGGCTGGACCAATTTCGCTAATTTTTTTTTTGTTGTGTTTGTTATTGTTATTGACATAATTTTGGAGTTCCTGCGGGAATTCAGAAACTCACGCGGGTGATTTCCGTTCGTTTTCCGGTCCGAACCGTTGGACCGATTTTGACGGAACTTTCATTGCTAATTAGCTGATGTTATGAGGAGTAAATTAGGCTACTTTGAACTTCCTTCGGGAATTCCGAAACTCTCGCGGATGAAACCGCGGGGCACAGCTAGTAAATGTCGTAAAAAGTAAATGAGTCTGTGTATCAACCTGTGTACGAAAACAGTTTTCAATGAATTTTATATGAATGCTGGTAGAATATGTTTAGATTGATTGTCATATAACGACACAAGCCTGGTTGCAAATTGGGTTATGTCAATAAAAAAAATCAAAGTAATTTCAGTAAACTATGATTATTAGTACAATTAAAGCCTATAATATGTAGAAACAGCGTAATTAAATGCACCCATTACTAATCTCTAGTTCTCTGATTGTGCGATGTATTTTGTTACTGCTATACAAAATTATCATCTGCTTGAATTTCTAGATAACTACATTAACTAAAAAATCATGAAAATCGAGTTCTCTCTATGATTAATATTTATATAAGCGTTTTCTATATGCTTATAAATTACATATAAGCATGATTTAAGAGCTCCAATACGTCCTTCATTTAACCTTAAATCCTGAATGCTTACGTGTCCTCAGTTTCTGGGTCCCAGTTACTGATGGAGAACTTGTGGAACGGCTCACAGATGCGGTCCGCTTCAGTGAAAGCTGGCAGCAGCCTTCCTGGCAATGTGACTCGCTCTGTTAGATCGAGCTCCAGTATGTTCTCCTTTATGGACTCCAAAAATTTCTCATCAGTCCTAAAAATAAACAAAGCTTAGTTTAGTACAAAACTCATAAAATATAACCATGGTGTTGTTGAGTGGGAAGCCATAGAAAGTGCACGCATCAGTCACCCGATTAGCAGCCATTTTTTATTCCAAAGCAGGCAACCATATCTCATTGGGAAATCTGTGCCTTGGCTCAGACAGCAAATCTTGTCTTTAAATAACGAACTGCTCAGAAATCGTTAATTTCAGTAGAACTAAGACCTAACGGCCGCACTCAGAGTCGATTTTAATGATTACTTAGTATTTTAAGTGAACATTGTTTTTTTTATGAGAAATAAAAGTCTTTAAACCCAAGTATAGATTTTTAAAACAAAACTGTCGCAATCAGAGACGTTCAGTAAATTAATGTTAATTGGCATTTAATGAGATGTAACTTAATTACTTAAATGCTAATTAATAATAATTTATTAAACTTGTCTGATAGCGGCAGTTTTGTTTTAAAAATCTATACTTAACTAAGTAATCATTAAAGTCGACTCTGAGTGCGGCGGTGAGTCTTAGAAGAAGAGAAGAGGAATTTAAATACCATCTCTTGTCTAAACTATTTTCAAATAATTTAACTGTACCCCACACTTTTGTTATTCATGTTTTAATATCATGCAAATAATTTCCAGAGCTTAATAGAAGGCAGTTAGTTATCTCAACATTACAGACGGTTCGATTTTATTTGTATACGTTAGAATAACATAATAGGGATGTTGAAGACTTTTGAAAATCAAAATTCTAATTAGTCCGTCAGTTAGAAAATTCAAAATCATTAGATACGTATTTTTTATTTTTCAAATAAATGAAAATACACAGAGATAAAGCGCATTGAAGTTTAGGGTGGGGGCTCGTGACGTCACTTACCGCTACAAGCCGCCATACAAACTGCACTGGTTAGTGACGCCACGCAAAATTTCAACTCAATTTATCGTCGTTATTTTTTGATTACGTAAAAAAGAAACAATAACGTTTCCAATGTTTTTTTATTAATCTACAAGACGGACTAAAAAAATTAATTGTCAAATAGCCTTTTGCCTACCTACCTTAAAATAAGCGCTAGAGTTTTGTTGTGTATAGGTAGAGTGGCATTGAACGCTCTGTTTGACGACGTTATATCACCTGTCGTCGCCGCTAGTCGTTCAAAGAATGGGTCTGTGAACAAAATAAAACGGTTAAATGCACTGAAAAAGTACAAGTAAGCAGGAATTACCTAAGGTTGGTTATACACGGGCCATTCGCGACGCCACAAGTGGCTGTCGTGCTACCTCTATGGGATGCAAATATGAGGCATATTCCTACAGCAATAAGAGTCTCTCCAAAAATACCCACGTCGGGTCGCGACGATATGTGGGTTTCGAAATTTGTGGGGACCACTCCTGCATCAATAAGTATGGAGTAGTGTGATTTTGTTTTGTGTAAATCGTATTGGCTCCACCTCAAATTTGCAATTGCGTGTAAATTTTGCATCTTGGATAAAAAAAAAACAAGCAGAAAGCGAATTTTTTCGACATTATTCTTATTTACCTATACACGGGTTAGTGTCAAAATCTCCATTAAGTACTTCCGGGTTGGAGGCAATGGCACCCTTAGTTCTTTTTTTCTTCTTCTTAGCAGGGGCAGCATTTTCGTTGTCCACAGCTCCTTCATCTTGAGCACCCATGTCGTCATCTTTTTTACCTCTTTTTGTCTAAAAAAAATACACTACATCTTTTAATTTTTATTTTAGTTTATTTAAGAAACCAACAGATTAGTTGATTTTTAATTTCAAGAACCACGAATTAAAAAATGTATTGGAAAAGTAATTTTTGATAGTTTTGGTCACATAAAATAAAGTTCTATTTCTAGTGCATGCGTGTGCACATTCTCTGGCACAGATTTATTTTACCTAGAATAAAATAAATAAATAATTAATTTATGAAATTGTATTGGGTACTTATTCATCTCTCATGTTTTATGTGCACTGTCAGTAGTGAAAGTGGAGTACTGTATGTATAGGTATACAAAAATAAGATCACCTGTGCAGCTTTACTCAAACCACCAGCCATTTTGAGAACATCATAATGAACAGCGTCCACTCTAAATGAATATATTCTTGCTGAAGCATCCACCAGAGTTGACGCAGTCTGAAGATTCTCAATACGAGAATCATGCCTCCGCAGCATTGATGTCATGAAGTCTATAAGTTGCAGGTTCCATGCATTGTCTTTGTTTATTTTCTGTAAATGAAAAGGGTATAATTAATAATATAATTCATTATAAAGATTATTATAGTCAAACTGAAACAATATTTTTACATTTTTTACTAAGAAAATCGCTTCAATAAATGAAAAAAATATAATATAAGAAAATCGTAAAATGCTTTGTTTTAATTTTATAACATCAGAACCTAATAAAAGTTGATTATAACAATTAATTGTACAGACATCATCAAATTTATTTTTAACTAATTACTAACATTTTCTGCATAAAGTTTGAGGCATCCCTGAAAGTGTTCTTTATGGAGTGACGAGGACAAGTCTCTAAGACGATGTGGAGAAGAATGAGGAGTGGAGGTGGCCACAGCGCGCTCAGATGCCACCAGTGATGACCTCTCCGCATCATCGTCATTGCAATCCTGGAAAAAATGTAGAGAAAAATTTTGAAATTTATTTTAAAATTACATGGTTTACACTTACATAAGTAGTATACATAAAAAAACATGTGTGGATGTCACTGCCAGCCGGCATGTAAGTGATTAAGTAGCAACTTGCCACTGGATAGAAACCAGTTCTATTTTTAGGACAGGACAGTAGCGTGTACACCCACGCTGCTTCGTCTCCTGCTCCCCGCCAACTTATTACTTACTACTTGCCGCTGTGTGGACGGCGGCCGGCGGCCGGCAAGTAAGTAAGTGAAGAAATGTATTGAGGAACTTACTTACTTACGGACGCTCACCATTTGGGTGTTGCTGTCAACTTTTCGATTCAGTAAGTAAGATGGTAAGCTGAACTTTCTTACTTACTTAGTACTTATGGAAGTGCAAGCCCGTCATTAGGTATTGAATGAGAAGTCTATGAAGTAAGAATTCCTAATATAGCACTACATAATTTTATTACTTTGTTGCACATTTCTTAAAAGGTACACAAGTGTTTTAAATATTGGTAACAAACGGCACAAAACTTGTGATTTTTGTTTTCGAGTTTACAATTAGAATGGATAATGTTATAATGTAATCCACAACTTGCTATTTACATACCTCATTTCTATTTCTCACTCTTATCTGCGGTATGAGACTGCGTCTAAGTATCGAATTATTCGCGTTCCCGCCAGTACTTTTCTTCATTCGTATCAAATCCGGTGTAGAAGTTATAGGGTTCTCCGACATTTTAATACATGTGTTGCACAATGCTTTTTAAATTATCATGAAAATAACATAACAAACCGAACAGCAACTTCATTAAAATATAAACAAAAACCTTTACAATTATTAATTTTTCGGATTGGGATTGATAAAAATTAAAAACTGTCAAACTTTAAAATTCAACGGACACGGGTATTTTTTTACTTCCTTATAGAGAAGGGAAAGGAAGCTAAGTCCATACAGCCAGTTCATATGTTTTTCAAATTATTTACATTGAAATACATCGCGTCGGTGAGATGCATTCTTGCTTCTTCATTGCATTGCATTGCATGCATTCTTCAGATCATCCCATTAGTGCACCTTGAACACTAATGGGATGATCTGCAGGAAACTACCTATAGATATTGTTATACAACGTGTTAATGAATTAATTGAAAACTAGAAAGTAGTTTGCTCAGAATCAACTAGTGAATCGATCGCACTATGTTTTAATATAGGTTATATTTTTTAATTTTTACTAGCCCATGTCGAAATTATTTATAATACAATATTTGGCGCGTACGCCGCCCGCAGCAAAAAAATTCAAACCGCTAGGCGCGGGCGTAGCGCTTGGAATTTCGTAGATAAGTTATCTTTAAACTAATGTTGAATAACTTTTGAAGTATTAATTTTTTCGACATAAAATACATTTTAATCATATTATTGTTCATATTTTTAAATGGGGTGTATCAGGTTTTCAGTTAATTCATTAACACGTTGTATAGTAACGATATCTGGCATCGAACACCCCATGTCATCTTATTTCACTGTTTCCACACACTGTTTATCACTAATGAGCATGGACCAATTAATTTTTTCGACGACCCGTTTGGCGCAGAGGTCACCATGCCTACCCGCTAATCAAGGGGTTCCGGGTTCGATTCCCGGTGGGAGTGGACTTTGTGTGATGAACACAGGGTTCCATTTTCCAGTCTGGGTGTGTTTATATATCTATAGTATAATATATAAGTAATTCTATGTAGTGTATACCACGTTTGCTTGGTTTCCACGACACAAGCTAATAATAGCTTACTGTGGGATCAAGTAGATCTGTGTGTTGTGATGTGGATTATTATTATTATTATTATTAATTTTATTGGTTTTATTTTAACATTTATTTTATTTTACCATTTTATTGGTCCATGCTAATGAGTAATGGATCACTATAGCGGAAAATGTTCAGCTTTGTTGCTGTCCGCTCACCGCTGGAAATTTGGGAAACGATCAGGCGTGAGTCACCGTCACCGGTGCTACCAGGCTGTCGCAACTTCCATACTTCAGAAAAAATGTATGGATTGTGTCCAAGTTGAAATGGTGGTATTCGGTCTTCTCGCTCTATAGACTATGGCAATGTCAGTCAGTACTCAGTCTTAGCGGTAAAAATTTTGGCGCCTGGTTCAATTGAAAGAAAAATTAATTGTTATTGTGTTATTATTTGTTAATTTAATAGTGTTTCAGTGTTTTTTTTAGTTTAGTACGTTTGTTTTGTCTTGTAAGTGAACCATCGAATAAGATGTCTTATAAAACGTGTGAATTTGCGGAGTAAAATCGAAGAATGAAAATGGTGTAAAAAGGACTTTTCTTTCAAGATTTCCTCTTGATCCAGTCCGGTACGTAAATTTTATTCAATTTATAGTAGTTTTTATTCTTATTCAGTGCTTAAAATAACAAAAATAGTGTTTTGTAAATTTATTATGTGATTTGAAAGAATAGGTAAATAGTGCGGAAAATACATATACAGATTTTTTTATAGATATCGATAAATCCATTATTTTTGTTTTAGGTGCAAGAGTTGGGTTAAGACTAAAAAGAATTGGCCTATTTACCAATCGAACAACTCCATCAAATAAAATAGAGCAGTTGAATGCAGATCAAAATAAAATAGCACAATTGAGTAAGAAAAAATAAGTCAAAGTCAATAAGTAAGTCTTTTTTATTCGTTCTGTTTTTACCGGGTGACCGTGCGATTATTCTTATAATAGTTTTAAACTATGGGCAAAGTTGTATGTTTAAGTGTTCTCCCTGAGCTGGACACTTGATTTTTTGCAAGAATCAGTTGCTTACTCAGGAGTCAGGGTACATAAAATTGCAGCTAGCCGATACTGGTAATGAACCTAGCGATTTGTTTATGCTACATTGTCATTCGATTTTATTTTCTTGAATTTAGAATTTTTTAATTTATTCCAGTAATCGAGTGACCGGTTGACAAAAAGAAACCTTGGAAAACACCCACGCGCAGGAAGAAAAACCGTGACCCGTATTAATCAAGTAGTCAACTTGACCATGTTCCACAAGACGGTGTTTCAATAAATACAAAAAAATACCTTTTTCAAATAAATGTTGTGTCTCACTCCCAACCAGCTACTTTCTTTATTTGAGGCAGCTGAAAAAGGCACCAATGATGGCTTACATTAAGTTCAATATTAAATATACTTAACCGACAGCAATTAAGCCATCACTAGTGCTTTTTTCTGTAGCTATAAAATAATAAAAAAACTATGAAGAACCGTAGTAGTTCTGATTTTTTATCGATATCGATATGACGACCATTCGCTATAAGCAGAACAGCACTATTTGTGTGGGAATCGGCCATGATTGCTAGGGCAAAAATTTTGACAATTCGCGTCATTCCATTTCACAGTATGGGAGTCCCATATCTTAAAACGTAGTGATTATATGATCTTCTACATATACAATGACTTATTTAATTTTTTTATTTTCTATAGGTAAAAAATGGATTCAGGCGAGGTAAAATGTAGGATTTAAGTTTCAATCTCAGGTTTCAATAGACTGGCAAAGACAATCTGTACGTCGGTAACTACTGTCAAATATGTCAAACTAGAGAAAAAAGGGTCCTGACAAATTAAAGTCAAGCTAATCATTCATCGCTGGTTTCAATAGTTAATCCTCAACATAAAATATATTATATTCAAACATTTTTCGCTGCCAGCGACTTGTCGCTATTTTTTTGAGTCGTGGGAAATTCAAAATAGGGTGACGTGACCGTGCACGTGACAGAGGCTGCACCTTAATAGAATAATTTATTTTTCTTCATCTTCTTTAATAATGGCGTCTATAATTAATTTGCCAAAAACTACGTTTCTTAGTAAAAAAATCTCTTCGAAACTCTCTCTCTCTCTCTCGACTATATAGTCGTTTCACTCATCAACAACCCAGAATATTTTTTGTTCTCCTTGCTCCACACCATAATTTACTAGATATCTGTGCTCCACACTCCACAGATACTACCCAAAACTATGCCGAAACTTAAAGTTTAAAATGAACGTATCCTTAGCAAAGGCCAATGACATTTAACATTTAGCCAGCTGTCACGTCGCGTTCTGTTGACTTTTGTTGCCAACTTGCCGTCAGTCATTTTGTTGATTTGTTCGGGTTTGGATTTTAATGGTCGACGAATCGGAAAATATCCATATCATCGGCAGTTTAATCCCAAAGTGACAAGATGAGTTCTGGAATGCCTGAGTTGGGCTCCAAAATAAGCCTAATATCGAAAGCAGATATCCGTTATGAAGGTCGACTTTTTACAGTCGATCCTCAAGAATGTACCATCGCTTTGGCTAGCGGTAAGTTGACGAATGGATCTTTGTTAACGATATGCAATAACAGCGTATGTGATGATTGTTCATGATTATGACCCATGATTATTGCCATGCCGATGTCTTGTCATTTCCAGTTTTTTTCCAATATATAAATTCTTATTGGAATTTTAAAGATTCCTCTAGAAAGCTTCTCGTTTCCCTCCTAAACCAATAAGCTGGAAGGAATTTAAAAATTCTCTTTCGGTTGGCTATTAAACAGCACTTTGCATGTCGAATTTCATTGTCTGGACGTGCCACGTTATTTATTTTCTACCCTCAGATATTTTTATTGACTCGATGAACGCGCATTCTCACTGATGACGTTGATGGCAATTTGATCCGCAATAAACAACAACTAGGCTAGTTTTACACATAAAAACTATAGAAATCAAGTGTTCATTGATATACGAAATAGGTACCCAAGATACACAGTCAGATAATTATGGAAAGTGGCCATACAAAATATCATGCAAAATTAGAATAGGTATGCATGATATTGGTATCTTTAAATATCAGCATCATATCCTATGTATTAAGTATGAATTCTGCTCATTCCATCAAATAAATATGACAATTGATTTATTTTTCATTTTTATCTATCATCAACATTTGTATGGAACTGTGAGTCTAGTCTAGGTACAACATAGTTTTTTTAAAAATCATAACATTTTGTTTTCTACAGTACGATCATTCGGTACTGAGGATCGTGAGACTCAGTACCCAGTGGCTCCGCAGAGCCAAGTCTATGACTACATCTTGTTCCGTGGCTCGGACATCAAGGACATACGAGTTATGAACAATCTGCCCTCCCTGCCCAATGACCCGGCCATCATGCAGATGTCGGTGCCACCATCACTTGGTACTGGCGCTTCTCCGGGCCAGTTTGCAGGGCAGTTCAACCACCCTATCGTTGGTCAGCAGTACCCTCAATATCACCCAATGTCTGGATTTCCGGGTGGCATGCATGCTCCACTCAACAAGACGAGTGAGTTGTCTCCGCAGACAGTGGAGCTGGCACCGCAGCCTCAGCCCTCAGCTGCTCCTATAGGATCAGGAGTGGCACATCATGCCAAACAAGTGAAAGACCAAGGTTTTTCTCACGTGTATTTTTAGCTTTTGCTTCATTATGTCATGCTTCCTTGCGATTTTTGCTATCACAGACATATTTGGTTAACCTTTACTTAAAAATAGTATCTGCTTGTGATCAATTATTTTTATTTTATATAGTTTATGTATTTAAATAATTTTTACTCATTTCTAGTATTTCTCAGTCTAGAATTAAATCTTGAATATTTATTATACACTAACCCATTTCACATATTATTTACTTCATTTCATAAATATATTTTGTTATATTTTACAGGCTGATAATAAAGAGGGTTTAAAGATTCAAACCATCTTCACTAATAATAATCTAACAAATCATAAAATAGACTTATTATATTATACTGATATTTTAACTTTAACATGAATCTATGTGTTAAATAAATCTTTCTTATCCAATGGCATACAAGGTTATCGTAAAAGTACCTTCCACTTTATGTAGTTTAAAAAAAAAACATAAGTACTTAAATAAAACTACTAACCACTATTAATAGTCATTACCCATACTACAAATTTTGATTGTTTCGCTAAAAAAATCACGAAAATCGCAAACTGCATCATCATTTCCTTGGTCTGTTGCTTGATTCTGGTCTTGTGAGCATAGCTTTTATTTATACAGACTTTTCACTAGCTTTGCTTCACCTTCTATCAATCAATGTATGTTATATTTACAAAAAGTCATAAAATATTTTTTTGCTAAATGTGAAAGCAATATCTATTATGGAAATGTAAAAATTTATTCATAATATACCTATCCACTTACCATGAATTATTATAAAATGGCACTTAATAACTGAATCCAATACCACTAGATTCAATGATAATGCTTTAATACTTATAATATCATTGACTAGATTTACATAATTTTTGTAAGGTATTATGAGGGTAGTAGTGATAAGTAGAGATTATTAAAAAGGAACTTCTTTTCAATAAAGTAGAACATAGAACAAGCAAATACAGAAAGTGCTTTCTTATTATTAAATCATCATAAATATAATATTATGTTTTTATTATTAGTTTACATTTTTTTAATGATGAACTTTAGTATAGCAGTATTAAATTGTACTTACATTTTCATAATATTTAAAGTTGTGCTTGTGTAGAAAATCTTATTTGCACTAAATACCCATAGTGTACTTTAAATTTTAATTCCATATTTAAGGTTTCGTTTTTGTGACAGGCTCAATGCTCGACCTTATTGGCTCTCAGCAGAGCACATCGAGGTCAGCAACCCCGGCCATGGGACATAGGAAAAGCCCTACTGCTGATCAAGGTACTCAGGTATGTAGACTGAAATTGACTTGAATCAATAGTGATTTTGTCAAATGTTGACTTGTCACAACTATAGGTTGGTGGGGTTGGCATTGCCACAAGATTGAAGGCAAAATAAACTCCATTTCTTTATTTATACGATATTTCTACGTATGCCTTCTATTATTTAAATTAATATCCAAATACTTAAAAACTATTATAATAGAAGTTATTCTTATTTTTTGTTTGCACACTTACATTTGGATATTTTTATTACTAATTTGTAATATGTTAGTTAATTTATATCTTAATAGCTGACCCCCGCGGTAATTTCGGAATTCCCGCGGGAACTCCGATTATCCCGATAAATGTCACTCAGGATTACTTTAGCTTCTTATAAGTGAAAGATTTTTTAAAATAGGCTCAGTAGATCCAGAGATTACCCCTTCAAACTCACAATTTTCGGAGTTCCCGCGGGAATTCCGAAATAAAAAGTATCCTATGACACTAAGGATCACTGTAGCTTCCTATAAGTGAAAGAATTTTCAAAATCGGTTTAGTAGATCCAGAGATTACCCCCTACAACATCACAAACTCACAAACTTTTGCTCTTTATAATATTAGTATAGATAAATATTGATAGTATTTATTTATTTATTTATTAGGTTCTCCAACAATGAGTACAATGCTTATAAAATAAATTCATGTACATAATAATATGCTAATTGCCTCACTAATTATAGAAGAACACAACAATACACAGTTATTATTATTTTTCATTACTCATACTCGGAAGGTAGGTCTGAAGTTGCCTGAGAAGCGGGTTGAAAGTAATACTTTTCAGCCCTAGGGAGAATCGCTTTCAACTGACAGCTGGATACTGTAGAAACTCAAGTTTTTTTTTTATGTCATAGGGGGCATACTTACTGGCCAGTAGCACACCTAATGGTTGATTTATGTAAAATAAAATTCACTCATTTTTTCTTTAGCTAATTCATATTTTTATTTTGACTTTCCTTGCATTCGTAATGAAAAGCACAGTGTTATCCTCGGGAGAAAGACTTAATTAGTCCCTCGCTACGCTCGGGTGCCAAACCCCGTCTCCGGACTAAATAAGTTACTTTCACCCCTAGGATAACAATGTACTATTTCATAATGGTTCACCCACCTGACAACAATAATATAGCAAACACAAGATACATTGCAATTTAACATTACACAGTAATTGCTATCTTCTAGAGGTGAATGCAACGATTATGAAAGTGAAATATTAACATAGATGTCGTGTGTGCGGTGCAGGTGGGGTCTGTGGCCGGCGGCTCGGGCCAGCAGCGGCGCGGCAGCGCGGGCGCGGGCCCCGGCGGCAAGCAGGCGGCGGGCGCGGGCGCGGGCGCGGCCGCAGGCGCCGCCGCCGGGCGCACCTCGTCGCGCACGCGCTCGCGCCACGCGTCCGGCTCGGCGCCCACTCACCAGCAGCAACAGCAACACCAGCCCCAGCAACCGCATCAGCAGCAACAACACCAACACCAGCACCAGCAGTACCAGAACCACAACGCTCAGCAACACCATCACCAAGCTGGTGAGTTGCCCGGCTATCGACTTTACGCGGATGGGAAACGGTGAGACGGTTACGGGTGCGCTCCTCGCGTTCGACGAAATGTGATATATTAGGCTGGTATCAGTAAAGACCACTCAAGGGCTGGTCACATCTTAAGACTTATGTCTCTCTCAATGGGCTGGTAAATAAATGAAACAAATATCATGGCCTTTAAAAACATCCATTGTAAAAATGACTCCCATTTTGATATTGAATCCAACCATTGACATTTTTAATTTATCTGTGTGGTGGTTTTTATTTAGTTGCAATGATGCTTCTTCCACACCGGCTTTTGAAGTTCCTACAAAATACATATAAGATATGGCAAAATTAGCTGCAAATATTTATAGGGCTGAAAGAATACGTTATAACAAACAGGATAAGAGAGGAAATATAATATAAGTTCGGCAGTTTCTCAGAAATTATGAGGAAAATAAATAGGGATGTTGACTACTATTGAAAATCAAAATTCTAATTAGTCCGTCAGTTAGAAAATAAAAAAACAATAGACTCGTATTTTTTGCTTTTTTAAATAAATTAAAATATACAGAGATAAAGCTCATTAAAGTTTAGGATGAGGAGGTCGTGACGTCACTAGCCGCAAAACAACCATACAAATTGTCAGAATAGTGACGTCACGCGAAATTTCAACTCAATATATCGCCGTTATTTTTTGATTAAGTAAAAAAAGTTTTTAATAATCTACAAGACGGACTAAAAATTAAAAATTAGTCAACATGCCCATTAATAAACATTACAACTATGTACATTCACAAGGTACACCGTACAGGCATACATGCAACTCACTTATACGTATATACGTAAAATAACGGTGTTTACTTTCAACCTTGTATGTAAATATTTGCCACTAGTTTTAGAACACCTCATATACATATCCACGTACTTATGTAATACAGGGTGTAACTCTCGCGTTTCGCGCAGGTCAGGGCTACAACCGCGGCGGGTGGCGGGGCAGGGCGCGCGGGCGCGGGCGCGGCTTCGTGCCCCGCAACAAGAACACGCTCAAGTTCGACAACGACTACGACTTCGAGCAGGCCAACACAGAGTTCGAGGAGTTGCGCAGCCAACTGGCCAAGACGAAGATCACAGACGGCGACGGCAAGCTCGAGGTTAATATGGTAAAACATCTTCTATTCTTTCTTTACATATAAATCAAATTCAAACAATTTGATTAAAAGTTGACTCTTTTTCAAAACTAATATTATAAAGGGAAAAGATGATGTTTTGTTTGTCTGTTTGTTACGATTTGACTAGAAAACTGCTGAAGCGATTTCAGAAATTCTTTCACCGTTAGAATGCTAAATTATCCCTGAGTAACATAAGCTATATTGTAACCCGGAATTCCCACGGGAACTCTGAAATTATCGCGGGGAACAGCTAGTGGGTCAATAAAATTACAATAATTACGACATCACCCATAAAATTCCCTAGTGCTATGGCTGGAGAGAAGAAGCTGCGCAATCAACTCCCCCCAGCAGCACACTGTCAGTTTAATAATGAAAAATTAAGTTACAATATAATAAGTACTAATTTTTTATTGTACAATTCCTTTTTTTCATAATTTTTGCATGTACATTTCTGATCATAAAGCACTTGTACAATACAATATTTTTATAAAATTTCCGTTAGTTTATTTGGGGGTTTACTTAACTTATTCCACTGCTGCAGCTGTTTATTGTTAACCATTGTGATTCACGACCACAGATTATATTATTTTAATTTTTTTTTTTGCATAATAAAGGTGGAAGACAGGCAGATGATGCAGCTAATGGTGAGTGACAAGACATTCAGCGCTGCACCGCCTGTAAACGCTCTAGCTCTTGGACTATCTCGCTTTTTCCTTTGCTAATTAGTGGGTGTTTTTTTGTTCAAGACTAATTTTGTTTATTATTTATTTTTTCTATGTAAAGACGGCAGAGAACCAGACCGTTCCACTGGTTGTGGTAAGTGATTTGCATTACTTTTATTTGATTTTTCGCTTGAAGCTTATATGTTTAGTGCAGAATCCAGTAGATCTGTATTTTGTTAAGATTGATATTATTGATTAGAAATCAGAATAATATAATTTGCAACGGATGGTGTGTATATGAGTGTGTTCATATTATTCACATAATATGGTTTCAAATTGTTTTCAAACAATTTATTTCATTGTTGCGCCTGTGGTATTTTGATTCATATAGATCAGAAAAGAACTTGGTAAGAGTCTGGAATCGATCTGAATACGAGGTTAGAACTCTGGCAATGAAGTAACACAGCTTAGTCTATAGCAATTACCTACTAATATCTACAAAAAAAACCTGATTCAAGTATTCAGCCCGCTCCACATTCACGCGAGAATCTTGCGAGATAACCACGAGAAACCGCGGAGATCATTCATTCATGTTCTCGTGGTTTTCTCGCGTGCTCGCAAGATTCTCGCGTTAATGTGGAGCGGGCATTAGGATTTTTTGTAATTATCAAGCTCCCCCCTCCCCCTCGTCAGTAGAGTAAAGTAACCAAAGCTCTTATCCCCCCATGCTTTGTAAACCTCGGTCATACCTCGGTACGTGTATTTTTTAATCTTCTGTGGTTTCTTTATTGATTCATGAAATCCGATAAGTACCTAAATTAATATAGTGGCACCCCCTTTGACGCCAAAAATAATAAGCAAAGCGAAAACCCCACCGCCCCACTTAGTGTTTCTTTCATACTTCGTTCGTGTGGTGTTAAGGGCGAGGTGGACAAGAAGGACGACTCTGGCAATGAGACCGGTGCCGGCGAGGCGGAGCAGGACGACGACTACACCCCTTACGACAAGACCAAGAGCTTCTTTGACAACATCTCGTGCGAGGCCGTCGAGAGGTAAGGCGACACGAGCGCACCCGCGACACTACATACGAGTAGACCGATTTTAATTTCGGAGCCTGCGGATAAAAAGTATCCTATGTCCTGTCTTTGCACCTGTGACAACGTGTATGCAAACTTTCATGAGAGAAAAAAATCTATTATTCTCCTCAAGGATAGTAATCGATTAAAATCGATTATTGTAAAAAATAATCGATTAATATAAAAATCTATTATTTATTCACATCCCTAATCGTATGTTGGCGGCGTTCGGAAAGGGTTCACTACGTAGTAGTCTGTAGTACATAGTTAGTATTCGTTGGTGATGGACGGTGTGTGCGCGTGCGCAGGTCGAAGGGGCGCAGCCAGCGCACGGACTGGCGCACGGAGCGCAAGCTGAACTCGGAGACGTTCGGCGTGGCGTCGGCGCGGCGCGGCGCGTGGCGCGGCCGCGGCGGCTGGCGGCACAACCCGCACAACCAGCACAACCAGCACGGCCAGCACAACCCGCACAACCAGCACCAGCCGTGAGTACCTATCTGTTTCCCAAGAACTATAACTTGGACCTCTTCAAGACTAGAGTGAATACATATCTAATTGGCAGACGTGTAACCGTCTTCGCTTACCATCAAATGAAATTATGGACGAACCGATTATGATCAGAACCGATCGGTAAAAAAAAACTATACTAATATTATTAAAAGGAAAGATTCAATTTTTCGTTTGTTACGTTATGTATTTAACTCAAATCTACTTGGACCGATTTGAAAAATTCTTCCACCAGTAGAATTACGATTTAATAAGATTGTCAGCTTGGTTAAGGGGGCAGGGATCGAACGTGTGCGATACGTGCATTCTTCGTCAATTTGACAAAGTGGCGACTACGAGACGGAAGACGCGGCATGGGTAGGCCTACTACGAGGTGGACCGATGACTTGGTGAAGGTCGCGAGGCGCCATGAGATGTGGCGATCCTTGGGGGAGGCTTATGTCCAGCAGTGGACGTCTTGCGGCTGATATGATGATGATTTTCGTGACCACATTTACGATTATATATTGTTAACGTGGCTAAGGGTGCTGGTGCAGCAGGCAGGTTCACAATCGAATGCGTAATAACACAATTCTCGATTCAGTAGATTGTTTTTTTTTTTGCAAGAAAAGAGGCAAAAATACAAAAAAAAAAACTCATTTCGAAAAAAATTGTCAGGTGCTTTGTTTAGCCGTAGAGCAGCCGTTTCGACAGTCCTTGAATCGTATTGCAATAGTAATAATATAGTTCAAATACTAGCCAAAACGTATACATATCGGTGCTGGCGGCTGTGCGTGTGCGTGTGCGCGTGCAACAGTGTACGTCACTGAGGTAGCAGTATGCATTATTTCACCAGCTGGCGGCCGATGCGCGGCGGGCGCGGCGCGCGCGGCGGCCCCGGCCCGCGCCCCCGCCCGCAGCCCGCGCCCGCCCAGCCCGCGCCCCCCGCGCCGCCCGCCGCGCCGCAGCAGCAGCCCGCCGCCGCCGCCGCCGCCGCCGCAGGTGTGTATGTCGTGGCCACATCTAAAGGTCCGTTTATATTATCCACAGACATTGAGCCCGCCAGACACGTTCCGTGGCAGACAAAATAATATTCTCCTAAACAGCGCGTATTAACGTACCTATATCAATCGTAACATGGCCGCGTAGACGCCGACAGACGTAGGCCAGTATTCCCGGAAAGAATATTTTTTCGTTGCGGTTTCTGTACGTGTCTGGCTATACTATGCCGAGCAGTGTGAATAGTGCATCGGAACCGGGCAGATGTCTTGTAAATACGGTGTCTGTCGGTTTCTGCCCTGGCAGATGTCAGGCACGCTCAGATGTAAATAAACGGTGTCCGCCGGTGTCTGGCACGCTCAATGTCTGTAGATATAAACGGACCTTAAAAATTGATATTTCATGAAATGGCCGACCACATCATGAACTTGATTACAAGTAATGTCTAGTTACAAGTATTTCTTTCATTCTTGGTTAGGGTAGATATTTCTAAACGCTTGGTCATCTGCAGTTCCCACTTTGGGTACTTTTTAGTCAAGCCCTGCATGTCCTATAAATGAGCGAAATCGCTGATGACGTGAAGGGAATGCGTAGAGTTGAGGAGAGTTTGTGGTAGGGAATGACTTAGAATTGCTATATTGTTAATTCTCATTTCTTCTATGTAGTTAAAACTTATTTATTTTTTCCCTTGCAGCAAATTAACTACGAGCCGCGCGCTGGAGACTACGCCGAAGAATCTTAAATGTATCGTCGATAGGACTGATCGGAAAAGTAACGGAAAAGTGTGTGTCGGTGATCTAAGTGTTTTAAATAATGTAATGTAAAATTAGGAAGTCTCCACGGGAAGTAATTATAACGAGGTGCAGTACGCAGTAGATTGGACAATGTTTTTTGGTGTGTTATAGTGTTGTATCCAATATAATGGAAGGTTTGAGTAGGAAATTCCCGTGAGAAATGAAGAAAGCCGACGGAACAAAATGTCTTCACTGTGAGGCGCGTTCGATGTGAGTGCAATATGGCGCCCAGTCCACGGCGAGGGGGCATGAGATGTCGCCGCGCCTCGACCGAGCACAATGCGATATTAGGCTAACTATAGTTGTTCAATATGAAATGACAAGCTCGAGTGATATGATGGTGAGAAACAATACAAAATATGCCACATAAAATGATTCCTCGTGTATAAATTTTGCCGATAGCCGTGTCGTTGTTACAACGTTTCATAAGGGTGGGTCTATCAGTATTAGCTCAGACAGGTCGGAAAAAGCTCTATGTCCATGCAATAAGAGCGATAAAAGGCTCGGCTCTTGAGAATGCGTCGCGACCGCGACCGACGGAAAACCAACGATTTTCCGTCTTATTACAAGGACATAAGCTCTTTGCTATCGGCCGATTCCGCTTTAATATAATGTGGGTAGATCTAAAAACAGGAACGTTGTATCAAGTCCGGAAGCGTAATGTAATATTCTTTTTTTTTTTTAAATGCTTCTCACCTAACGTGCGCGGTTTGTGCCTGTTACTACATAATATATAAAGTTAGTTGATAATTATTATGAGCCTATGTTTTTGGTGGTCATTGCACTTATTTAATTATTTTTTTCTTTATTTACTCGCGCAATGACAAGCGACGGTCGTGTTTAGAGCAGTCCTACTTGGTATAATGTGTGTTATCATCATTAACACTGTTTTAAATTTAATATTAAATATAAAAAATCAATTTCGCCATCCGACAGGGGCGGGCTTAGATGAAATTCCATAAAAATTTATCATACCTACCTAGTTTGTTTTAGTGATGTACCAACGTTGTCTCGGTGGCTTGCTTGGTTTTTGTCGATAGTGATGTATGACAAACGAATATGTGTTGACGACTGTCCTTTTTTTGTGATTAAAATTTTATAGAGTATGTGATGGTAGGACTGCTACAGCGGTAAAATGGCGACGCCATTATCGCGTTTTCAAGTCTGATTCGACACTATAGTAGTAAATGTATGAGGTACGTGGATCATAAGCTAAATAAGTTAGAGATCGATGCTGGGATTCATTAATTAATATAAACTAAAATCATCCACGTCCCACAGTATTTTTAACGTAAACTCGGTTCTAAGGGAACTCATATTGATTTCGAATCGTTCATAATAAAATCGGCGGTGTTTTAGAATCCAAATTGCCCTTATGAAAATTTAAAATTAACTTTGACAAAACGATAATAATATTTATATTTGTAAAAATCTGTAACTCTAAAAACTGTACCTGGTGATTGTATTCATATGGAAATATACATTTACTACAAATCTATAAGTGTTGTCTAATTCATCATCGTCACCTCCACTTAGACTCCATTGATATACAAAAACCTAAATGCAAAGTTCCTTTCAAAGTGCACAAAATAAAAATCGAACGTTATAGACGAAAAAATAAATCTTACACGACGCAGCCTTCGTTGTCCTGTGAAGATCCTTTATCTCAGGAACGCATGGGTGGTATCGAGTTGGAATTAATATCGAATAAGTCTGCAATGTACATATATGTATGGGTTGTGTATGATTTTAATATTAATTTGGAATTTGATATCACTTTTTAAATACCAAATCGCTCCTATCTCTACTCAGCACCGTTGGCCTAGTAGTTGAAATTACTATGCGCCGCGCCGGGTGTAGCGGGTTCGAACCCCGCATCACGAAATATTTGAGTTTATCCTTATCCTGAGTCTGGGTGTTTAGTGTGTATCGTATGTAGGTATGTATTTACAGAAAAAAGTGTGTATTACACACATCAGTTGTCTGGTGTGGTGTATAGTGTGATGTTAAAGGATTATTTATTATTACATATTTGTGTACACAATTTCTTGTGAAAATGAAGTCAAGCCAAATAAAATTTTATAGTAATTTATTATTGCAAATGAAAACAAGCTTCACCACCTTTGTTATAAAAATTATCAAAAACATAGTCTTTTAAGGTTAAACTTAATGCGTTGAAATAGCTATAACGAGTATTTAATTGAGCTTATCTAAAACCTTAATTTATGATTATTATAAAAATCGATTAGGGGAGGTACACATTACGTGGACTTAAAGCCTAGTTTAGGCTGCCTATATACATTATTACATTTCACTATGATTAACTACTCAATGCATATCGCATTTCTATCAATCATAGCAACAACTTGGGTAGGTATTCAATAAAACAATACCCTGTTTCCAGGACTGTAGGTCTATTTTCGAAGAGACTCCGTGCTAGACGATATTGCCTATGTTAAAACAGTATAAGTATTAAGCAGAAGTTAGTAATATCTTTGAATTTTAATACAAATAGTAAAGTTAAAATTAAAACTTTCTTTTTGAAACATAACATATTTTGGCGTGGCGCGTGCGTTATTCATTGGGTACCTAAGTAAATCTAATGAATGATTGTACAATACTTTCCTAAAAAATATTATCTATCAACAGCTCCAGATTCACGGTTAGGGGTCACTAAATGGTGAGGGATGTCACAACATAAGAACAATGTGCTCAAGTTGAAATTTCAATTATATTAAAATTTAAAAGTAGCCGTGACAAATATTCAAAAGTTAGTTATTTATTAATATATTACTGTTTTTAAACTAGGTATCTTTAAAATTTAAGCTTCAACTTGATGATATTATTGTAACTACCTACCACATAAAGACCCGTAAGTGGGCGCCCTAGCCGATATTTGACACAACCGTCCATGATGAATATGATAGTCACATTTCAATAGAGATCCCAATCGTAATGACAATCAACCTAATTAAAAATATGATAATCTCTTACAGAATATGTTTATCATGAGCACTAGTTTTCAAGCCTGTGGAATAGGCAATGATTGACCCTCTCACATTTTATACGTAACCGTTTTAAAGCGACTTGTATCGATAATCAAATCACAATTTAGTGAAGTTAATATTAAAATTTAGCATTAAATTGAAATTTTTTGCTCACTCTAGGTTTATCTCTGATTTAAGTTTGACTAAATAGATCGTGATAAAGATTCGCCATAATGTACCACGTTACGAAAACAAAACACTTAGCGGGCCTAAACTAAACATGGCCGCGTCATGGGTAATTCACAACTATATTATGGGCAATCAACCGGGTTCAAATCCAGTAGGTACTTGGGTTACACCAAATAAACACCCATTTTCTGGGTGTTTGGCAGGTTAACTAAGAACCCCGGCTTAAAGAGGTTTTTATTGCTCATCTATTCACCGCTTACAATAAGAATAATATACCTAATATATACACCAATAAGTCCATTCGGGCTTAAGTGTCTCGTATATTTTGTCATTGTATTTGGTTTCTGGAAGTAAACAAATTAAAAAAAACATAGGTACTTTTAAAGTAATGCGCTTATTACACTTTGCAATTTCAGGGCACCAATTTTGGACTCTAAATCGGATACAATTTAGGGTCGGTGAGTGAGAGAGAGAGAGCGAGTAATTACACTACTCTAGATTGTACCCTAAATCGACTGCTGGTGTGCGTTCCGTGGCTTCGCACGAATGCACTCGAACGCGCTCGAGCGCGCTCTGAACCCGTTCTGTGGCTTGGTGAAATTTTACTCTGACAACTGTCAGAGCGTAGTTTCACCCGTTCCGTGGCTCAAAGTGCAGCAACCAAACAACCATCTCCGAAGCAGGTTAATTTTCACTCTGACAGCTATGTATTGTTTAAGAAGTGTCAAAGTTTGCGCCAAAAACCGGATTCGTCAAAAAAGAAATCAATCGGAGTTCTTACGATCAAAGGGGAGGTGTCGTAGTCATAAAAAGTTTATAATTGGATGTAAAACAGTCTTATTCGCAATGTGAGTTGAGAGAAAACAAATGGCGCCTGAAATTTAAAATATTTTGAGGTTATAAAAACAACTCGATCGTTCTGTGGCTCGGTTGCAACTCAAACGAGTGAAATTTTAACCGAACAACGCACCCAAATCCACGGAACGCACACTTGTAGGGTACATTTTAATGTAGTGTGATCACTCGCTCTCTCTCACTCACTCACCGACCCTAAATTGTATCCGATTTAGAGCTCATTTTTTGTGTTACTACATTTTATTAAAAATGAAGTACCTAACACAAACTTCATTACACGGCCGGGTATGAATAGTGCTCTCGTACTTCTGACAGAGGAGATCATCCGTTATGGCGTCTCTTGTTAGGTACACCTCATAGAGTTCACTCTTTTTCGTTTTTTTTTATACCTACCTATAAAAAAAGTTTAAACTAAAGAGTACCTACCTAAGTATATAGGCTAGTATAGTTATCTACTTATTAGGTATAGAAAGAATACAATTAAGATAGCTATCCTTCCTTATAAAGGTCCGTTTATATCACACACACACCACGTCACGCCACCGTGCCAGACACGTGCCAAGGCAGAAATTTAATGTGGGCAGAAACCAAAAGACACCGTTATTTACAAAAGACATCGGCACGCTTCCGATGATCTATTCATCCTGCTCGGCATTTAGCCATAGACACGTACAGAAATGAACCGCGAGACAAAATATTCTTTACGCTGCACGCTGGGTTTGTGTCTGTCGGCGTCTGCGCGGCCGTGTTACGAACTTACGATAGATATGAATACCTACGGCTGTATACTATTTTGTGTGCGGCGCGCGGCGGAATATGCCTGGCACGCGCACGCTCAATATCTGTAGATATAAACGGACACTAATACGTACCTCCTAAATGTACATTAATATGAAATGCATAGTATTAATAATATAAAACCTTGATAATGCAAATAGTACCTACCTACCTAGGTAGGTACCGATAAAATTTTCCGACCGTATAACTTTGTCTTCGCGTACAAAATACACTTGAGTATATTTCCATTCCTATTTACCTAAACTTAATTAAAAACTATAGATACAAAAACGTCTCTAGCTCCGTTGTGTTCAAGATTTTTGGCATTCAGTAGGTATATTATACACATTTAGGTAAGTTTCCGTCATAGTTAACCACGCCACTCCCTCGCTGGCTGACCATTTTCCACTATCCATGCTGACCCACTTTGTCCTTTCGTCAGGATCTCAATAAGAGCGCGTCCCACGTGCTCGGAACTGAAACGAATGCAAATATTTTTGTTATGTACCTACTTAACTGCCATAGAAGAAGTCATGACCCATGGGACCAAAACATGATCAAGTTTGACGTCCAATTTTTATGACGACATACACCCATAGGTATCTACTGATACTATAAATGCGAAAGTAGGTAACTCTGTCTGTTACCTTTTATGCCTATATCTGCATGAAATTTTATGCTACTGCTCCACCTGCGTGTTAACGCGTAAATTAGTGCGCTAATTTAGATGTGGCCAACATTTTAACGCGTTAACTTACTAACATTACCACGTAAGACATTAACATCAACGTTAACGTTAACGCAGGTGGAGCAGTAGCATTACTCACACATTGTGTATAAGAAAGGATATTATAGGGTGTTTTTACACCGGAAATCCCGCGGGAACTAAATTTAAACTAAATTTACACGGATGACATCGCGGGGAGCTAGCAAGTAGGTAAATAAATATCTTCATGGTTGGATCTTTTAGTAGATTATTTGCGCCCCACGCTTAGGTACTCCTAACCTTTGTGCCTTGCTGCTAGCGTTGTCTCGTTGCCAGGCGGCCTCGTACTCTGACGACATGAGCTGCTTGCGGATCTCCTTGACGAGGCCTGTGTCCGTGAGGCCTGGACACAGCACCATACTCCTCACCCCTGTCAGATTCACGTGGTATTGATCCTGTAATATATGAAAAATGTTTGGTCAATATGGTACCTAAGTCAAGTCAAAGCTAAAGGGCAACTTTTTGCTTGTTTATTACCAAAAACATTTGTGGTCATTTCTTTCTCAAAAGTTAAATGAAAATCTTTAAAATAATATACCTATCTATACTTAATCAGCGCGAAACCAAAAGTTGTTTAAAATATTTCTTTAATATTTGACGTTTCAAGGGTTTAGTTTTGATAATGTCTTTATGAAATAGTGCAATCGGCCTCCAGTGGCCTTAGCCAAGTTGACAATCTATGATCGACATATCGTCAAATCACGTGGTCATGAAAAATTTCACTTTTCATTGGACGGATATGATACGGTCATAGATTGACAACTTGGCTAAGCGGGCTGCTAGGTCCATACACAGAACAAAAGTGACATCAACTCAGTTTAATGTGGAAATAAACGATATCCCGTGTCGACGGGTGATTGTAGCACACAAAACTATTCATCATGCAATTCATGCACAAAAACATTCATTAACGTAACGAAATGTATTAAACGCCGGCCGTTTGGTTAGGTTTTAACTTAGTCGTTGTTTACAAAATTTACAGTATTGGGAATATTGTGGAAAATATATTCGGGATGCCAACAAAAGAAGTGTTTGGAAAGTTAGAGCATTTGCTCTAACTTCCTTAGCAACCGTGGCGCGCCTGCCCCGCCCACATGTCATCTCTAGTTGTTTCTTTTCTCTGTGGGTCCATATCTGTACAGTGAAAACAACTCACCCCGTACGCTTTGGTGAGGCCGACGACGGCGTAGTTGGTGGCTGTGTAGATGGGCGTGGACACCTGGGGCCGGACGAGCGCCGTGGACGCGGTGTTGACGATCGCGCCGCCCTGCCCGCCACGGTCCTTGCCCATGAAGCGGTACGCGAGCAACGTGCCGCGTATCACGCCGTTCTATCGGAACCATAATTACTGGTGAGATATACGAGTAGCAAAGATATTGAAAGAGAATAGATTGACAATACGTTCGGCCGCTAAGCTTTCCCCTTGAACCACGCAGCGGCGCTCAAATGATCTCATGCTGACAAAATTCCGTTGGCTAGCTGAAACTATTGTCTATAGATAGGTACCACTTGACGAAAAGCGATGTGATTGGCTATTTGAATTAATGTACTTTGTGGTGATTGGTATTTTATTACGTCGAACCGATGTGATTGCAAAAATTGGTTGACGTGGATTGCAGGATTGCAATTTGCATAGTAAAAGTATTGTATTGTATTGTTCGTCTATTCTCTTATAATGTCTTTGACGAGTAATAAACAAGTAATATATTCTGTGATCGGGACATTTGACGTTCAGCAAGTTTTTCTATTCCATCCTGTACCCATATACCTACAGGATGGAAACTTTGAGCGGTTCAGTAGGGGGAACTATTTGAATTACATAAAAAAAATATTTGTGTAAAATTATCACAGGTACCTACTTATGTTTTCTTTTTTTTGCAATTTCTGCCTTTTTGGAACGAAGTTCCTTATGAGACGATGCGGAGGGGTACCCTAACCGGGAAAAAACGTCCGTAACGTAAGACTTTTTTTATTTTTATCAATAAAAAATGTATACTTACCCGAATAATTATTTTCTTTATACCTCAATAAATAGAACCTAAAATTAATCCTACTATCCTACTTACTAATATTATAAATGTGAAAGTGTGGATGTTTGGATGTTTGTGAAAGTGAGGATGTTTGAATGTTTGTTACTCAATCACACAAAAACGGCTGGACGGATTTGGATGAAATTTGGCATGCAAGTTGTCAGGGGTACAGATAAGGACATAGGGTACTTTTATCCCGGAATTCCCGCGGGAAGTCCGAAATTACCGCGGGTAAACCGCGGGGCACAGCTAGTATTTTTATAATAAGAAACTTCGTTCCGCGTGTCCCCACGACACCACAATTTTTTTTTGTACTCTGTTATATAGGTAGGTATGCATGTGTGCGGAGCTGCGCCCCGCTGACCGATACCTATAATAAAGCCAGTGCGTTAACAGCAGTCTTGCGTTTCACTTGTCCCCGCATATCACATACATATCAGTGGCGACGAGTACTTATCCATCTACCCGGTGCAAAATAATAAAAAATGGCGTCGGCAAATTTCGGAATTTTGACTAATTTCGACCACAGTCAACATACTTGGACTGCGTTTAAAAGTAGAATCACTCAGTGGTTCATCGCGAACGATATCGACGCGGTGAAAGATCCGGCGGGAGTGAAAAAACGAGCAATATTGTTGAGCGCACTCGCGGACGGCACGTACAAGTTGGCGGCTGACCTTGCGCTGCCGAAGGACTTACAACAGGTGCCGTACGAAGATATACTGAATCTGCTAGACACACACTTCACACCGAAACAGGTAGGGTTCGGAGAAAGGCACAAGTTCTACGCGGCCAGCCAACTTCCATCCGAGACGGCGTCCCAATGGGCGGCGAGACTGCGTGGACTCACTACTGAATGCAAATTTAGCAACATAGAAGAGGCGCTACGAGACCGTTTCATAATGGGGATGCTACCAGGGGTCGAAAAGGAAAAGTTATACGTGAAAGATCTGACCGGCTTAACCCTGGCCAAGGCCGTGGAGTTCGTCGAGAGCATGCGCAGCGCACGCGTCGCCGTCGCCGGCGGGCCCGCCGTCGCGGGCGTCGCTATCGCGCCCGACCAGCCGCTGTACAAAATCGACAAAGGCTCGAAGCCGGGTAGGAAAAGTGTTAAAGTGAAGTGTAACGTGTGCGGTTATACAAACCACAAAACCGATGAATGTCGTTTTGCTAGCTATACGTGTACAAAGTGCAATGTGCCTTCACATTCATTTGCGCCGAATGTGTAAAAATGTAAAATACGTTGCGACTGGTACCGTGGATGAGGGCGATGACGACGACGACGGTGAGTTACACAACATACGATCCCTTCAAGGTGAGCCTCTAGTCGAGTCGGTGTGTATTAACGGAAAAAAAATTGCATTCGAAATTGATAGTGGATCGGCCGTGACTGTCATATCGGAAGGTATATATAAGTTGCACTTCGCAGACGTGCCATTGTCAGTCACTAGGAAGAAACTCATAAGCTACACGGGGGAAGCGTTGAGGTGCGCGGGGCGCGCGCTGATGTCGGTCGAGTGGAGGGGCCGCGCGCGCGAGCTGTTCGTGTACGTGGTGCGCTGCGGCGGGCCGCCGCTGCTCGGCCGCGACTTTATTGCTAAGTTTGAGTTGCAACTAACACCTGTATATGTATAATTGTAAACGAACAGTCGATGAAACGGAATCGTTGCATTTACTTTACCCTAATGTTTTTTCAGGAAAATTAGGTTTATTTAATAGACATAAGGTTAAGTTGCGGCTCAAAGAAGATAGTAAACCCATATTTTTTAAAGCGCGCCCTATGCCATTCGCCCTAAAGGATAAAGTCGATAAAGAAATCGACCGGCTACTCGAGTTAGGTGTCCTCCGGCCGGTAGCACAGTCAGAGTACGCGTCGCCTATCGTACCGGTATTAAAGCGCGACGGGTCCGTCCGGCTGTGTGTAGACTATTCCGTCAGTTTAAATAAACAACTGGTAATAGACCAGTACCCGCTGCCGACGATTAACGAATTGTTCACGAAACTTCACGGGGGCCAACAGTTTACCAAATTGGACTTATCGATGGCATATAATCAATTCGTTTTAGACGACGAGTCGCAAAAATATACGTGTATAAATACGCACCGCGGCCTGTTCGCATACACGCGGTTGGTGTTCGGTCTGTCGAGCGCGCCGGCCGTGTTCCAGCGCGCCATGGAGGGGCTGCTGGCCGGCCTGAGCGGCGTGCTGTGTCTGCTCGACGACGTGCTTATCACGGGCGAGGACCGCGCCCAGCACTTGTCCAGATTACATCAGGTGTTACAGCGATTTCAAGAAGCAGGGCTCGTATTACAAAACGAAAAATGCGAATATTTCAAAAATGAAATAAATTATTTAGGGTACGTAATTAACAAAGACGGGTTAAAAAAATCGGCAGATAAAATCAAAGCAATAATGCATGCGCCGATTGCTACGAATGTAAATGAACTTCAATCTTTTTTGGGACTCGTTAATTATTACAGATGTTTCGTAGCTAGCGCGTCAACGATTTTAAGTCCATTGTATGAGTTGCTAAAAAAGGGTACCAAATGGAGATGGTCTAAAATCGAAAACGACGCGTTTATTGAAATAAAAAACATTCTGACGTCGGACCAAACGCTTGCACATTTTAACGCCAATGCAAAAATAGTTTTAACAGTCGACGCGTCACCTAACGGGCTAGGAGCGATTTTGTCACAAATAGATAGCGACACTCAGGAAAAACCGATCGCATACGCGTCGCGTACTTTAAACAATGCGGAAAAACGTTACTCGCAGATTCAAAAAGAAGCGACTGCAATAATATTCGGGGTGCGTCGTTTTCACCAATATTTATATGGGAGATCTACACCTTTTATATTGCGAACGGATCACAAACCGCTCCTTTCGATTTTCGGGCCCCGCAAAGGTATTCCAGAAGTCACCGCGAATAGGTTACAAAGATACGCATTATTTTTAAGTGGTTACAATTATTCAATAGAATATGTTAAAAGTAAGGACAACAGCGCGGATTACCTATCGCGAGCCAGCTTACCGGAAGCGGGCGGCGGCGGCGGGGCGCCGGGGGACGCGGACGGGGCGGCCGACCCGGGCGACCGCGCAGCGTACGTGCGCTTCGTAGTGCACGGCGCCTTGCCGATCACCGCGCGGGAGCTGCGCGACGCGACCGATAACGACGCGGTACTGAGGCGAGTCGTCGACTATGTACAAAACGGATGGCCTAGGAAGGTTTGTGATAACAATATACAACCTTTTTATTTATGCAAATTACAACTCTCTTACGAAAACGGTTGTCTGATGAGAGGTCACAAGGTAGTAATTCCGAACTCGTTACGTCAGCGTGTCCTTTCGGAATTGCATACATCGCACATAGGCATAGTAAAAACCAAAGCCGAGGCTCGCTCACGACTGTGGTTTCCGGGGATAGACAAAGCGATCGAACAAATGATAGGCTCGTGTGAAATATGCAACCGGCTGCGGCCGTCGCCGCCGCGAGCGCCGCTAGCGCCGTGGCCGCACCCGCCGCACCCCTTCCACAGAGTGCATGCGGACTTCCTCGGACCTTTAAACGGACGCACGTATTTAGTTATAGTAGACGCATATAGCAAGTGGGTCGAAGTATACGACATGAACACCACTACCACTGTGGCTGTAATAGAAAAAATGTACGAGTTCATGTCGAGGTTTGGGCTTCCACAAACGATAGTGACCGACAATGGCACCGCGTTCTGTTCACAGGATTTTAAATGCTTCTGTGACTTAAATGGAATTTCTCATGTGACGTCACCGCCGTATCATCCGGCGAGCAACGGTCAGGCTGAAGCATATGTAAAAATTGTTAAGAAAGGGATTAAATCTAGCATTTTAGGTAGTAATACAATAAGAGAAGGAAAACTAAATTTATACAAATATTTATTTGACTATCGTAACTCCATACACGCCTTAACAGACTCATCACCGGCTCGATTAGTATTTGGCCGCAAACTGAGGTCGCGCCTGGATATACTGAACCCGGCGCCGTCACCGCTCTCATCGGCAACACTCGCCGATACTATAAAAAGTAAACAGTGTTCACAGGTTGAAGCTCGTGGTGGGAAAAATACATTTTTTTCACCCGGACAAAATGTTTTGTATAAAAAATTTAGTAATAAGGATAAATATTGTTGGGAAAAAGGGGTAATTATACAAAGTTTAGGTAAAATGTTATACCTAGTTAAAGATTGTGTAACAAATAAAATTTTAAAGAAACATAAAAATCAACTTGTATTGTATAAAGGTATACGATTAAATTATGACAATAATAGACAGCTTTGGGACTTGCCTGAGGTTGAGTTGCCGGACACAGACGTTGGCAATGACAACACCAACCTACGAGACCAAGGAGTACTGCAACAGCAACCACCGCCGTCCCCCGCCAGTGACGCCTCGTTTGCAGACGCAGGAGAGGAAAGTGAGGAACAAGCAGCGACGGCCTCAGTCACCTCCCCGCCTAGCAGCGTGGTGCACACACCGACCACACCCGCGCAAACGTACGGGGACTCACCGGATGCGACGCCCTCATGGGTGACCATAACCAGAGGAGTTCGTCGCCCAGCACCAGCAGACGGGGAAGACGACTCGCACGAGGCAGATTACTTTGGGACACCTGACACACCCTCTGAATGAGCCCCCGGAACAGAGGCAAAAACGCAACTGTCTCAGAGTTGTCTATAAGAGATTCCATTAGAGTAATAAATACCTATATCGGTAATTTTAGTACACTTAGATTATATTATCGTAGCAGTAGTCAGTAGCTATGGGGGAGAGATGTTATATAGGTAGGTATGCATGTGTGCGGAGCTGCGCCCCGCTGACCGATACCTATAATAAAGCCAGTGCGTTAACAGCAGTCTTGCGTTTCACTTGTCCCCGCATATCACATACATATCATACTCCAACGATGGTTAGTTCGATAGAAGTTTTTGATCAGTATAAGAAAGAGGATCGATTGACAACAATAGTAAAAAAATGTGTAAAATAACTTTCAATTATTTTGAAAATCTGTAGAAAGACGTAAAAATTCCACGAAAACTTATAAGTTGGATGGATACTCTCCTAAGATCATGTATAATATGCAGGAGATCACAAGAAGAGCTAAATAAAATGATATTAGAAGTTTCTGTCCGTTTGTCAAAGTTAATTTACATATTATTATTATCTTATGTCCGGCTTTACTTACCAAGTTGACGTCAACCTCCAACTCCCAGAACCTGTCGTTCATGACCCCTGCGTTATTGATCACTATGTCCAGACGATTGAACACCTCCATTGTCATCTCGAACGCTTCTGTAAAACGAAAATGTTTTGCTATGACAGCGGCCAAAAACCATTTGATGTGATTTATGTAGACATAGTGTATTGTGTATTACATAGTAGGTAAATGTTAGCATTTTCGTATGGTAGGTATTTGAATGCACTTCGACACGTAAGATTAGGTTAGGTTTGAACTTGTGGTTTGAACTGTGAGTTAAATTGGTACCAGTGGTACTGATATCTCGTGTGCGAGCACGGAGAACCCACCACTACACATTTTCTGTCTGATATAGTTAAAATAGAAGCGATGCGATAAATGTTGAATGTAAATGAAAAAGAATCTGAAGGATTCATTTATTTTTCTATCATTCTCTGTAAATCGTAGGTATCTGTTAACGTTTCGATTTGTTTAGGTAGGTACAAGTCATGTAGATAATTTTTGTAGCAAGTCTTCGTATTTTCTTCGCGAACTCATAGTAGGTATATCGGGACAAAAGTGTCACATGTGCTATTTCACACTTGTGTTAGATATTGCCAGATGTTGAAGCTGTTTCACGAATATACATCTGAACCGCAGAACGTGCACAGAACAGATAGAAGGGGCATCGGCTCAGTTTAGTGTGAAAACATGTTATGAAAACCAGGGTCGCCGGTTTATTTTCGCATAAACCTAAATAAAAACCATTCGTCACGCCAATGAACATTAAATTATATTCTACGCTATTTGGTTACTTATTTACTTATTCTGTTTTAAAAATTGATTTTGTGTGGAATATTGTAGTTACAGAAAGTTTTGGGAGCATTTGCTCATTCATAACCAGTGGCCCGTTTTTCCCGCCTTCCTACGGTAAGGTACATTCCTTTTTCTGTGATTTAAAATTTACGCATACTAATCACTAACCGTAGGTACCTTCGTGCGTAAGTGCGTACGTACCTTCGTACTGCGAGTAGTCCGTGACGTCACACCGGCAGAAGAGCACATTCTTCCTGCCATACTTCACTCCCAGCTCATTCGTCACCTCCTCGCCGATGTCCGAATCGATATCGCATAACGAAACCTGTCAAACGACGGAAATGTGCGGCGAATTTGTAAATGGTATCCGGTGAGTGTGCACTGGGCAGACAGCATGGTGCATACAACATCATCATCTATAACTTTTTATAATAACAAAACAACTAAAAAACGTAAATAAGTAAGTAAATTAACCAAAAATACTTACTTTTAACAGGTTGTTGTAACGATGAGAATCATCAGATTGGAATAATAGTAAAGTACCTACCTAAGTTTCAATTTGATCGATATCGCAGAGTTCAAGTCAAGGAAGGCGATGTGTTATTTTTATACACTTCCCTAACTCGATCCCTGCAATCGTGTTAAGTACCTATTCATTAAAAATAAACAAAAGCCTCATGTCCGGTTGCCGCGCCGCGCCGCACGACGACGCGACGTCATTAAAATAATTGATTGCTTTTGTTTTCCGCAAGGAAAATAAGAACCGGCGTCGGAAAAATCAATACAACCGCCGCCGGCCAGGAAAAACGTGCATCGATAATATATTAATATCGTAAATAATCATTATTGAAGACGAAGACAGTTTTAAATCATGAAATATCACAGAATAAATTAAATGTCTTGTATGGACATCTATAATATGATTAGTTTTATATTATAATTACCTACTGACTTTACGAAAAGATATTTAGGTAGGTGTAAATAAATAATTAAAACTCGAGTTCAGAAGAAGCACTTTTAATATTATCGCATAATTTTTAACATACCTACCTAACTATATTTAAAAAAAATCTAAACAGTAAATTTTATTAATCGAGTTTCTTTTTGTCCATCAATTAGTGTGACATAAACTATTTTTTTCAAATTCTAATTACCTTAGCACCTTGTTTGAGCAACTCCTCGCTGTAAGCGAGGCCGATGCCCGCTGCTGCTCCAGTGATCAACGCGACCTTTCCTTTCAGCTCCATGTTTAAAATCTTGTCTATTTTCGTGTTAAAACGTCGCGTTGCGTCGCGCACTGAACTCGCTGGGTAGTGGCTCACTACCGTACGCCCCGCGGCGTGCTTGCGGTTCGATCCGGTGTCGGGAAGTTTACAGGGGCTGGCTGGGGCGTTCCCCCCAGAAGGGGGTGGCTGCTTCCCCCCCCAGCGTCCGGTAGTATACGCACGCTCCCACACGCCACTCTCGCCCGTACGTTGATTCACACATGATTTGAGCGACATAGCTCGTTTAGCTTTTGTGTTTATTTTCAGCTATAACATATGTATGTGCTTTTTTTGTTAGCCTATTTATCTTATCTACTAGCTGATCCCCGCGATTTCATCTGCTTTAATATGGGAGTTCGATTTCCCGCGGGAATTCCGGGATAAAAAGTACCCTATGTCCTTCACTGCATCCCTGATAACGTGTATAGTGACTAAACCACATGGTGAATTTTTACACAAATAAAACTGCCAACAATAAGTATTAGCTAGTTATATTTTTATTTTATTTTCATATTTATATAATCGCATACAGTAAATTTTTACATTGAAAACAAAATGAACGCACCTTTTTCGAATTTTCCACATCAACTGTAAAATATCACATAAAATATCACAGATATACAATATGATAAAATTATCTCGCGAAAATCTCCCACCGCTACTCACAGTCACTACACGCATCGAAACCGCGACCCCAATGATTGCTGTGGACGCGAACTGTACACAAATATTATACCAAAATAATATTTATCACAAATTACAAAGTGTAAAAAAAAAACTTGATAATTTCCAACAAATCACACTAAATTAGGAACATTATAAAACAAACATAATATATAAAATACAGCGGATCGTAGATTTCATCCCATTTTTATCATATTTATAACATAATTATTTAGATAGGTATATTTATAAACACCTAAAATATTTAAGAATAAAATAATATTTTTCTATGATCTGTACAATACAATAATGCCAATAATTATCATGATTTAATTAATTATTATTATAGACAAAAAACAGGGAACAAAATACAATATAATGTACACAAAACATTATGTACAATTAAAATATCATAATAATATCACAGATTTCAGGTACATTGCGTATACTGTATTATTTAAAAAAATCTCTGATCTGATGTGGGTTGAAATATAATAGGAACTGGTTTGAAATCCACTCGGAACTAGGTCGAAATCCATTTGGAACTGGGTTGAAATCGGCCGGAAACCGAAACAGGGTTGAAATCGATTGAGCATCAGGCGTGGTGCGCCTGATCCGCCCCAGCGGCGGGCACGGCCTTCGCTAGGTAGGAGAAGGACCTGGCGTTGGGGAGACCGGTGAGGACGCAAGCGCTGAGGGCAGAGCGGTTGAGGTTCATGGGCGCCGCGTCGTACCACTCGAGGGTGTCGCCGTCGTAGCACTCCACGTGGGGGATCGTCGTGGACCCTATATACAGTGAAAACAATTAATTAGGCAGACCCTAGAGTAAAATCATATTTGAAATTTTATTGGTACTAGAATGAGGGGTACCTACCTTTTTGCCATTTGCAATACAATACAGGTATAAATTACTTTCAAAATTGCTATTGTACTAGATTTCGCCGCAGCTTTGCTTGCTAAACATAAGTGAACTCAGTCGAGTCCACACTTTGATACAAGTAAAAGCTATAATGCTGTAACAGAAACTGTGATCCGGCTCGAAGGACCACTTGCCTATGTTGAATAAAAAGGCAGATATTATAATTAAGTTAGGATTAGTTAGGATTTTACCTAACTATGTTATATTTTCTAACATTAAGTGAAATTAACGCCTTTGTGAGCTTCCGATTTCAATTTTCAAAAAAACTATGCATATCGGATTTTTGTACATAATATTATATTATATCGAGGTGTGTTAAAATGTTATAACCATTGAATCCTCCAATCACAAATATCATGTCGTCGAGAAGCACTGTGGCGAAATTACTCCGCGCACTGAACATCTCCGTCACTTCCTGCCAGTCACCGCCTCGCTGCGGGTTGAACCTTTCGCCTGATCAAAATGACATGTCCTTTAATCTTTGGCGGGAATGGAAGATGGCCGAGATCCGCCATTAATTTTCGTGTTTTTGTTATGTTTTAAAGCTGTACCTATAGGATAATTTTCGCGGTGGCGGTTTTTATGCGTAAGAAGAAATAACGATTTGTCACGTCAATAAAGTTCACTCAATCAAGCTCAATCAACAGGCGACACTAACCTGAGTTGATGCCCCTTCTATCTGTTTTGTGGTGAAGATACAGTTGCACGGCCCCCTTAGCCATATTGGTAATCTATAACAGTTGTGGCTATAGAAAACTAAGGAACTTACCGTCGCGTCACGTGGTCACAAAAAATTATCCTTTTGATTGGATGATTTTTAGTGACCGCGTGACATGAAGATACTTTCTTCAGTATTCTATTATAGACTAACTGTGTCCCGCGGTTTCACCCGCGGTAATTTCAGAGTTCCCGCGGGAATTCCGGGATAAAAAGTACCCTATGTCCTTCTCTGTACCCCAGACAACGTGCATGCCAAATTTCATCCAAATCCGTTCAGTCGTTTTTGCGTGATTGAGTAAACGTATGCGAGGATAAGAGCTCGAAAGCGCATTTTCATCCGACTTGCTTCAAATTTATCGTCACTGCTCAACTCCTATGTCTTAGCGTTATGTTATATAGCCTATAACCTGCCCAGGAGTATGGACTACAATCGTACCAAGTTTGGTTAAAATCCCTTCAGTAGTTTTTGACCCATGTGTGCACAATGCACATACAGACAGACAGACAGACAGACAGACAAACAAAAAATTTACTGATTGCATTTTTGGCATCAGTATCGATCACCATTCATCCTCCAATATTAATTTTGAACAGCCTTACTAATAAAAATAATTTAAACGACTGTTGAACAACTGTATACTTACACATTGTATAAGCCCTGTGTAGGGGTTACACACTCCCTCTACTAATAATAGTTGTGTAAGCATTGCATAGTTATAATTTAGTTACTACAAGAACCTCTGGCAACATTCATCAGGCACGTTTTGAAACTAGATCACTAAATTATAGAAACACTTTGATACAAGTCTAAAAATGTTATTTACTGACTTTTTTGTGAAAAATTTACATATTTATGTAAAATAATCTGTTTTAATGTCTATAGAAACTAGTTTTTTTATTTACTTATGACTAAAACAAAAATTTATTTTGAAAAATCTATCAAGTAATTTTAAGTTTTCGAACGTGCCTTAGAAACATCAATTGACATATTTGACATTCGTAATTCATGATTTTATTACTACATGCAGAGAGAAGGTAACCTAAAATAGTTGGCTGTTTTATTGTATTTTACTACATTTAAGAAATATTCACTTCGTTTTATTGGAAAATAAATATAAATAGATCTTACTTGTGTTGTAAAATGTCTGCTATTAAATGTATATCTCTATATAAATCTTAATAGAATTACATTTTTATTGATATCCTATAATGTCTATGTTATTTTTGTTTCAGAACATTACACCACTACCTTTAAAAACCATTGAACCACAAAACCTTTTTAAAAGTTCTGGTAAAAAGCGGAAACTATCTTTTAATGAAATGAAAGAAAAAGATCACACAACAAACCGTGAGGTAAAATCAAAGCGCACAATTTTATAACTGTTTTTAGTCACAATGTATGGACAGTAACTTCAAAATTTTAAACTTATCAAGTGATGTAGTGAGCGAAGTTCTCAATGTCTACTTGGACAGTTTGTATGTTTGAAAGTTTGATGGTAACTCGAGTGAAAAGAAAATACTTGACAAATGTAGATTTGAAGTCCAAACATAAGAAAAATAGGGTAAAGGATTGTCGAGCTACAGGGTTATTGCAAGTTCACAGTGTGAGGCGAACTACTAGTTTATTTACGCTTTCAATGGGACCAACAAACCCTTTGAAACAACAAAGAATCATTAAAATCTGTTCATAATCAGCGAAGATACAGTTTAATTGTGAACTTTTTCCCTTGTCAAATACTTTGAGAATGTTTTATTTGTTTAATACACAAAATATTACAGTTATGTAAGATCTTGAGGTGATACAGAAACCAGTTGTTTTTTTTTTCTAACATTTATTTTGTTTTAGAATAGTTTAGAACTTAATTTCATCATTATTTTTGACTTTTATGAAAAAATTCACATCATTTATTTCAGGAAAGGGACATGTCAAGAGAGCGGACCAAGGTTCTTCTAAACTGCATAAAGGAGGAACATGAGTTGAAAATAAAGCATATGATAGAAGCTCATAGTTATATTACAGAAGAACACAATTTAAAAACCAAAAAGATAACATTAGAAAATGAAGAAACTCAACTTCGAATTGAAAAATTAAAATTGGAAATGTTATTGTTGAAACCTAAAACTAGTTAATACATTATTAAATATCTAAAAGTGTGTTTCAATGAATAATCTTCTTATTTCTTGACCAGATCTGCTATCAGTTACTTCTCGAGGTGTTTGTTGCCTAACATTACTCTCAGATGAGACAGGTTGAAGAAAATCAATATCTTCATTCATCTCGATGGCAATATTGTGCAATATAGCTAGTGCTACAATGTATAGTTTTACATTTTCTAGTGACACACTGAATCCATGTAACAAACATCGGAACCTCTGTTTCCAAACTCCGAAGCACCTTTCAATTGTGTTTCTTGTAGATATATGTAATCTATTGTAAGATTCCTCTTTTGCACTTCGGGGATTCTGTATTGGTGTAAACAAATAAGTTGTCAAACCGTAACCTGAATCTCCAAGCAAACGGCCATTAAATTCTCCATTTTCAAATCATTGTCGAACCCGGCTTTCTCTGAATATTCTTGCATCATGAGTGCTGCCCCTCCAGTGTGCTACTATGTCTCTTATCTTTAACGAAGAATCGCAAACTACCTGGACATTTAAGGATGAAAATCCTTTTCTGTTTATATAGTACTGAGCACTATCACCTCCAACTTTTTTAATTTTTATGTGTGTACAATCAATGGCACCAATAACTTTGCTAAAGCCACAAATGTTTCTAAATCCAGAAATTGTTTCTTCTTGCTCTTCTAAAGTTCTAGGCATGCGTATAAATTGTGCCGCTTTATTTGCCAAAGCAAGAGCCACTCTTCGGCATACATTAGTGATGGACTGTTGGCTGAGACCATGAATATCTGCAGAGTCATCTTGAACTTCTTGTCTAGCCCACGTCCTAATAGCAGTACAAACTTGAAATTCTACAGAAAGTCCTCCACCGCGAGTTTGTAGTTCAATGTCACTTCTAATTAACTCTACTATTTTCCTTATATAAATTTTGCTAAATCTATATTTCATTCGAAAGTCTGTTTCTTCTAAAGTAAATGGATCAAAACGCTTCTTATAGTGCTTTCTTTTCCTTATTGGTTCTTCACGATCAATTTCATCAAAAATATCGAAATAATGTAAATAATCCATAATCCATAAGCTCTGCGAAAATTGCGCCCACTCGTCTCCAGTGCCGTACTAAGACAGACTTACTATGCACATTTTCACTCACTGATGTCATACGGTATATTGTTGTGGGGAAACTCGACAGACTCCAATCGCGTTTTTGTTCTACAAAAGCGCGCGCTTCGCATTATCGCAGGTATAAAACAACGGCAAACCTGTAGGACACTCTTCACTAAACACCGCGTAATGACAATGACAAGTCTGTACCTATTCGAGATCATTTCCTATGTCCGCAAAAATATAGAAAATTTCAGTCTTCGAGAGTGTGGAGGGCGATCTTTGCGTAATGCGGGAAGACTAGCGAGTGTCCCCCGCCGGACTAAACTGGCCACTAGAAACCCGCGTGTGATTGGCCCAATTCTTTATGAGAAACTACCCGCTAGTTTAAAAAATACATCTGACGAAACTTTCTACCGCCAGCTGAAGAATCTTTTGTTGGATAGCGAATTTTATTGTTTAAATGAATATTTGCACACAATCGATTGATCGATTTATAATCTTTATTTTTACATTTTTGACATGTTCATTTTTTTATTTAAATGACATTTTTATTATTTTTATTAATATTGACATTCTTATTATGATACTTTTATTATTATTATTTTATTATTGACGATCATATTATCCTCTGACATTTTTATAAGTAATATAACTATGAAATTGATAATGTGAAATAAATGATTCTATTCTATTCTATTCTATTCATTGTAGTTAATAACAAATCACGTCAAATTTAAGGTTATGCGCTTGTTAAACAAGGGTCGGCGACTGATTATCATCTGTGTAATTTCTCATACTATTTAAACACTCCTTACAACAGATGTATACAACTGAACTGTCAAGTAGGTTTTATTAGTAGTGTGAGTGTTATAACTCTAGTATACGTCGTGTATAAAACTTTATTAGTAAGGCTGACAGAATTGGCCTCTCTACAGTTTTTAGTGTTAACGATTATTATGATTATAGATTGTCAACTCGGCTAAAGGGGCCGTGCAGCTGTGTTTTGACCACAGAACAGACCAACTCAACTCAGTATGAAAACGGCATGTGTCGCCGGCTGTTTGAGCTAAGGGGGCTGCTGGAAGTATAAAGTACAGGTTCACTGACCGGTGTTCAGTCTGCTGTACCCGTTGAACCCGCCGAGCGCGTACAGGCACTCCCGGTACGCGACCAGGCTCACCCCCGAGCGCGGGCTCAGCATCGAGCGGACGAAGCTCCACTGGCGCGTGGCCGGGTCGAACACCTCCGCCGAGCTCAGCACCTCTTGCCCGTTGAAACCGCCCACTATGTAGATCTGCAACAAGAAACTGCCAGTCGTAGGATTGCTGATGCCATCACCTCGTACTTCTTCGAAATAATGTCTGAGGAGTGTTTCCTTTCTCCTTCAATTATATGATATCCACTATAGGTGACATGTTGCAAATGAATTACCCACCGGCTTATCCAGAACCAGAGGACTTTAGGTTTCTACCTTTCCACTTTTTGCCTTTGGGGGGAGGGGAGGCGAGGTTCTCAGAATGGGTATGGTATGGTTACTGATGAGATATGATAAGATCGTTAGCTGACATAACAGCTGTATAGATGACGCTGACACTTACACGAAGACGCCGACTGCGGCGAAACAAAGGAAGGAGAGTATGTACTTATTTCTGTACCCTGATAACGTGTACATGCAAAATTTCATGATGATCGGTTGAGTAATTGAGGCGTGAAGACGTATATACCTAACCACAAACAAACTCACGTTCTCATTTACAACAGATATTACTTAGGATTATAAAAAAATGTTTTTTATAAAACAAGCTGTTTTCTGCGCGGCGGTTACACCCGCGTTAATTTCGGAGTACTCGGAGAAATTTCTGGAAGAAAAGTACCCTATGTCCTTTTCTGTACCCCTGATAACGTGTACCTACGCAAAAAGATATAAGACAGACAGAGTTACTTTCGCATCTGTAATATTATTATGGCCTATGGATTATCCAACAATCTAGAATGGCCGTAAAATCGTCAAAGCAACAGTTTAGTACCTTACCGCCCAGTGAGGCGGCGCTGGCGTCGGAGCGCTGCTTGTTCATGGGCGTGGTCATCTCCCACTGGTTCTTGTCAGGGTAGTAGCGCTCCACTGACGCCATGCGCGTGCGCCCGTTGTACCCACCCAGCGCGTATATCAGACCGTCTGCGACAGGATTCAAAAGGGAATTGCAACCTTCGAAGATCTAATACCTACCAATGTTGAAATTGGCCGCGCCATCATCTATGCCGTGTATATATTAATATATCGTTTGACCCGTTTCGAGAACGGAACACTTTCACCAAGACCACCTAGTCTGTGTTAAAACATCATGGCTTGATGATCCGGGTGATTTGAGTACCTATTCACAATTGAAATCTTCGAGTAGGTAACATTGGATAGTACTTAATGATACAAATATATGTTTTTGAACGAGAATGTTCAAGTAAGTATGTAATGTAATTTTCGGTTTTCAAACACAGTCAAATAGACTGAGAAGGGGAAGCATCGAACCCGTGCCGATGTTTAACAAAGCAGGTAGCATGAACTTATGATAGTAATATGAACTTCTTTGACAAAAGTCACACAGAAATGTGAAAGTCAACCGTTTTTGTCGAGGAAAAAACCACGCACGCATTCAGATCAACTGTCTGTTTGAAAAGCGCCAAATAAAATACTTCTATAAGAACAAAAGTTACGTGTTTGTTTTTCTAGTAGTATCTAAGCTTATGGATAATAAGATATTTTATTTGTGGATGACAAGTTCATAAAACAGTTAAGTCTGCTGACCGTGAGCGACGACGCTGACGTAGCACCTCGCCTGGTACATGCAGGCGCGCTCGTGCCACGTGTTCGCGACCGGGTCGTAGCAGCGGACCGTGTTGAAGTGGTCGCTGCCATCGAAGCCGCCGATCATGTATATCAGATTGTTCAGAGTGCACAAGCCGTGGTACGCGCGCGGCGTTAGATCCATGTGGATTGATAGGAACCACCGGTCCGCTCTGGCGGTGGAAACAATAGGTGTGATTGAATACAGTTTTAACATTATTTTTGTAGTGATTATACACCCTACGGTAGGGTACATCACCACAAAAGTCGCCTACCTACTATCTAGCTACCGGGATCCGAGACTCGTATACCTGTACTACTATGATAGGTATTTTTTTACGTATTTACGGACTTCTTTATCCAGAGCCTTTGCATTTTAGAACGTTTTTTAAACCATAATTATTATATTTAAGATTAGCTAGGTATGTGAAGGCCCTTTCAATAAAAAAAAAATCTACCAGTATTTTATCTGTGACCATACCAATTACCAACTGACTTTACTAATCTGTTTGGCGGGTACGAGGTAAATAAGGAGTCAGTGCAGGAGTCTCCACGGTTAAGGTGAGGGAAACAGTTCATAGACAAATTAGAACGACTGTTTTAGCAACCGACGATTTATTTTACATCATTGTAACCTTAAATTCTGAAACTGAGCTTTTAATTCAAATTAATAGTAGGTAAGTACCTCGTGTCATAGGTTTCAACAAAACTAGTGGGACTGCCAGCGCTCCATCCACCAACAGCGAAAAGTATTTCGTATGGAATTCGTGGCCTAGCCAGCGGGTCATTGAGATCAACTTCTGTGGTTGGCCTAGAGTCTAGAAGTGTCAGAAACACAACTGCTGGATATAGGGCTTCTTGACATTTCTGCAAGTATTTGATAAAAAACGTTATATACTATCGGCAAAAACATAATAGGGAGAAAAAGCTCTCAACCTAGGAGTTTCCTAACTAACGATCAAAGAATTTTTTGTATGCAGTTAACTGAGACATAAAAAGTAAAGTATAAAGGGAAGAGCTAGCTCTTATTCATAATTTCTCACAAACTTAAACGATATCGACCTATTTAAACTTCACTGGAAACTCAAGACAAATCTACCTCGTCATCTATAACGGGCTGCCACTGCAAAATTTTTGATTTAAAATATTTATAGCTGATGTGCCCAAATCGAACACAAGACAACAGCAATGGAATATACTTCTTTCTATTCTCTAAATCATGTTCTATCCACGTTCTTACTGCTTGAAATACTATTTCTTCATTTCTAACATTTAGCTCGTCGTCTCTCAATATATCTTCTAGTTCTTCACATGAAAGAGACTTAAATTCATTACATTCCTTTAGAATTTGGCCGAAATTCTGTCTTATGTATAACTTCCCTTTCTTTTCTAATTCGCCACAGAAATAATATCTGGCAAATTTAAATATTCCAAGACAGTTGTGAGGTCTTAGTTCGTGCATGAGGAACTGACAACATAGCTGTATCACACCCACAACATCAAACTGATCGGCAAATGGTAACAAGTGCTCGACGTTATCAACCGTTACAACACAGGTACCCGTATAGGCATAATCAAGTATTGATTCCATATAACAACTAGGAACATCAACGAAAATTTTTGTTTCTTCCGGTTCCCCTTTCTTTAACGAATTTATAAATATGGCTTTGAAGTAAGGACTAACGGCTGAGAGAATAGCTCGATGTACTCTAATCGATTTCATATCTTTACACACTATCGTGCCATCGCATAGCTGGCCGTTGTGGCGTAGTTCATTCCAAATCGCTGGAAATTCCACAATCGAATAATTTTCCGGGAGGCACACGCATTTTCGTTTTCGTGTTACGTATTTCCTTTTAGACAAACGGGGCTTGGTAGATGCAGGAGTACGAAGAGAATTTTTAGTTTTTGATAATTTTCGATGTTTCGTATTAAATTCCATCCCTTTCGAAAAAACGGCGGTCGAAACTTGTTTCTGTCGCGATGACAGACTATGTCGACAGCTTTTTTCATTTGTTTGTTAATTCAAATTTCAAGAGGAAACTGTTTAGTTTCTTAACTGCCTATCAAAATGAAATAGTATTGAATAACCACATTAACTTAGGTACTACGTGTTACTATAAAGTTATACAAATTAAATACATTCCAGGTCACAAAAACGCATGATTCCAGTTGCAAAATACATATAAATCACACACACTAGCTGATATTCTAAATACTGCAGGTGTATACTATGTTGTTTACACGCTATAAACTTCAAGATTTCATTATTGGGTGTCTTGATCCCTTTTCTCTTACGCACACCGATAAAGTTTGTAAATTAGGGCAGCCAAGGGCTTCCATAGGTTAGCTTTTAGGTGACCAATTTGCTAACCTTCGATGCCGGGCCTGGCCGGGCTTAAAGTTATTAAGAAATAATAATTGTTAATTAATTAAAAGTTTCTTACTTATATTAATTTTATTTTTTTTATTAAATAACCTACCTAATTAAAAAATTACTTATCTTTAAATATGTAGATAAATATAATTAACAATTAATTAATCAAAGCTATAGGTATTAGATTTCTAGTATTTACACATACTTACCTAATTACATTGAAAATATATTCAAAAAATAAATATGCGTAAAATAAAAACTATATTTACAAATAAAAAATTTGCCCTAGGTCCTCCACAGCTGGAAGCGTGCCCAAAAGGCTGGCGGCATTACCCCGCTGGATAGCGAGACTTACCGCTGGGCGAAGTAAACACCAGCCTTCTGGTCACGCGACGCCTCGACCAGTCACCCCGCCAGCTCTTTATATAGTTGGCGTGCGCTTGGACCCCAAGGCCCCAGTGTTTCGACCCCAAATGGCTCAAACATAAAGTCCCCACTAAGGGACCCATATTTGCGCCGCTTGAGGGACTCCGCAGAAGCTGCCGCGGAACCAGCTTTCACGACCGAAGCTGGAAGATGAGACGGCGCAATGGTATCTACGCAAGTCGTGTCCCATACCAAAGATCGGCCCATCTTCCACGGTACCAATATCATCCCGTCGGGCCGCTTGCCATCGTCGCGCACCAACCCATTGGGTTCGAGTACAGCTGGTGCACCGGCTGTGACGAGAGCCCGGCGGATGACATCATTCAATTCGGCGTGTCTTGAAAAGTTGACTGGAAGAAGGATAAGTCCGCCTTTGGGCATAAATTACCTGCTTATTTTAATTTTAGCAATTTGTAAAAACTTTGTTTATGTTCAATAAAGTGTACAAACAAACAAATAAAATACTCATGATAAAATATCATGGTGCAACACTTTTTGCTACCCGTTTCGAAAATTTTCACACGAAAAAACTTTGGTGTCTTGTCGATCTGAAGCTACACACATCAAAAGTGTCTAGTATCAAGAACATTTTTTGCTATAAAATGAAACTCAATTAATTTAAATCTAATTTAATCTTCTGGACTGGCCGCCTACCTTATTTCCCATATCTAAAATAACAACTCATCCCCACATTTTAAATAAATTAAGAAAAATTTCATTTTTTGTAAGTTGTGAGAAATTGAACCAATTCCAAGTCGACAATAAAATAGCAAAAAAAGGCAAAAACAGGGGATTTTGAAAGTTATATTGTAATGACTAAACAAATTAATACTCTGTGTTCCTTCCATTGATACGAATCACAGATTCGCAGCGATTTGGCATGCTAAAAATCTTGAAAAATGTACTTGATCCCTAGACACTTTTGATGTGTGTACTTACTAAGATTATTGTTGTTGTTGCTGTTATTAGTTACTGAAAAAATAAGGCGTGGGCTGCTGTACTATGAAGCTATATAAACTAAAACACTGCAGTTTAAACCGATAAAATTGAAATTGGCTAAATTCATTTTATGTGAAAGACCATAAAGAATAGAAGATTGCAAGAAGCTAGCAATATTTAAAAGTTTCCTGTCAGTCATCTGTCAGGTCTGACAAAACCAAAACTTCAAAGTCAAACTTGAAAGCCAGCCTTTTTTTTGGTCTCCCTCTTGTCCTGTCGCCAAAATGGTGAGTTTTCTCGTGATAAAAATGAATCGTCGAAAATCTAAAAGATAACAAATTAAAGAGTATTTAGTTTGTGTTTTTAATTAATATCAGTGAAGTAAATATGTGTTACTTCTTTTATTTCAGGGTATCGACATCAATCATAAACACGACAGGAAAGTTAGGCGCACTGAAGTTAAGTCTCAGGATGTGTACTTGAGATTACTTGTGAAGGTAAATCACATTTATAAATTACTTGTATCAATCGTGAACTTTGTTTTTTTTTTTGTCTAATAGTCATCCTTGTTATAGTTATACAGGTATTTGGCCAGACGTACCAATGCTAAGTTCAACACGATTGTCCTTCGTCGGCTGTTTATGAGCCGCATTAACCGGCCTCCTCTATCGCTGTCACGCTTGGCGCGCCACATGAAGAAGCCCACGCGCGAGGGTCTCATCGCCGTGGTCGTCGGCACCATCACCAACGATGTCAGGCTGTACACTGTCCCTAAGATGACTGTAGCCGCTCTCCACGTCACTGAGAAGGCTCGCGCCCGTATCTTGGCTGCTGGAGGCAAGTTCTAAAAAATTATACATATCAATTATGTTGAACCATGTTTATATGTAGGATAGACAGATAAAACAAACATTGAGGTTACCATAACCTCACTTTTTATTTACATCTTACTGACCGCTGCCCTGTTGAAGCAATCAATGTTGTTGCTGACAGATTATTTGTGTTGATAGGCAATTATATAAAAGAGTAGAATCCACGATTCTGTACATTGAATACTTTTGACAAATTTTGACGGAGTGATAAAAGAAGAGTAACCAACCATAAAAGTTTTTAAAATTATTTTTTCTGTCTGTCTGTTCGCGATAATAATCGCCTACAACAGATTTTCATGCGGTGTTCACAGGTAGACTAAACCTGGAGCTACATATAGGCTTTGTTTCATTTAAATCGGATGTTGGGAAAAAAAGTTGTCACACAAAACGTTTCATGTGGGTGAAACCGCGGGGCACAGCTAGTTATAGTTTATATAATAATTGGTTTTCGTCATCTTGGCACAGGAAATATAATCCTAGATTTTGAGGACAATTCACTGTTTTGCATCTATTATTCTGGTTGGTAGTGGGATAATCTGAAGGATTTATGTGGTCTTATTTCAATAAATAGACTACATCCTCTAGAAGGTAAACATCTAGAGCACCCTTAGCAAAAGTGTAAATGAAGACTAAATGTCAATGAGACAAATGATCAGAACTGAACATTTTTGTAACTGTCATTTGAAATCCAAAATTAATGTGAGTGAAACTTCAGGGAACAGCATTTATGACACAGGCAAATTTTATAATTCACCTATATATGAACACCCAACATTTTGTATAATGCTGAGGACAGAAAATGCCACTGTTTAGTAATATAGGTAAACCCATAGATTAAGTGATTTTTTTGTTGTCAAGACCTGTTTATTTAGCTGTTTTCTTATTAATTTACATGAAACATGGTAAATTACCAAATAATCCTGTTGTTCATGCAGGAGAAATAGTAGGGAATTGTTAATTTAATGCCTGATTCTTTTGAGCAACAGAAAACTCACTCATGCTTTCTGTATGACAAGTTGCAAAATAAGACTTGTGTGATCCTAAAAAGTTTCAGTCTTCAATCACACTAAATTGTGATAGTCACTCGAGAACAGGAGAGATATGTATGAACATAACTTTTCTAATGACAACCTTGTTATCATTTGCAGGAGAAATCTTGACTTTTGACCAGTTGGCTCTCCGTGCGCCTACAGGTCGCAAGACTGTTTTGATCCAAGGCTGCCGCAACGCCCGTGAGGCAGTGAAACACTTTGGCCCACCGCCTGGCGCTCCTCGCTCGCACACCAAGCCATACGTGCGCACTAAGGGACACGAGCGCTCCAGGCCTAGTCGTCGTGCTTAATTTTTTCTTTAATATAAGTACACAATCTTATTTCACTCTTTTATTTTATTATCCAATTAGTATCTTAATTATTAACTAGGATCACTGAATAATAACAGTTAAAATCACTCAGGCCAATTAGGAACATAGATTAGGTGGTAAATATAAATTAATTCAATTTAAAGACGAGTTTAAACATGAGGCATAAATAAAATATTTAATTTTGGAAAAGCTACACTTCAATCATAGAAAGTTGCTTAACCAATAGTTAGCAAGCAAAATATCCTGTTCTGTCATGCCAAATACAGACTGCAATTGTTTCACTGCTTCAGATCTAGGGCCAGATGCCTCCATTGCACATTTAATTGCTTTTGAAATTCTGAAAAATAACACATTCTTTTACAGATCAAGATCTTACAAGTAAGACTTGCTTAAATTGTCAAACTGTCTTGCTTACCCAAGCCACTCCAATTGTAATGTTTTTACTTGTTGATGTAAGACATCATCGTTTAATTTTGTATTGTTTATTGCGTTTTCTATTCTATTCATTAAAGTTGGACCTAAAAGGACAGTAAAGAAATAGATAAGATGTCAAAATTTTATATTGTTTGAACACAAAGCTCTGCTCGCAGTTTGCATTTCCTAGCACTAGGTTACTAGCGCTAGGAAATTTGAAATTTTGAGTTCTTCATTCTGATCTGACTCAAACTGAACCATCAAAATCAGAAACACATCCCTCTGAAGATATTAAAAATAACCATGATTCTCATAAAAACCCTAAATGGGTTATTTGTAGCACAGATTCAGATTCATAAACCAAAGTATGTTACTAACATTTACTTGGTAATATCCCAGGCCATTTTGCACAGATATTATTGTTCTCAGTTTCTTGTAAAATACAAACGGTTCCTGAAGGTATGATTTGTTCATTGTCTTTTGATATCCTAATGCGAGTCATATCTGAATATTTTTTGATGGGAACTAATCTAGCCAAGCCCTTTAAAATTGACATTGGCTCTATATTGATAGTCTTGATTATTATCTGAAACAAAAATATTATTTTTAGTAACTTTTAAGTTACTTCCATTATTAGGTGAAGAAAAATTAAGCTCACTGTGTTCAATTGTACTAAGACTGTCCTAGCATTGTATTATAAAATACTGATCTCATCAACACAGCACATGGCTAGACAAGTTTATGTTTCTACAACATTATCAAAATGATACATACATTTATTCCAACAAAGGTGCAGTAAATAACAACTCTGAACACAGGTTTTGTCAACAAATTCTCTAAGACCCTTAATGGTGCACATTCTGTGTCATCAGGAATAGAACATGCATTCTCTCGAAATATAGAGCTATTGATAGTCTTTTCCCCCTGAGGGTCTAGCTTCTTAAGTAAATCTTCACTTGTGTACATCTTCTCTGAGTAGATCAAAGCGCCAGTTTTTAACATCCATGTGAAATGTAAGTGCATTTTTTTGAATATGTCTTGATCACCTGAAAATGGTGAAGTTAAAGGATTAGTGGTAAATTGGTGATTGGCGATTTCTTTGTCTGTCAAGAGGTTAGGTGACTTTGAAGCAGAATTTACCTGTTAACTGGATGAGAGACCTAGATTGACCAAAATAATTTTGTCCGGTGTTGAGCCTCAGTGCTCTCTGTGAACATACTTTTTGTTCATCATCAAATACAACTGATGCCAGCTTTTGAAGTTCTCTTGATATTTCCTATAAAAATAAACTCATCAGACCAATTAATTTTCTTTATTAAATTTATTTTAACAATTTAGGCCTGTACCTGCAGGTGTTCTGACAGAAATGGTAAGATGTTTAAGAGAAACATTTTGTCTTTCATCAGCACGACAATGGAAAACCATCGTCGGAGACCTCGAGCCCTTGTGTCACACAGTTGGAATGTCAAACTCAGTACATGGCTGTGTGTGTCACTGAAGTATACCACACCACCCTCTTTGTTCCAATTTACCTGGAATATAATTCTGGGATGATCAAGTCTGGAACTTTAAAAATCAAACAGGCCCACACAAAAGACATCAGAAAAGGTGCACACATGAAAATAATTCTTCAGGACACGAACCGGATGTAGAATATATCAAAAAAATCTTTCTTAACCTACTTCACATGTTATACTCCTAATTGCTGCCTGCCTCAGAAACATGGCAATGTCGTCATTAGGGATTGTTTCTCGGCTGCAATATATTGTGCCGTCATCATCTGTTGATACAAATACCGTCTCCGACCCCAGTGAAGAGCACCCATTGCATTCCAACGAACATTTTGTGGGTTTAGTTGTGTTCTTTTCGTCGTCGGTGGTGTAAGAACAAAATAGAGGCCGCGGACCGTGCGCCTCACAGAAATGACACAAGCCAATTATAGCATTCATTATTTATATAAGGTTTCAAAAGCAGCTAATATTCTGTAGCTATTCACTATATTTTATTGGATAAAGTTAAAACAAAGTAGCTTTTCGTAATCAGTCAAATGTAGAAGGTTCGCAACATAAAGTACTTTTTTTAAGTTCGCAAAGTGTGCGAAACTGCAATCAGCTGATCGCAAACTGTCAAAGTGTCAACTTGTTTTGTGCCGCGTTCAACGGCCGCGTTTCAAGACACGAGGCGCGTTCCGTGGTGCACGAGTGCACTTGAACGCGCTCGAGCACGCTCTCTACCCGTTCCGTGGCTCAGGGAAATTTTACTCTGACAGCTGTCAGAGCGCAGTTTCACCTGTTCCGTGGTTCAGAGTGAGGCAACATTAAAAAAAGTACCCTGTGGAGGCAACCAAACAACCATATCCGAAACAAAATAATTTTCACTCTGACAATTGTTTATGAAGTGTCAAAGTTAACGCCAAAAACCGGATTCGTTGAAAAAGAAAATAGAAATCAATCGGAGTTCTTACGAACAAAGGTGTGCGTTCCGTGGGTTTGGGCGCAGTTGTTCGGTTAAAATTTCACTCGTTTGAGTTGCAATCAAGCCACAGAACCATAGAGTTGTTTTTATAACCTCAAAATATTTGAAATTTCAGGCACCATTTGTTTTCTCTCAACTCACATTGCGAATAAGACTGTTTTACATACAATCATAAACTTTTTGTGACTACGACACCTCCCCTTTGTTCGTAAGAACTCCGATTGATTTATTTTTCGATGAATGCGGTTTTCGGCGTTAACTTTGACACTTCATAAACAATACATAGCTGTCACAGTGAAAATTAACTTGCTGCGGAGATGGTTGTTTGGTTGCTGCACTCTTAAGCGCTTATTACACCTTGCAATTTCAGAACACCAATTTAGTGCTCTCAATCGGATACAATTTAGGGTCTGTGAGTAAGAGAGAGAGAGAGAGCAAGTAATCACACTACACTTAATTGTACCCTAAATCGACTGCTGTACGATACATTTTAATGTAGTGTGATCACACTACATTAAAAGGTAACCTAGAGTAATCGATTTAGTAATCGGTTTCAAAATTACGCCTTATTAATCTGTGATAGAAAATAAATGTCACTGTCGCATTGACAGGGTCATGTAACACTGACAGACAGATAACTTCAATATCCAAAAGCGAAATTATGGTTGAATTGTGTCGAGTCACTTCCAAAAGTTCCAGTAAAGAATCGAAATGCAAATCTTACTGATGCATTTTAAAATAAAACTTCAGAAAATGGAAAATATGCGTTGACTGTATGCACTTAGTTTCTTTTGCCTTCTCTGAAAGAGGTAAATGTTTCTTAAAAATAACAGTGACGTCATGTGTCAAGCGTGGCTGTGATTGGTGTTTCGTGGCAACGTTCCGTTTCACAAAGTTGTATATTTTGGAAACAATTGAAAATTTTTTAGTAAATCTTTCACGATAACGCTTTTCTAACTCTATTTTTGAAATATTGACACAATTTCTTATTATAAATTTCATGCAAGTACCTTAATTGCATTATTTTAGTAGGATAATTTATGAGTTTATTTTTTGTTTAGAACTATTATATTTTCTGGAAGATAGGTAAAATCATACATGTCTAATTCCTAGATCATATGGCTGTATACCTCAGAACAATAACACTGTATTTTAAGAACACCAAATAACAATAAAAACAAGGATGGAAGGAGGAAAAAACAAATATATAATAAGTTTCGAATAACTCATTTATTATAATTAAACTGTACAATGATTCGGTAAAACCTTTCATGGAACGTCAACAGCACAGAAAAATGTAATGATGGTTAAATATTAAGTATGTAAATTTAACTGTGCTACATTGAAGCTATATCATACCAGCGCACTAATCAAATGCTGTATACCGTTATTAAGGCATAAAAATGTTATTACATTAATACCGGTCACAATAATACGCCCACAGCTAATAAAACCTAGCCAGGCGGTCCGCGAATCACATCACCACGGTCAAGGCGAAGCTACGATCTTGATTCCGAAACGGGGATGAAAATAAACGTGATCGTGTTATAAAATAAATTAATTTAATAATTATAAAGAAATAACATTTTACTGTGCCTATCGAAAAAAAAAAGATTGTCTAAAATGTTTCAGCTTTACACTACAGCGTTTTATTTCTTAGAGACTGGCTTGTAGGCTAACTTCCTCGACTTCATCGTGGACCACTTGTGCCGCTTGAAGTAGTACACGACGGCGGCCAGCATGGAGAACATGCCGATCGCTTTGATGGTCATCAGCCGGCGGTCGTCCAGCTCCGGCTCGGAGCACCAGCGCAGGAACGTCGCCACGTCCTTGGCGAGCTGCGACGCGGTCGCCGGCGTGCCGTCCGTGTACTCCGCCGACTGGTGGACGGAACGAAGCACCCAGTGAGGATAAATATCAAGAACTAAAAGTCAATACATAAAATACTAGCGGTCCCCCGCGGTAATTTCGGAGTAAAAATAATCTATATCCTTTTCTATACCCCTGATGTGTTAAGTATGCAAAATTTCATGCAGTTTCACACGCTTTAATTTCAGAGTTCCCAGGAGATTTCCGGGATAAAAAGTAGCTATTCTATGTTCTTCTCTACAGAGATACATCCCTGACAACGTGTGAGCAAAATTTCATGATTATCCGTTGAGGCGTGCAAGTGTAACAAACAAACAAACACACTTTCGCATTAATAACAGTAAGGATAGTAGGGATTCTGTCTCTCTCTCTCTAATGCAATAGGGATGTTGACTACTTTTGAAAATCAAAATTCTAATTAGTCCGTCAGTTAGAAAATAAAAAAAACAATAGACACGTATTTTTTGCTTTTTTAAATAAATTAAAATATACAGAGATAAAGCGCATTAAAGTTTAGGGTGAGGGGGTCGTGACGTCACTAACCGCTAAAACCGCCATACAAACTGTCAGAATAGTGACGTCACGCGAAATTTCAACACAATATATCGCCGTTATTTTTTGATTACGTAAAAAAAGAAAAAAATACGTGTCCAATATTTTTTAATAATCTACAAGACGGACTAAAAAATAAAAATTAGTCAACATGCCCATTCTAGAAATGAGTAGTCATAAAAGGTATAAATACCTTGTGTTATAGGTATTATAGGCGTTAGGTATGTAATGTTAAACAAGGGACATATAGAGGGAATTCTAGTCTAACCTAATATTATAAAGGGTTGATTTTTGTTTGTTTGTTAGGATTTAACTCAAAACCGTTTTAAAATTTATTTTACTGTACGAATGCCTCATTATCCCTGAGTAACATAGGCTATATTGTAACCCTGGATTCCTTCGAAAACTCTGAAAAAACCGTGAGTGATACGGCGGGAACAGCTAGTCTTGAATAATGTAAAAAATGCACGGTCATTAAAAAAAAATTGTCATGAAAATCTAGGGTCATTCAACGTCCCTTCACAAGGCAAAGGAACGTTTCATTGCGGCTGACGCGCCGACATAAAAGACGTCATATTTCCGCGTAAACGCACGTTTAAAAGGTTTTAGGTACGTGTCAGCATGAACTATTGAGAACCTTTATGGTTGCTTACACTATTCTTGGTAAAGTTGCATTGTTATTAAAAAGAACTAAAGTAGGACTTTAAGAATACAACAAGGTCCAAAAAAAACTCTGTGCCAGCCAGTACGGCAGGCAGTTCCACTAACCTCATTGTACAGCACTTGCGCCATGGAGATGGCGCCGCCGGGGAAGTATGGGTTGTAGTTCTGCCCCTCGCGCAGCACCACGCCGGCGGGCGGATCCATGTAGCCGGTGAGCAGCGCGAAGATGTAGTCCTCGCCGCCCTTGCGCGCCGACGAGATGTACGACATGTCGGGGGGATACGCGCCTGCGGGGCAGGGGGGCGTCAACAAACAAAAAATATGGCGGCGACTAATGATCTCATGTTAATGGGTCTCTAGGGCCGA
>OU015658.1:0-7500 GCA_907165275.2 Zygaena filipendulae | reverse complement strand
GGTTAGGTTAGGTTAGGTTAGGTTAGGTTAGGTTAGGTTAGGTTAGGTTAGGTTAGGTTAGGTTAGGTTAGGTTAGGTTAGGTTAGGTTAGGTTAGGTTAGGTTAGGTTAGGTTAGGTTAGGTTAGGTTAGGTTAGGTTAGGTTAGGTTAGGTTAGGTTAGGTTAGGTTAGGTTAGGTTAGGTTAGGTTAGGTTAGGTTAGGTTAGGTTAGGTTAGGTTAGGTTAGGTTAGGTTAGGTTAGGTTAGGTTAGGTTAGGTTAGGTTAGGTTAGGTTAGGTTAGGTTAGGTTAGGTTAGGTTAGGTTAGGTTAGGTTAGGTTAGGTTAGGTTAGGTTAGGTTAGGTTAGGTTAGGTTAGGTTAGGTTAGGTTAGGTTAGGTTAGGTTAGGTTAGGTTAGGTTAGGTTAGGTTAGGTTAGGTTAGGTTAGGTTAGGTTAGGTTAGGTTAGGTTAGGTTAGGTTAGGTTAGGTTAGGTTAGGTTAGGTTAGGTTAGGTTAGGTTAGGTTAGGTTAGGTTAGGTTAGGTTAGGTTAGGTTAGGTTAGGTTAGGTTAGGTTAGGTTAGGTTAGGTTAGGTTAGGTTAGGTTAGGTTAGGTTAGGTTAGGTTAGGTTAGGTTAGGTTAGGTTAGGTTAGGTTAGGTTAGGTTAGGTTAGGTTAGGTTAGGTTAGGTTAGGTTAGGTTAGGTTAGGTTAGGTTAGGTTAGGTTAGGTTAGGTTAGGTTAGGTTAGGTTAGGTTAGGTTAGGTTAGGTTAGGTTAGGTTAGGTTAGGTTAGGTTAGGTTAGGTTAGGTTAGGTTAGGTTAGGTTAGGTTAGGTTAGGTTAGGTTAGGTTAGGTTAGGTTAGGTTAGGTTAGGTTAGGTTAGGTTAGGTTAGGTTAGGTTAGGTTAGGTTAGGTTAGGTTAGGTTAGGTTAGGTTAGGTTAGGTTAGGTTAGGTTAGGTTAGGTTAGGTTAGGTTAGGTTAGGTTAGGTTAGGTTAGGTTAGGTTAGGTTAGGTTAGGTTAGGTTAGGTTAGGTTAGGTTAGGTTAGGTTAGGTTAGGTTAGGTTAGGTTAGGTTAGGTTAGGTTAGGTTAGGTTAGGTTAGGTTAGGTTAGGTTAGGTTAGGTTAGGTTAGGTTAGGTTAGGTTAGGTTAGGTTAGGTTAGGTTAGGTTAGGTTAGGTTAGGTTAGGTTAGGTTAGGTTAGGTTAGGTTAGGTTAGGTTAGGTTAGGTTAGGTTAGGTTAGGTTAGGTTAGGTTAGGTTAGGTTAGGTTAGGTTAGGTTAGGTTAGGTTAGGTTAGGTTAGGTTAGGTTAGGTTAGGTTAGGTTAGGTTAGGTTAGGTTAGGTTAGGTTAGGTTAGGTTAGGTTAGGTTAGGTTAGGTTAGGTTAGGTTAGGTTAGGTTAGGTTAGGTTAGGTTAGGTTAGGTTAGGTTAGGTTAGGTTAGGTTAGGTTAGGTTAGGTTAGGTTAGGTTAGGTTAGGTTAGGTTAGGTTAGGTTAGGTTAGGTTAGGTTAGGTTAGGTTAGGTTAGGTTAGGTTAGGTTAGGTTAGGTTAGGTTAGGTTAGGTTAGGTTAGGTTAGGTTAGGTTAGGTTAGGTTAGGTTAGGTTAGGTTAGGTTAGGTTAGGTTAGGTTAGGTTAGGTTAGGTTAGGTTAGGTTAGGTTAGGTTAGGTTAGGTTAGGTTAGGTTAGGTTAGGTTAGGTTAGGTTAGGTTAGGTTAGGTTAGGTTAGGTTAGGTTAGGTTAGGTTAGGTTAGGTTAGGTTAGGTTAGGTTAGGTTAGGTTAGGTTAGGTTAGGTTAGGTTAGGTTAGGTTAGGTTAGGTTAGGTTAGGTTAGGTTAGGTTAGGTTAGGTTAGGTTAGGTTAGGTTAGGTTAGGTTAGGTTAGGTTAGGTTAGGTTAGGTTAGGTTAGGTTAGGTTAGGTTAGGTTAGGTTAGGTTAGGTTAGGTTAGGTTAGGTTAGGTTAGGTTAGGTTAGGTTAGGTTAGGTTAGGTTAGGTTAGGTTAGGTTAGGTTAGGTTAGGTTAGGTTAGGTTAGGTTAGGTTAGGTTAGGTTAGGTTAGGTTAGGTTAGGTTAGGTTAGGTTAGGTTAGGTTAGGTTAGGTTAGGTTAGGTTAGGTTAGGTTAGGTTAGGTTAGGTTAGGTTAGGTTAGGTTAGGTTAGGTTAGGTTAGGTTAGGTTAGGTTAGGTTAGGTTAGGTTAGGTTAGGTTAGGTTAGGTTAGGTTAGGTTAGGTTAGGTTAGGTTAGGTTAGGTTAGGTTAGGTTAGGTTAGGTTAGGTTAGGTTAGGTTAGGTTAGGTTAGGTTAGGTTAGGTTAGGTTAGGTTAGGTTAGGTTAGGTTAGGTTAGGTTAGGTTAGGTTAGGTTAGGTTAGGTTAGGTTAGGTTAGGTTAGGTTAGGTTAGGTTAGGTTAGGTTAGGTTAGGTTAGGTTAGGTTAGGTTAGGTTAGGTTAGGTTAGGTTAGGTTAGGTTAGGTTAGGTTAGGTTAGGTTAGGTTAGGTTAGGTTAGGTTAGGTTAGGTTAGGTTAGGTTAGGTTAGGTTAGGTTAGGTTAGGTTAGGTTAGGTTAGGTTAGGTTAGGTTAGGTTAGGTTAGGTTAGGTTAGGTTAGGTTAGGTTAGGTTAGGTTAGGTTAGGTTAGGTTAGGTTAGGTTAGGTTAGGTTAGGTTAGGTTAGGTTAGGTTAGGTTAGGTTAGGTTAGGTTAGGTTAGGTTAGGTTAGGTTAGGTTAGGTTAGGTTAGGTTAGGTTAGGTTAGGTTAGGTTAGGTTAGGTTAGGTTAGGTTAGGTTAGGTTAGGTTAGGTTAGGTTAGGTTAGGTTAGGTTAGGTTAGGTTAGGTTAGGTTAGGTTAGGTTAGGTTAGGTTAGGTTAGGTTAGGTTAGGTTAGGTTAGGTTAGGTTAGGTTAGGTTAGGTTAGGTTAGGTTAGGTTAGGTTAGGTTAGGTTAGGTTAGGTTAGGTTAGGTTAGGTTAGGTTAGGTTAGGTTAGGTTAGGTTAGGTTAGGTTAGGTTAGGTTAGGTTAGGTTAGGTTAGGTTAGGTTAGGTTAGGTTAGGTTAGGTTAGGTTAGGTTAGGTTAGGTTAGGTTAGGTTAGGTTAGGTTAGGTTAGGTTAGGTTAGGTTAGGTTAGGTTAGGTTAGGTTAGGTTAGGTTAGGTTAGGTTAGGTTAGGTTAGGTTAGGTTAGGTTAGGTTAGGTTAGGTTAGGTTAGGTTAGGTTAGGTTAGGTTAGGTTAGGTTAGGTTAGGTTAGGTTAGGTTAGGTTAGGTTAGGTTAGGTTAGGTTAGGTTAGGTTAGGTTAGGTTAGGTTAGGTTAGGTTAGGTTAGGTTAGGTTAGGTTAGGTTAGGTTAGGTTAGGTTAGGTTAGGTTAGGTTAGGTTAGGTTAGGTTAGGTTAGGTTAGGTTAGGTTAGGTTAGGTTAGGTTAGGTTAGGTTAGGTTAGGTTAGGTTAGGTTAGGTTAGGTTAGGTTAGGTTAGGTTAGGTTAGGTTAGGTTAGGTTAGGTTAGGTTAGGTTAGGTTAGGTTAGGTTAGGTTAGGTTAGGTTAGGTTAGGTTAGGTTAGGTTAGGTTAGGTTAGGTTAGGTTAGGTTAGGTTAGGTTAGGTTAGGTTAGGTTAGGTTAGGTTAGGTTAGGTTAGGTTAGGTTAGGTTAGGTTAGGTTAGGTTAGGTTAGGTTAGGTTAGGTTAGGTTAGGTTAGGTTAGGTTAGGTTAGGTTAGGTTAGGTTAGGTTAGGTTAGGTTAGGTTAGGTTAGGTTAGGTTAGGTTAGGTTAGGTTAGGTTAGGTTAGGTTAGGTTAGGTTAGGTTAGGTTAGGTTAGGTTAGGTTAGGTTAGGTTAGGTTAGGTTAGGTTAGGTTAGGTTAGGTTAGGTTAGGTTAGGTTAGGTTAGGTTAGGTTAGGTTAGGTTAGGTTAGGTTAGGTTAGGTTAGGTTAGGTTAGGTTAGGTTAGGTTAGGTTAGGTTAGGTTAGGTTAGGTTAGGTTAGGTTAGGTTAGGTTAGGTTAGGTTAGGTTAGGTTAGGTTAGGTTAGGTTAGGTTAGGTTAGGTTAGGTTAGGTTAGGTTAGGTTAGGTTAGGTTAGGTTAGGTTAGGTTAGGTTAGGTTAGGTTAGGTTAGGTTAGGTTAGGTTAGGTTAGGTTAGGTTAGGTTAGGTTAGGTTAGGTTAGGTTAGGTTAGGTTAGGTTAGGTTAGGTTAGGTTAGGTTAGGTTAGGTTAGGTTAGGTTAGGTTAGGTTAGGTTAGGTTAGGTTAGGTTAGGTTAGGTTAGGTTAGGTTAGGTTAGGTTAGGTTAGGTTAGGTTAGGTTAGGTTAGGTTAGGTTAGGTTAGGTTAGGTTAGGTTAGGTTAGGTTAGGTTAGGTTAGGTTAGGTTAGGTTAGGTTAGGTTAGGTTAGGTTAGGTTAGGTTAGGTTAGGTTAGGTTAGGTTAGGTTAGGTTAGGTTAGGTTAGGTTAGGTTAGGTTAGGTTAGGTTAGGTTAGGTTAGGTTAGGTTAGGTTAGGTTAGGTTAGGTTAGGTTAGGTTAGGTTAGGTTAGGTTAGGTTAGGTTAGGTTAGGTTAGGTTAGGTTAGGTTAGGTTAGGTTAGGTTAGGTTAGGTTAGGTTAGGTTAGGTTAGGTTAGGTTAGGTTAGGTTAGGTTAGGTTAGGTTAGGTTAGGTTAGGTTAGGTTAGGTTAGGTTAGGTTAGGTTAGGTTAGGTTAGGTTAGGTTAGGTTAGGTTAGGTTAGGTTAGGTTAGGTTAGGTTAGGTTAGGTTAGGTTAGGTTAGGTTAGGTTAGGTTAGGTTAGGTTAGGTTAGGTTAGGTTAGGTTAGGTTAGGTTAGGTTAGGTTAGGTTAGGTTAGGTTAGGTTAGGTTAGGTTAGGTTAGGTTAGGTTAGGTTAGGTTAGGTTAGGTTAGGTTAGGTTAGGTTAGGTTAGGTTAGGTTAGGTTAGGTTAGGTTAGGTTAGGTTAGGTTAGGTTAGGTTAGGTTAGGTTAGGTTAGGTTAGGTTAGGTTAGGTTAGGTTAGGTTAGGTTAGGTTAGGTTAGGTTAGGTTAGGTTAGGTTAGGTTAGGTTAGGTTAGGTTAGGTTAGGTTAGGTTAGGTTAGGTTAGGTTAGGTTAGGTTAGGTTAGGTTAGGTTAGGTTAGGTTAGGTTAGGTTAGGTTAGGTTAGGTTAGGTTAGGTTAGGTTAGGTTAGGTTAGGTTAGGTTAGGTTAGGTTAGGTTAGGTTAGGTTAGGTTAGGTTAGGTTAGGTTAGGTTAGGTTAGGTTAGGTTAGGTTAGGTTAGGTTAGGTTAGGTTAGGTTAGGTTAGGTTAGGTTAGGTTAGGTTAGGTTAGGTTAGGTTAGGTTAGGTTAGGTTAGGTTAGGTTAGGTTAGGTTAGGTTAGGTTAGGTTAGGTTAGGTTAGGTTAGGTTAGGTTAGGTTAGGTTAGGTTAGGTTAGGTTAGGTTAGGTTAGGTTAGGTTAGGTTAGGTTAGGTTAGGTTAGGTTAGGTTAGGTTAGGTTAGGTTAGGTTAGGTTAGGTTAGGTTAGGTTAGGTTAGGTTAGGTTAGGTTAGGTTAGGTTAGGTTAGGTTAGGTTAGGTTAGGTTAGGTTAGGTTAGGTTAGGTTAGGTTAGGTTAGGTTAGGTTAGGTTAGGTTAGGTTAGGTTAGGTTAGGTTAGGTTAGGTTAGGTTAGGTTAGGTTAGGTTAGGTTAGGTTAGGTTAGGTTAGGTTAGGTTAGGTTAGGTTAGGTTAGGTTAGGTTAGGTTAGGTTAGGTTAGGTTAGGTTAGGTTAGGTTAGGTTAGGTTAGGTTAGGTTAGGTTAGGTTAGGTTAGGTTAGGTTAGGTTAGGTTAGGTTAGGTTAGGTTAGGTTAGGTTAGGTTAGGTTAGGTTAGGTTAGGTTAGGTTAGGTTAGGTTAGGTTAGGTTAGGTTAGGTTAGGTTAGGTTAGGTTAGGTTAGGTTAGGTTAGGTTAGGTTAGGTTAGGTTAGGTTAGGTTAGGTTAGGTTAGGTTAGGTTAGGTTAGGTTAGGTTAGGTTAGGTTAGGTTAGGTTAGGTTAGGTTAGGTTAGGTTAGGTTAGGTTAGGTTAGGTTAGGTTAGGTTAGGTTAGGTTAGGTTAGGTTAGGTTAGGTTAGGTTAGGTTAGGTTAGGTTAGGTTAGGTTAGGTTAGGTTAGGTTAGGTTAGGTTAGGTTAGGTTAGGTTAGGTTAGGTTAGGTTAGGTTAGGTTAGGTTAGGTTAGGTTAGGTTAGGTTAGGTTAGGTTAGGTTAGGTTAGGTTAGGTGAGGTTAGGTTAGGTTAGGTTAGGTTAGGTTAGGTTAGGTTAGGTTAGGTTAGGTTAGGTTAGGTTAGGTTAGGTTAGGTTAGGTTAGGTTAGGTTAGGTTAGGTTAGGTTAGGTTAGGTTAGGTTAGGTTAGGTTAGGTTAGGTTAGGTTAGGTTAGGTTAGTAGGTTAGGTTAGGTTAGGTTAGGTTAGGTTAGGTTAGGTTAGGTTAGGTTAGGTTAGGTTAGGTTAGGTTAGGTTAGGTTAGGTTAGGTTAGGTTAGGTGTAGGTTAGGTTAGGTTAGGTTAGGTTAGGTTAGGTTAGGTTAGGTTAGGTTAGGTTAGGTTAGGTTAGGTTAGGTTAGGTTAGGTTAGGTTAGGTTAGGTTAGGTTAGGTTAGGTTAGGTTAGGTTAGGTTAGGTTGGTTAGGTTAGGTTAGGTTAGGTTAGGTTAGGTTAGGTTAGGTTAGGTTAGGTTAGGTTAGGTTAGTTAGGTTAGGTTAGGTTAGGTTAGGTTAGGTTAGGTTAGGTTAGGTTAGGTTAGGTTAGGTTAGGTTAGGTTAGGTTAGGTTAGGTTAGGTTAGGTTAGGTTAGGTTAGGTTAGGTTAGGTTAGGTTAGGTTAGGTTAGGTTAGGTTAGGTTAGGTTAGGTTAGGTTAGGTTAGGTTAGGTTGGGTTAGGTTAGGTTAGGTTAGGTTAGGTTAGGTTAGGTTAGGTTAGGTTAGGTTAGGTTAGGTTAGGTTAGGTTAGGTTAGGTTAGGTTAGGTTAGGTTAGGTTAGGTTAGGTTAGGTTAGGTTAGGTTAGGTTAGGTTAGGTTAGGTTAGGTTAGGTTAGGTTAGGTTAGGTTAGGTTAGGTTAGGTTAGGTTAGGTTAGGTTAGGTTAGGTTAGGTTAGGTTGGTTAGGTTAGGTTAGGTTAGGTTAGGTTAGGTTAGGTTAGGTTAGGTTAGGTTAGGTTAGGTTAGGTTAGGTTAGGTTAGGTTAGGTTAGGTTAGGTTAGGTTAGGTTAGGTTAGGTTAGGTTAGGTTAGGTTAGGTTAGGTTAGGTTAGGTTAGGTTAGGTTAGGTTAGGTTAGGTTAGGTTAGGTTAGGTTAGGTTAGGTTAGGTTAGGTTAGGTTAGGTTAGGTTAGGTTAGGTAGGTTAGGTTAGGTTAGGTTAGGTTAGGTTAGGTTAGGTTAGGTTAGGTTAGGTTAGGTTAGGTAGGTTAGGTTAGGTTAGGTTAGGTTAGGTTAGGTTAGGTTAGGTTAGGTTAGGTTAAGGTTAGGTTAGGTTAGGTTCGGTTAGGTTAGGTTAGGTTAGGTTAGGTTAGGTTAAGGTTAGGTTAGGTT